>CM056051.1:398780998-399130725 GCA_029574335.1 Rana kukunoris
ACAATGACACCCCAAAATACATTCTGCTACTCCTCCTGAGTATAGCGATACCACATGTGTAAGACTGTTACACAGCCTGGCCACATACAAAGGCCCAACATGCAAGTAGCTCCTCCAGACATTCTAGGAGCAGAAATTACACATCTCATTTGATGACAACCTATTACACTTTTGAAGGCCCTGGAGCACCAGGAAAATGGAAACGTGGAAAAAAAATGAAAACACTTTTTTTTACACAAAGTTGTCCAGATATTTCTAACACACAGCATGTACATAGCAAAAATTACACCCCAAAATACATTCTGCTACTCCTCCTGAGTATGGCGATACCACATGTGTGAGACTTTTACATAGCCTTGTCACATACAGAGGCCCAACATTGAAGTAGCAATCTACAAGCATAAATTACACATCTCGTTTTTCACCTATTACACTTTTGAAGACCCTGGAGCACCAGGACAATGGAAACGGCCACAAAAAAACTACATTTTGCAAAACTAATACCCCAACAAACAGTCTATGAGGCTTAATGAGTCTTTTGAACGGTTTATTTTTTTCCTGAAGTATTTGGAAAATCTAGAAGTTACCCTTTAAAATGGGACTTGATACAAGATGAAGGAGGGGCGGGAAGGGTTGAAGAGGAACTTAAACAATTTTTCCTAGTTAACGACACAGAAGAGATCTCAAGTGCTACTCTCTGGGAGACGCATAAAGCGTATATCAGAGGAATATTAATATCCGAGGGCGCGGGATAAAAAAAGGAGAGAAATAGGAAGTTTGACACTTTGGTAAAAGAAATAACGAATTTGGAACAATAACATAAAGAACAGGGAATAAAAGATACATACCTTAACGTAACCTAAAAAAAACGAACTGAAGGAGATCTTAGAACAAGACGCAAAGAAAAATCTAAACAACATCGCTAAAAAGAGGTACCTCTGGGGAAATAAATCTAGCAAGCACCTCGCTAAAATTAATAAAAAGAAAACTAGAAATTATATCAAGAAAATTAAAAGGAAAAATGGGGATTTGGTCTACTCTTCAAAGGATATCCCAGAAAACTTTAAAAATTATTATGAGGAATTGTATATGATTAATCAGAAAGGGTGGCAAGTAGGAGAAAAAGAGGCTAAAACCGGAGACTTCTTGGGGAAGGCAGGACTATCGAAGATAGAAGACACCACAAGATTAAATATGGATAGGCCTATAACTGAAGAAGAAATCAAAAATGCTTTGAAAAATACTGCAGTTGGAAAAAGCCCAGGCCCTGATGGGTTTACAGCATTATATTACAAGAAATTTAGCAATATTTTGGTACCAAAACTTTGTAAATACTTTAATGGTCTGGGATCAGAGTATGAAACTAGTAAGGAAGCGCTAGCCGGTTCGATAGCAATTATCCTAAAAGAGGGGAAGGACAGTTCGCTATGCTCAGGATATAGACCAATCTCGCTATTGAACACGGATATCAAGCTATTTGCGAAAATCACTTGGAATAAGAGCACTTCTCTTGACCCAGAAGGCAGAATGAGTCCCCAGGTCTATTCCTGTCAGTGGATGCTGAGAAAGCATTCGACAGGGTAGACTGCGGACTCATGATGCAAACCCTCGAAGTGATGGGAATAGGGAACAGGCTGATTGGATGGATTAAAACACTATATCACTATCCTTCGGCTAAAATAAAAATCAACGGCACGCTCTCAGATACCTTTGAAATGAAGAATGGGACACGACAGGGATGCCCCTCGTCCCCCCTACTATTCATCTTGTCCTTAGAACCTCTGTTAGCCACGATCCGCAACGACCCAGACATCAACGGAGTCAAGGTAGAAGATGAAGAGCATAAATTGTCAGCCTTCGCGGACGATATCATGTTCTATCTGACTAATCCTTTGAACACCATTCCTAAGCTAATTAAGACACTACAACAATACGGCGCTATCTCAAACTTTAAGATTAATGTAACAAAATCTGAAATATTAAATATTAACCTTAATAAAACAGAGGAGAGACTCATGAAAGGGATATGCGTCTTCCCCTGGAAAAAATAACTAAAATACCTTGGCATAAAATTAGCCAATTCGGTCAAGAAGATCTATAAAATAAATTATGTACCTTTGTTAAATGAGATCAAAAACTATATAAAAAAAATAATAAACAAACCCATCTCTTGGATAGGACGTATAAATATGTTGAAGATGATATTAGTACCAAAAAATACTCTATAAATTCCAATTGATCCCAATAGCTCTACCTCAACAATACCTCAGAGTTTTAAACTCACTACTCATGAACTACGTGTGGAAAAATAAAAAACATTGAATTTCCCTCTCAATATTAAAACAAGATAAGCAACATGGGGGCCTGGCGGTGCCCGACATCAGAAAATATTATCAGGCGGCTGTCCTCTCACGGGTGGTAGAATGGTCCAGGAATAGGCAAGAGAAAAGGTGGGTGCAAATAGAAAGGGCACAGGCAAAGACACACCTTGGTAATATTATCTGGATACCTGCACAATGTAGAGCACTGGACAATAATTCTTACGAAATGACACGGGACACTTTGAGATTATGGGACAGGTTACAGACACAACTTGATAGGAAATACAATTCTCCACTAATAAACCTAAAAGAAAATGCATATTTCGCACCGGGGGGAAAAAAAATTGGGGGGAACTGGATTAGGAAAGATAAAGTTCACCTGGGTGACCTAATAAAAGATGGGGAAATTGGGACCTATGAAGAGTTGAAATCCAGAACTGATATCTGGGATCTAGATAGGCGATACTCCCAGTTACATCATTTCGTGCAACATCTCCCCCACCCACTGCGGATGGGGGCGGAGTTGACACTGTTAGAGAAATTATGTAACATTGAGAATTTAAAAGGCACGGTTTCAAAATTATACAGGATACTTGTAAAGATAGATGCACGGGAAGAACCCCCTTTTGTCCAGAAATGGGAAAGGGAGCTGGGAATACTTAGGGGGGATAACACTTTTGAAAGATTAATGCAACTGACCCATTCTTCAGCGGTTGATATGCGAACAGCTGAGACAAATTATAAATGTATTTCGGGCTGGTACATCACTCCTGACAAATCTTGTAACTTCAAAATAGGTTAGCCCGCCGAGTGCTGGCGAGGATGCCCAGAAAGAGGAACGATAGCTCATCTGTGGTGGATCTGCCCGAAAATCCAAAAATATTGGGACGCTATTCTGAGTCAAATTAAAGAGATCACAGGAAAAGAGGTTAAAAAAGACCCTTGGGATGTCCTCTTTCAAGGAAGTCGAGAGGGAATTAAAAGCTACAAGCAATCATTTTTACCACACTTGTTGAACGCAGCGAAAAGGCTCATACCAAAAAAGTGGCAGGAAACGGAAAGCCCTCAGATATGGGAATGGATAGACGTAGTGGAGGAAACACACAGGATGGAAGAGCTGAAGAAGAGTGTTGTAGAGATAAATGAAGACTCTCAAGATAAATGGAAAAGGTGGAAAGAGAATAAAAAAACATGGAGCTAGGCAGAGAAATTGAGAGTATACTGATATAATATCCTAACTATGTATAATATAATAACTATATCACAAAATTTAAATAAGTAACACCTATTTTAGAACGTCCGTTGAGTCATGGGCGCCACCATGAGGGTGGGGTAAATCATCCACGTATGTGCTTTTTGTACGATGTTAGCCTCTCTCTCGGGATAATGGATTTTGAAAAAAAAAAGAGGAAATATATATATAAAGCAAAATACCACAGATGATGCAAACCGTAAACAGAGACAAAAGAAGCATCAAACCATGAGCTGGTCTCTAGTGCTTGGTAAAGGCTGAAGTGGAAAAAAAAATGGGAGTTTATGGAAAGGGTGCCCGAATTAGAAAAATCTGTGCTCCCTGGCTGTAGGTCCCCCGGACAGAAAACTTTGCACACTTGTAGATGAAGAGTGGGGCTATATGTGTGCCAATAGCACAGGGGACGTACAGCCGGTCGATACCTGGTACCCAAATTCTGGTAAATAAGGCGCAAAAAGGTGACTCGTATATAACCCGAGGGGGGCGTTTTCAGCCGAGGGGGGCGTTTTCAGCACCAAAAAAATTGCTGAAAAACTTGGCTTATACTTGAGTATATATGGTAATATGATGTCAAACCTAAACAGTTTCAATTTGTATGCAATCAGGCAGGCCCTTCCACTACATAGTTGAAGGTAAATCTAAAGGAAATTGAATAAGAAAATTATATACTATATGGCCAGCTTGAATTATTTAGTTGTTTTTTATGATTTACAGTAGACATGTGCAAATCGTCCCATTCCGAATTTGTTTTTTAATGAATTTACACAAATTAGTTCATTCAGAAATATTCGAATTAACGAAAACCCGTTTAACAAATTTTTCCGAATATTCATAAATTCGAATATTCGTAAATTTGTAGTTTTGAATATTCAAAAAATATGAAAATATGGAAATCCAAATTTCGGAAATGCGAAATATCGGAAATTTCGAAATTTCGAAATTTGAAAATAAGAAAATGCAAAAATAAGAATGAAAATCCCCAAATTTTAAAACGCGAAGATTAGAAAATCGAAATAATAACTAACAAATAATAACTTTACTATTACTAACTGTTACATTTTGATCTATTTTGAATTTCATTTAAAAATGTTGCTGTTAAGCCCCATACACACGATCGGACTTCAAACAAACTTTTCCGTGGATTTTTGTTTGAAGGGCGTTGGCCGTGAACTTGTTATGCATGCACACGACAGGACTTTTTCAGCAAACTTTCCAAAAAATCATATGTTTTTTTTGCTATTTTCTGCTCTTTACCGCCACACTTTGGTCAACTTCTGCAATTGTTGGTTGATTTTAACATTGGTTCTGGGCATGCGTATTTGTACTTGGGACAAAATTCCGATGGATTTCTGTACACTAGATAGGACTTTGCACCGTAGGACTGTTGTTGCCAAAAAGTTTGTCCATTTGCACAGCGAACATTTGTCCACTGAAAACCAAAAAAGTTTGTCTGATTGAGTGTACAGACGGTCTGATTTTTTTGAAAACCTGGGAATTTAAAAGTTTGTTGTCAAAAAGTCCTACGGTGTGTATGGGGCTTTAGAAAACGTAATGAATACCAATTTATCCGAAGTTAAGCCCCATACACACGGAAGGACTTTTTGACAACAAACTTCAAAATGAGCAAGTTTTCAAAAAAATCCGACCGCGTGTACGCTCCATCGGACAAACTTTTTCGGTTTTCATCGGACAAAAGTTCGCTCTGCAAACGGACACATTTTTTGGCAACTAAAGTCCTATGGTGCAAAGTCCTATCGTGTGTACAGAAATTCATCGGATTTTTTTTTTTTTTTTTTACAATTTCTTTATTTTTCAAATAATTTTCCAACATCTATACAAAACATGGGAGATAACATTCATGTTAGCTAAAAAACAAAAACAAAATACATTCAGTTATCTTAGTACAATGCAGTCTCTCTCTCAACAACATTCCCACTATTGGGACCCATTCTCCCCCCCCCACCCTCCGCTCCCACCCTACCGAGCCGAGAGCTTGGGCCATTGGGTCCCCATTTCGGTTCATGGCAAGAGAAAGGAGCTCCCTGGAAACAACCTCTTATCTCGCTCTAAAAAAAAAAAAAGGCAAAAACTTCCAGTTTCTTAGTGTCTGGTCATGGGGGGGGGCGCTCTCCCATGTCCTTCCAGAATATCTTAACCCACTCCCTGTTCATCCTTCTACCTTACCCAGTCCTAACCTTTATCCAAAATCAAATCAAAGCAACCCCACCAAAAAAAATAAAAAATTACATTTCCCTCCCCTCTCTCCACTCTCCCTCTCCCCCCCCCCATCCCCTACTCCCCCTCCAATAGTCCCTCATTCTCCTCAGACTGGATCAAATCATTCCATGGTGTCCAAATTTTACAGTATATTTCTCTTTTTTTCCTACTTGTCCAAATCAAGTCCTCCATTCTGTTCACTTCTTCCACCTTCCTAATCCACATGCTCAAAGTAGGGGGTTGTGTTTGTTTCCATTTAAGCGGTATACATGCTTTAGCAGCATTCAACAGATGATGCATTAATGAGTTCCCGTTTATTCCCCAGGCAGTATCTGACAGATGCAGGAGGAAGAGAGCTGGGTCTTCCGGTATAACCTTTTTGCAGATTTTTTGAATAGTCCTCCGGACGTCCCCCCAGTACCCCTTAATTCTGGAGCAGGTCCAGAAGATGTGTACCATTGTTCCCTTCTCTGCCTTGCATCTCCAACATTAATTTTTTATATTCGGGAAATATCTATGTAACTTATCTGGAGTTCTGTACCATTGTGCAATTATTTTATAATTACTTTCCTGCATTTTGGTGCAAGTTGCTGCGGATTTTTGTACCAAGTACAAATACGCATGCCCAGAACCAATGTTAAAATCAACCAACAATAGCAGAAGTTGAAAGGTGGGGAAAACAACTGCGCTAGCTAACAGAAAAAACAAAAAAAACAATGTAGCAGACAGCACACAGACAAACAAAGTCAAAAGTGAACGTGGAAAAGGAAGTGCAGCGCTATGCTTAATTACTCCGTGAAAATGCTGCCAAATTCACATAGCATACAAATGTGAAATCAAAT
Organism: Rana kukunoris; assembly: GCA_029574335.1. Lineage (NCBI taxonomy): Eukaryota > Metazoa > Chordata > Amphibia > Anura > Ranidae > Rana > Rana kukunoris. The sequence goes on from CM056051.1 coordinate 398,787,631, forward strand.
AAAAAATATATATAGACATGGTGAAAAAAACACAAATTTCACACAGCATGGATGAAATGCTGCTTAAAGTCCATACATATGCTTCCAAACTGGTGAGTGGAAACATCAACCAGGTGAGATGAACAAAATGGATAGTTCATAGGTGTGTTTCCCAGTGGATGAATGAAATACTTCACATATGATGTCAATTCGGATAAATAAAGACAACTGTAATGGCTTGTCTGAAGCAATCTTCAAACTATCAAAACAAAGAGAATGGGTGCTCTTACCAGCTGTGGTGGACTAACATGTTAGTACTAACAGTAAGTCGGATCAGGCATGGTGGTCACAGCAGACCACCATAATCCCAAATCCATAATCCCAACACTGAAATCAGTGGTGTGTTTGTTAGGTTAAAAAACGTTATAGTCTCTGAGGTTCACCTCCACTGGGACATTGCGTTTTTGGAACAGTAGACAAAGGAATCTATGGTCCCCTGAGGTTTACGGTGGGATGTATCCCCTCAACAGGGAGAATTAGATCTGGATTCATGGTACAAATACTTTAACGAGGCAGGTCTGCAGCTCATTACTTTTTTGATGGAACGCAAAAAAGCTCGGCTGAGCATACTAGATAAAGAGATTAAGGAAATTAGAGAAAAAATTATCTCTTCTGCCAACACCCCTGAATATGTCTCATTGTCTTCTGGTTTAAAAACTCTGCTCGAAAAAGAGGAGAAAGAGCAGAGAACCAAAAAACAAAAAAAATATAACCGGGACATAACAGATTATAAAGCCAAAAGTGTTTTTAATTGGCAGAAGAAAATTTACAGCAATTCTGAGAACATACAATCAGATATGGAAATTTCTGTACCTCTTGATGCCATTTCAGCTAGGACGTTGGTTTATGAGGCTCCTCCTCAGCCCTCACCAAAACCTCCCCCTAAAAAAGTTAACACTACAAAAAATCCTCCCAGATATCCACCTTCACATACAGAGGTCCGTGGTAGACATCCATCTGTTTTTAACAGCAGGGGTTTTCCACATAGAGGGAGGGGCCAAAATCGGGGTAACAGAGGTTACACCCAACAAGGCTATAATTATATACACCCTGGAGATTGTGATGGGGGCCCCCCTAGATGGGCGCATGAGAGCGGTCCAATCAGAAGGGGATCTGCTCACCATACTCTAGTGCGATCTCCCTATTATAATGCTCCATATATTGGAGAAACACATGGGACCCATTATGACTCCCGCCCATATCCCCATTATTATGGGGATGGCGAGGACCATCTAAGAGTATCCCATGATGGGTGGTATGAGGAACCGGGTTTTCCCAGACCTCAGGGCTTCCATCCTCCCACGTACCACTTACTTTACAGCCAAAGACCAAACGAGGCACCAGAGGCGGCTGGCGTGCTCAGCAACAAAAAAAGAAAAATCTCAGAGGTCTAGGTTAATTTAACCTTAGCTCAGTGGTGCTTTCCAAAGAGGAACAGGTCATCCTTGATAAGGGTTTGAAATGTGTTCCTCCCAGGAAGCTCAATAGTTTTTCCACCTTCATTGATGTGCAAAAATTCACTCGCAAATTAAACATACAGAGACATCTTTCATTATTACCTACGTCCACCCAACAGGTTAGGTCCTTGGCTTTGCCAGCCATCCCTTCTCCTGGTACTTCAAGTCCAACCGTGAATGTAGTGACCATACATTCTGGCCTGTCTAATCCCTCCCTATTTAATCCAGCGGCTAACACAGCCCACTCTGTTAATGTGTTCTGCAGCTTAGTTTTGAGCGATTTGGACAATGCTACCCAAAAAGAGAGTCCATCAAGATCCGGCTATTCAAGCGGGTCTACAGACTCTCTGCGCTAAAAAGAATATCACCAGCCAACAAAGGTGGGGGATTGGTGATATTGGATAAGGAAGCGTATCTCCAGGAGATGAATAGACTATTGAGTGACAAGACCACCTACATCATCCTTTCTGGAGATCCTACCTTTAAATATAAAAAAGCCTTATCAGCTCTGATTAAAGAAGGTTCGGCCCTTAACATCCTGAACAAAAAGGAAGCGGATTACCTGATCCCTTTGGACCCTCATATTCCGGTCATCTATTACTTGCCGAAGGTTCACAAGAACTCTGTCAATCCCCCTGGGCGACCCATCGTCAGCGGGATTGACTCCGTTACATCCCGCATCGGCAGGTATATAGATCACTATCTACAGCCCCTGGTAAAATTGGTTCCCTCTTATTTGAGGGACACCAAGGATACCATTAAACAACTTGAGTCTGTCCACTACCAGGGAGAAATATTGATGGTAACTGCAGACGTTGCTGCCCTATACGCATGTATTTCCCACCAATTGGGTACTGGACGCGGTAGAACTGTTCCTCACACGCAATCCATCTCTTTCCGTCATCCAAAGGAACTTCATCATGGAGTTATTGGACTTTGCTACAAAGCACAATTACTTCTGGTTTCAGGGTCAGTTCTTTTCCCAAGTCAAAGGCGTGGCTATGGGGGCTCAATACGCCCCCAGCCTCGCCAATTTGTTTATGGCCCAGTGGGGGGAGGATGTCGTCGATGTCCCGCAGAGACCTGATTTGGTCCTGTGGGCACGATACATCGACGACATCCTCCTCCTCTGGAAAGGCACGAGAGAGTCCTTTGACTCTTTTATTACTTTCCTTAATGACAACGATCGTGGTATTGTGTTGTCATATGAAGTTAGTTCCACTTCAATCCATTTTTTGGATCTTGAGATCTCGGCCATTGGTGGTCATTTTGAATTTAAGACCTTCTTCAAGCCTACCAACCGGAATGGTTACATTCTGGTCGATAGTTGCCATCACCACCAATGGCTGCGATCTGTCCCTCAGGGTCAATTCCTCCGGATGAAGAGGAATTGTACCAGGAAGGAGGACTTCAAGTCCCAGTGTCAGATTTTAAAAGACAGATTTTTGGACAAAGGATACAGAGTTTGAGAATTGGATGAGGCTATCAACACTGTGTCCAATATAGAAAGGTCATCTTTATTGGTTGACAAACCTAAGAAAAACTATGATGATAGGTTTAAATGGTCTTTTTTCACTGACTTTTCTGTACAACATAACGACATAAAGAAAATACTTAACAGGCACTGGAAGGTGCTTCGTAGCGATAAGATTCTGGGACCTTCCCTACCCGAGAAGGCAGGTTTAATCTTTAGGGGAGCAAAATCTGTACAGAGTGATATTGCACCCAATGTCATAGACCCCCCCAAAAAAGTTACATTCTTTCCAGAAACGAAAGGATATCATCCCTGTCGGAAGTGTAACACATGCATTGTCAATGTTTTAGGCAGACGGAGAACAGACACATTCACTTCCAGCGTGAATAACCGCAGTTATAAGATGAAACAGTTCACCACATGCTTTACTAGTTGCATAATGTACCTCATTACATGTCCCTGTAAATTGCAATATGTGGGCCGTACTTTGCCATTCGAGTCAACGAACATTTGGGTAAGATTAAAAAGGGATGCCCTAAACACACTGTCTCCAGACATTATTTGGAACACAATGCCAAAGACCCCAGGGGTACTTCCTTCCAAGTTATTGATAAATTTGTCCCCCATTGGAGGGGCGACTCTTGTACTAAGGGTTGACTCCCGTTTGGAGACTTTATGGATACATGAGCTCAAGAGCTACACGCCCTATGGTATGAATGTGGATTGGGATGTCAATTGCTTCATTAACCGGGCGTGAGCTCTTGTGCACATGTATCCAATCTGATTTTTTTTTTCATTTTTCATTTTTTTTATTTCACAATCATTATCTGTTTTTATTCCAGTGCCCCCCCTTTTTGGATATGCATCCATCCATTGGGCGGTCGTGACGTTCATGTCCCATTGGGGTGTTACACCGGTTAATTTAATTTCTTCCAGTTCATTTAAGTTTCTTATATGCACAACTTGTTATTATACGGCTTTGCATATTAGTAGGAGGGTGTCCCCTGGGGTTGGAAATTTCAGCCCACGGTGGAGCGTTCCTTCTCTGGAGACACTGATTTCTCTTTTTTCAGTCCATCGGGGGGTGACGTCATGATGCATCTGTGCACGTTTGGGCACTGTAGGTGTTTCCACCTGGTTCCCTGATCAGCAATGCTTTTGCGTCATTGGAGGGGAGGACGCAAGGGTGATGGTTGTGGCCGCGGTGTCAATGCCGTTTTCACGCCCGTTAATGCTGTTAATGCCTGTCAGCCACTGATGTTGTTCCCCTTCGGATTGGCTGTGGACCTTTGTGCTGTCCACCGTCCAGTCCACTGCATGTCATTGGGTAGGCATGGGGGTGCGGCTGGCTACGGGCGACGTTGGTTGAATGCTTTTCCCTCCTGCGTCACCGGCTCCGCCCCTTAGTCTCCCTTGCTCTCATTGGTCACGCCGTGTGTCCCCAGCACACGGATTTTAATGTGGTTCTGTTTCTCCGCTGTTATGCACTGCATTAGCAAGGTTTTCGGGCGGACTTCCTCACATGGGGTAGTGCTGTGGTCCATTAGAGTGGCTTAGTGTTATTTATGGCAGTGGATTACGGCCCCTCATTGGTCATTATTCACAGGGCATTCATGCTTTTTATGAATTTGTTTGCCATTTATTGAGATACATGTTTTGGTATAGTTTGTATTAGATACCTAATATCATCTGCATGTCATCATTTATACTGTATATCAGGGATCCTCAAACTACGGCCCTCCAGCTGTTGCAGAACTACACATCCCATGAGGCATTGTAAAACTATCACATTCACACACATGACTAGGCCTGAACAACTGGAGGGCCATCGTTTGAAGACCCATGCTGTATATGTTATACACATTTACCTTTTTGATTGTTCATTCATGTCAAACATTGGTACGATAGATCTTGCTTTATACAGTATTTGTATGTTAGAGCATTTGTTTTGATGTATTATATCCTGTCAAGATTGTTCACTTCCTGTCTCCTCCCTTTCAGGGGTGGAGTTCTGGATTATTTGCCTTTATTTAAGTTCAGCAGTGTGGGGGTACAGACAGATGCCCCTGTTGATGGCTTTGAGCCGAAACGTGTCAGGTCACATCCTTAGTACCCCATACTGCTTTTAAATTTTTTCACGTGATTTTATCCATTTAATTTTAAATAAAGCCTTCATTGGTTTTTTGATCTGCACCATTGGGAGCATTTTCTTTTTTGTCTCCTTACCACACATGTTGTGTTGATTCATGAGCTTTGCCATTCCTCTATTGGCCCTCTGCTATCCGGGTTCCTGCCCCTGAAGTGAGGTATCTGATCCAGACTGATTCCACCATCTCAGCCGGAGTGACCATCGTTGCAGAACCTTTCCGCACAGAGGCCCAGGGTCCGCTGTGACCACCATGCCTGATCCGACTTACTGTAAGTACTAACATGTGAGTCTACCACAGCTGGTAAGAGCACCCATTCTCTTTGTTTTGATAGTTTGAAGATTGCTACAGACAAGCCATTACTGTTGTCTTCATTTATCCGAATTGGCATCATATGTGAAGTATTTCATTTATCCACTGGGAAACACACCTATGAACTATCCATTTTGTTCATCTCACCTGGTTGGTGTTTCCACTCACCAGTTTGGAAACATATGTATGGACTTTAAGCAGCATTTCATCCATGCTGTGTGAAATTTGTGTTTTTTTCACCATATCTATATATATTTTTTGTTTGATTTCACGTTTGTATGCTATGTGAATTTGGCAGCATTTTCAGTGAGTAATTAAGCATAGCGCTGCACTTCCTTTTCCACGTTCAAAATAGCAGAAGTTGACCAAAGGGTGGCGGTAGAGCAGAAAAACAATGTGATGTTGGGAAAGTTTTGGGAAAGTTTGCAGAAAAGTCCTCCTGTGTGTATGCTATGGGTGTTCCCGGCCAACTTCCTTCGGTCAAAAATCCGCGGAAACGCTTGTTTGAAGTCCGACCATGTGTATGAGGCTTTACATTGACTAGCAGCCAAAAGGAAAGGAAATTCCAATACCTATAATTTATTCGTTAGTTATTTTTTAGTTAAATAGTTATTATTTCGAATATTCTTTCTTATTTTCCAAATTTTCAAATTGACCTATGGATCTTCTGATTTTTGTATTTTTGAATTTACAAATTTACGAATTTTTGAACTTACGACTTTTCAAATTTAAGAATTTCGACCATAACGAATAAACAGAAAAAGAAAAAAAAAAAACGAATGAAACGAAAATGTAAATGAACACATTTTTTGGCAGTGCACATTTCCAGTAGGCAATAAATGGCCTGTGTTCTTCCCTACCAAAAACATGACCTTTTTTATTTTTGTGCCTCCTAAACTCACAGCACTATACCATTAACTCAGGCATGTCCAAAGTCCAGCCCGGGGGCCAAATGCGGCCCCCCTGTTGATTCAATATGGCCCCCCCCTGGGGATTTGCATATATATATTGTTTGTGGCCCCCAGGGCCACAAAAGATATATACTTTATTTAATGGCCCTGCCTTGGAGGGGACAGAGAGGGGGCAGGTTGAGCACAGTCAGATTACATGAAGAGAATCTCCTGTTTACTCTGCAGCGTCTGGATGCCATTGGATGACTGTTCTGTCTATCATAGGAGGCGGGACTTTGTATTAAAGAGGCCACAGAGTAAACAAGACATTCTCCTGTTTGTAATCTGTCGGCCTCGTCCCGCCCCCTCCCTCTGCCCTCCGAGGCTGTAGATGGGCATCGTTCAGGCTGCACTGATGTCAATGGTAAGGCTGCATTCATGGCACATGTGAGGCTGCATTGGTTACAATGGTAAGGCTGCATTGATTGCAATGATAAGGCTGCATTCATGGCACATGTAAGGCTGCATTCATGGCACATGTGAGGCTGCATTTATGGCACATGCAAGGCTGCATTTATGGCACACACGAGGCTGAATTTGTTGCAATAGTGAGGCTGCATTGGTTGCAATGGTAAGGCTGCATTGGTTGCAATGGTAAGGCTGCATTCATGGCAATGGTGAGGCTGCATTCATGGCAATGGTAAGCCCATGCGTGTTATACTCGGATAAATATGGTATATCCAAATAAGACGCCCAAGCTCATCCTTAGGCGGCGTACACACGACCAAGAAACTCGTCGGGCGAAAACACATAGTTTTCTCCCCGTCGAGTTCCTTGTTCGGCAGTCAAAAACTTGTCGAGCCAAATTTAGAGCACATGCTCTCTTTTTGGCTCGACGAGTTCCTCGACGGGTTTCTCGGCGAAAAGTGTACACACGACCGGTTTCCTTGGCAGAATACGTCTCCTATCGAGTTTCTTGCTGAATTCTGCCGAGGAAACCGGCCGTGTGTACGCGGCCTTAGTCCTAAGCAGCGCTCTTGAATTCGTTGGGGCCACAAAAGAAATATATACAGTATATCCAAATAACACACCCAAGCTCATCTCTTCATCACACACAGCCACAAAGGCAAGAGAATTCTTGTTGGGCGGTGTATTAGAGCTCAGACTAACACACTTAGGCCTCGTACACACGATCGGACATATCCGATGAAAACGGTCCGCGGACCATTTCCATCGGAGTGCACATTTCCAGTAGGCAATACGTCAACGTGGCACTGTGAATCCATTCTTGGGGGACGACATGTCTGCTGGTAAGTGTACAAACCAGCAGACATCTCGGGCGGACAGATTCCCACCGGATAGATTTCAAAGCATGCTTTGAAATCTGTCGGGTGGAGAAATCTGTCCGCTAGCCCATACACACGAGCGGAGATGTCTGCTGAAACGGTCCATCGGAGGCCTTAGACCAAATTTTAGTGGTTCAAAGAATGTCAGAAAAAATAGTCGGCCCTCACGCATGTTCATTTAATCAAATCTGGCCCTTTTTGAAAAAAGTTTGGACACCCCTGCATTAACTCAACAGTATTTTTAGCTTTACACCTAACATGCTATTAAACCCAAAAGCAAATGTTTATTATAATACAGCTTACCAATTCCCAGATGTGGTTGATGCATTTGTTTTTTCTTTTCTAGACTATCTTTCCTTTATTTAAATGTTTTTAATAGAACAGGCTGTCCTGGAGATGTAGCAGTTAGATGGTTGAGTCAAACTATTTATATAAAACCTTTATCCCAAAAGAGAAAAAAAACAACAACCATTCGCTGTAACTGCTTTAAATGTGTGAGTTGGAGTTGAGCTTCAGGATGTTAGTGTATCTAAATCTTACAGGGTATAGAGACATAATAGTTAACTGATTCCTTTTAAAAAACGATAAAAAAAAACCTATTAAAAACAGATAAGGATCAATAATATAATGTGCCTCTAGTTTCACTTTCGTTTTTGCATCTAGCTTAGTTTTTGCATGTAATTTAATGCCTCTGTGCTGGACAGTGCCATAGAGAGTGATGGTTAGGAAAACAAAACTAGAATCTCCCAGTACTGTGGTCATCAGGAAACAGACAACCAGGAAGTGTTCGGAACAGAGAAGAATTACAGCAACATCAGAGCAAAAACGAACAATGAGGACATGAAACCAGGACTGCAGTAAGGTAAAGGAAGCTATTTAGCTAAAAATAAATCCTTTAGTGACCCTTTAACCTCTTCCCACCTAGATAAATGTAAAGATATGCTTGTGTAGCATAGGTTGTTCCTAACATGTTCATAAGAAGTCCATAAAAATCCCATAGGAAGGGTGTTATACTTCAGTAGGCAGATCCACCTGAGACAGGAACACATTTCTGAAATGACAAAAAAGGAACACAAGGGGCTGCCAGCTAAGTGCAGCATCAATTGGTTTATTACGATTTAAAGACCAAATGCAAACTTACAGAAATATCATTGATGCTGCACTTAGCTGGCGCCCCCTTGTGTTATTCTTTTTATTTTTTATCTAAGTCGCTAGTACATCTAACATTCTCTCCCCCAAGACTAAGGCAGCGACCACATCTAATCATTGGTAAGCTACAATATATTACATTTTTGGTTTTGGGTTTAATACCGCTTTAAGAAAAATGATAAGGAAATATTTTGAATTTAAAAACACAAATGCCCCCCCCCCCCCCCATCATCCACTTGTCAGGCAAACTCTTTATAGAAGAAACTGAACAGGCATTATCTCTTTCACCACATAAAGGGCAAGTAAGAAGCCATTTAATCACTTTTAAGCTAGCATAGCAGGTAAACAAGAGCCGTAATTCACAGAGTGCACAATACAAAATATCAAATTCCCCAGCAATCAGCCAACCCGCAGATAAGATCTATTAAACCCATTTCTAACTTGTAATAAAAACTGCGTTATAAGACGCCCACACATATTTCCAAAATATGCAAATAAGATTGCTGTATTTTTATTATGAATTAACCACCTGTATGCCTCTTATGAACCAGAGCAGATTTAAAAATCTAGCTATGAGCCTAATGTTTATAATACCAAAGTATTACTTAGAAAAAAAAAATGGAGAAAAACAAAGTATATTCTATTTGCAGTATACACTTACAAAAATGTTTACAAAAAAATGTAACACAACACTGCACCTTTTTCTAGTTTGACTAGTGTTATAGCATTAGTGGCGGCCCGTCCATTAGGGGCAGCCGGGTGCTGCCCTCTCTCCACTCCACTCCCCTATATGCAATATATAGATTAAGCATTGCATGAATATATTCATGGTCCGCTGCAGTCACCCCCTATTCAGGCGTCCAGACCCTTTCAGGGCCCCGGGCACATGAATTACAGCGACCGGGGTTCAGTTTGAAACACCTGATTAGAGCCAGAGGCTCTAATAGGCTTCAAAATAGGGTGGGCTTGCGTCGCAGAGAATGCTCTCCGATCCCACCCAGGTGTGTTACAACAACGAATAATATTTGCTGTTGAAACACTGATCCTCAATCCGAGGGCAAATCAGAGGCAGGTGTGAGACCCGTTTTCCGATTTGCCAAAAAGAGAAGACTCCCAACTGGTCACCGGGGAGGAGGGAGGAAATGGAAGCCACCTCTCCGCCGTCGTGATGATCCGTGGAAAGAAGGAGAATGGGAGGCTGCCAGGGCCACCATCAGGAATTATGGGGTCCCTTACACAGCTCCAGACATGGGCCCCTTGGAGCAGAGAACCAGGGGGGGTACCGCCACTTCAAATTGAGAAGTGGGGGGGTGACACATATTGGGGGCGAAGGAAGGGAGGTTACCGCTCCAGATGGATGCAATAGGCAATCAGTGTCCTGGCAATGCACAAAGCAAACAATAGGGAGAAAAATGTATGGACAGCCTCACTCCAGAAAAACCTTTACGGTTGCCTTTATTAATAAAAGGATAAGAAGCACTACAAATCACAGCAGACAGTGGGATGTACAGCTAACGCGTTTCACACTAAGGTCTAGTGCTTAGTCATTGCTAGTTTGGGGGGTTGCCCTGGGGACCTCTATAAAAAATATATATTTAAAAAAGGGGAGGGGGGGGGGGGGGTTTCCATCCGGGGCACTGTGGTCCTTAAATAAAAAGAAAAAAGAAAAAAAAGGAATAAAAAATATATATAATTTTTTTTTTTAAATTATAAAAAAAAGGGAGGTTGCCATCCGGGGCCCTGGGGACCTCTGGGCCCTTTAATAAAAACAAAAAATATATAATATATATATAAAATTAAAAAAATGTTATAAAAAAAATTATAATTTTTTTTTTTAAAAGGGGGGGTTGCCATCCGGGCCCCTTACAGGTGTACTGCCTGTATCCCCCTGATGGCGGACCTGGAGGCTGCTGCCGCCGAGCAAGGGGATGGGATAATGGGATAATGTGCTACCGATTGGATGGAGGAGGGCATGGGTTGGCATACTGTTTGCCGCCCCCCCAAACAAAAGTTCCACCTGCCGCCACTGGCGTTAGTTTAGTTATAAATAAGTTACTTTAAATAAATGTATGTATTTTACTAGGTAAATTATCTCTTTGATTATTTAGCACTTAAAAATTCTGTGTTTTACTGTGTTTTTAGTGTATGAATTTGGATATTTTTTTTGGAGTCCATTAGCTTGTACAGTTAGCACTTTATATAATACACTGAGCACTTTATTTGTTTTCTATTACTTGGAGCGCAGCACCATATATTGATTTTTTTTTTTTTTATATTTCCTGCTGGGTAGTATTTGACCCAATAGGTGCTTGCTGCAACCAAGCATCATATTAATTTATTAGAGTTTAGGCAGCGCGGGAATATCCATTCCACATACCTAATTTGTGGAATCCCATAAAATAAAATTTGTACAAAAAAGAGTTAAAGAGTTACTAAACCCAGGACCCTGCATTCACTATATCTGGTCTTCCACAGTTCACAGAACATGGAAATGCAATTCTTTTAGTAAATATAAACTGCTAAATACCTTTTCTCATCAACAGGATAGAGCAGTCTTGTGACTTCTATCATTGTGTGGTAAAGCTTGCAGGAGGGGTTTTTATTCTAATGGTATATAAAAAATATTTTTTGGCTGCCCTGCTATCAATCTATCCAATCAAGAGCTGAGAACCCCAGGCAGAGAGGTAGAGCGTGTCTCCACCGAGGGAACGAACGGGCTCAGGTGAGTAAAACGGGGGGGGGGGGGGGGGGGGGGAGGGGGCCGGTCACTGTTAGAATTTTTTTTTTACCTTAATGCATAGGATGCATAAGGCCGCGTACACACGATCGAATTTATCTGCTGAAACTGGTCCGACGGACCGTTTCAGCAGGCATCTCCGATCGTGTGTACGGGCTAGCGGACAGGTTTGTCCATCGGACAAATTTCAAAGCATGCTTTGAAATTTGTCCGCTACAAACCTGTCCGTCGGATCTGTCCGCTGGTTAGTACACTAACCAGCGGACAGAACTGTCCGCGCATGCGTCGAATGGATTCGACGCATGCGCGGAAGCATTTTATTTCCGGGTTTGGTGACGTGGCGGCGTCACCGTCACTGCCACGTCACCGCGTTCCCTGGCCGAGGGGATTTTCATCCGATGGTGTGTACACACCGTCAGACGCAAATCCGGAGGAGACATGTCCGCTGGAAACGGTCCGTCGGACATGTTTCAGCGGACATGTCCCTCCCTAAGGTGAAAAAACACAAGGGTTTACAACCCCTTTAAGTGTGGTTTGATTTTTACTCTTTTTTTATAATGCTTTCACTATCTTGTTTCCAAAGGACTATTACTCACTAGAGTTCATTGTATATATTTCAGCCTGAGATTTCCCACTACAGGAAATCGATTCGAAGATACTTTCAGATAGAAGCTACCACTCTGTGACTTCCAGGCAGTGTGCCAGTTGTGGCGCAGCTATACAAACACTTGTGTAAAAAGTGACAAAGAAAAATTGCAGCACTAAATAACAATATCAAAAGAATCTCAAAAACATAAAGTGTTATACTTGCGTGTCTATGAAGTGAGAATATATTCAAATAATTTATAAACTTCTGTTCACAGACGCTCTCCACCCAATCTGACAGAGCTATTTTGCAAAGAAAGATATGCAAAAACTTCACTCTCTAGATGTGCAAAGCTGGTAGAGACATCTCTAAAAAGACTTTCAGCTGTAATTACAGTGAAAGGTGGTTCTTGAAAAAGTAAATACTTTTTCAAGGCACTGTATATTCAAATAATCAACATAAGAAAAGGTTAAAATAAACTTTTATGAAGAAATATCAGGTAATGTATTTCAAGTGATCTCTCTCCTTCAGCCTAGGTTCACATTGGAGCGATTTGGCATGCGATTTGACATGTCAGAATGGCATGGCTGGGCACATGGACGTATATATACGTCCTCTTTAAGAGCCCATCCGTGGGTCGCGAGTGTACCGCCTGTCCGAAGCTCCGTGAACGAGGCCACGAAACCCGCGGACCCAATCGCCGCGTGGGTCACGCGATCGGTCATAGGAGCTGAAGAACAGGGAGAGGTGAGTGTAAACACACCTTCCCCGTTCTTCTCTGTGGCAACGTCAGTGATCGTCTGTTCCCTGGATATAGGGAACGATGATCACTGACGTCACACGTCCAGCCCCCCTACAGTTAGAAACTCACATGAGGTCACACTTAACCCCTACAGTGCCCCCTAGTGGATAACCTCTTCACTGCCATTGTCATTTTCACAGTTAACAGTGCATTTTTATAGCACTTTTCGCTGTGAAAACGACAATGGTACCAAAAATGTGTCAAAAGTGTCCGCCATAATGTCGCAGTCACGAAAAAAAACGCTGATCGTCGCCATTAGTAGTAAGAAAAAATATTAATAAAAATGCTATAAAACTATCCCCTTATTGCGATTTTTTTTACCAAAAATAGGTAGAAGAATACGTATCGGCCTAAACTGAGGAAAAAAAAAATTATATCTTTTTTGGGGGGATATTTATTATAACAAAAAGTAAAAAAATATTGAATTTTTTTCAAAATTGTCGCTCTATTTTTGTTTATAGCGCAAAAAATAAAAACCGCAGAAGTGATCAAATACCATCAAAATAAAGCTCTATTTGTGGGAAAAAAAGGACACCAATTTTGTTTGGAAGCCACGTCGCACGACCGCGCAATTGTCAGTTAAATCGACGCAGTGCCAAATCGCAAAAAGCGGCAAGGTCCTTAACCTGCATATTGGTGCTTAACCACTTAAGACCCGGACCAAAATGCAGGTAAAGGACCTTGCCCCTTTTTGCGATTCGGCACTGCGTCGCTTTAACTGACAATTGCGCGGTCGTGCGACGTGGCTCCCAAACAAAATTGGCGTCCTTTTTTCCCCACAAATAGAGCTTTCTTTTGGTGGTATTTGATCACCTCTGCGGTTTTTATTTTTTGCGCTATAAACAAAAATAGAGCGACAATTTAAAAAAAAATGCAATATTTTTTACTTTTTGCTATAATAAAAATCCCCCAAAAATATATAAAAAAACATTTTTTTTCCTCAGTTTAGGCCAATACGTATTCTTCTACCTATTTTTGGTAAAAAAAAATCGCAATAAGTGTTTATCGGTTGGTTTTCGCAAAATTTATAGCGTTTACAAAATAAGGAATAGTTTTATTGCATTTTTATTAATTATTTTTTTTTACTACTAATAGCGGCGATCAGCGATTTTTTCCGTGACTGCGACAATATGGCGGACACTTCGGACAATTTTGACACATTTTTGGGACAATTGTCATTTTCACAGCAAAAAATGCATTTAAATTTGCATTGTTTACTGTGGAAATGACAGTTGCAGTTTGGGAGTTAACCACAGGTGGCGCTGTAGGGGATGTGTGTCTATGTGTTTTGTTTACAACTGTAGGGGGGTGTGGCTGTAGGTGTGACGTCATCGATCGCTTCCCCCTATTACAGGGATGACGCGATCGATGCTACGGCCACAGAGAAGCACGGGGAAGCCGTGTGTACACACGGCTCTCCCCGTTCTTCCGCTCCAGGGACGGATCGCCGCACTGCAGCGGCGATCGGGTCCGCAAATCCCGCGGTCCCGGTCCCAGGGCTTCGGACCGGGTCCCGGGCGCGCGCCCGCGGGCGCGCGCCCGTGACCCACGGCTGGGTACTAAAATCAACGTATATATACGTTGATGTGCCCAGCCGTGCCATTCTGCCGACGTAAATGTGCAGTAGGCGGTCCTTAAGTGGTTAAACACTATTTATCATTTAACACTTTGTGTTGGTCTAACACATAAAATCCCAAAAAAATACATTTACAATTTTGGTCACTCTACATTTACTATGGGCATGGTCACTCTGCATTTAATATGGGCATGGTCACTGCATTTACTATGGGCAATGGTCACTCTGCATTTACCGTACTATGGGCAATGGTCACTCTGCATTTACTATGGGCATGGTCACTCTGCATTTACTATGGGCAATGGTCACTCTGCATTTACTATAGGCAATGGTCACTCTGCATTTACTATAGGCAATGGTCACTCTGCATTTACTATGGGCAATGGTCACTCTGCATTTACTATAGGCAATGGTCACTCTACATTTAATATGGGCATGGTCACTCTACATTTAATATGGGCATGGTCACTCTACATTTACTATGGGCATGGTCACTGCATTTACTATGGGCAATGGTCACTCTGCTTTTACCGTACTATGGGCAATGGTCACTCTACATTTACTATGGGCATGGTCACTCTGCATTTACTATGGGCAATGGTCACTCTACATTTACTATGGGCATGGTCACTCTGCATTTAATATGGGCATGTATTTTTTGGGGATTTTATGTGTTAGACCAACACAAAGTGTTAAATGATAAATAGTGTTTAAGCACTTAAGACCCGGACCAATATGCAGGTTAAGGACCTTGCCGCTTTTTGCGATTTGGCACTGCGTCGATTTAACTGACAATTGCGCGGTCATGCGACGTGGCTTCCAAACAAAATTGGTGTCCTTTTTTTCCCACAAATAGAGCTTTCTTTTGATGGTATTTGATCACTTCTGCGGTTTTTATTTTTTGCGCTATAAACAAAAATAGAGCGACAATTTTGAAAAAAATTCAATATTTTTTTACTTTTTGTTATAATAAATATCCCCCCAAAAAAGATATATATTTTTTTTTTCCTCAGTTTAGGCCGATACGTATTCTTCTACCTATTTTTGGTAAAAAAAATCGCAATAAGTGTTTATCGATTGGTTTGCGTAAAATGTATAGCATTTACAAAATAGGGGATAGTTTTATGGCATTTTTATTAATATTTTTTTTTACTACTAATGGCGACGATCAGTGTTTTTTTTCGTGACTGCGACATTATGGCGGACACTTTTGACACATTTTTGGTACCATTGTCGTTTTCACAGCGAAAAGTGCTATAAAAATGCACTGTTAACTGTGAAAATGACAATGGCAGTGAAGAGGTTATCCACTAGGGGGCGCTGTAGGGGTTAAGTGTGACCTCATGTGAGTTTCTAACTGTAGGGGGGCTGGACGTGTGACGTCAGTGAGCATTTACTATGGGCATGGTCACTGCATTTACTATGGGTAATGGTCAATCTGCATTTACCGTACTATGGGCAATGGTCACTCTGCATTTACTATGGGCAATGGTCACTCTGCATTTACTATGGGCATGGTCACTCTGTATTTAATATGGGCATGGTCTCTCTGCATTTACTATAGACAATGGTCACTCTACATTTACTATGGGCATGGTCACTCTGCATTTAATATGGGCATGGTCTCTCTGCATTTACTATGGGCATGGTCACTCTGCATTTACTATGGGCAATGGTCACTCTGCATTTACCGTACTATGGGCAATGGTCACTCTGCATTTACTATGGGCATGGTCACTCTGCATTTACTATGGGCAATGGTCTCTCTGCATTTACTATGGGCATGATCACTCTGCATTTACTATGGGCAATGGTCACTCTGCATTTACCATACTATGGGCAATGGTCACTCTGCATTTACTATGGGCAATGGTCTCTCTGCATTTACTATGGGCAATGGTCTCTCTGCATTTACTATGGGCATGGTCACTCTGCATTTACTATGGGCAATGGTCACTCTGCATTTACTATGGGCAATGGTCTCTCTGCATTTACTATGGGCATGGTCACTCTGCATTTACTATGGGCAATGGTCACTCTACATTTACTATGGGCATGGTCACTCTGCATTTACTATGGGCAATGGTCACTCTGCATTTACTATGGCAATGGTCACTCTGCATTTACTATGGGCAATGGTCACTCTGCATTTACTATGGGCAGGGCTTTTTTTCTGGGGGAACTTGGTGGAACTCAGTTCCACCACCTTTGGCTCAGACCCTTTGGTGCCCGCTCACCACAATCACTTGTGAACACAGAAGTCTGGTTTCTGTGTTTACAAGTGACTGCTTTGTAACCCCCTGAACTCTGCACAATGTATGTAATGCAATTCTGGTATTTAATGCCCCTAAAGACCCTTCTACTGTTTGTGAAATCTGAACGGGTCATGGTTGAGTTCCTGCACCTATTTTTTGAGAAAAAAATCTCTGACTATGGGCATGGTCACTCTACATTTACTATGGGCATGGTCACTCTGCATTTACTATGGGCAATGGTCACTCTGCATTTACTATGGCAATGGTCACTCTGCATTTCTTCGACAATGGTCACTCTGCATTTCTTTGACAATGGTCAGGCTGCATTTCATGGGCACTAGAAAATATTTTAGTACACCATTTGGTTCAGTATATTTTTTTCCTTGTTTTCCTCCTCTAAAACCTAGGTGCGTCTTATGGTCAGATGCATCTTATCAAGCGAAAAATACGGTAGTTAGTATTGGGGTTATAGGAAAGCAGCAAGAGGGGTAACTGCATGATAGGGTTATCTTTCTCTGTGCCAGGAAAATAACTAGCGTGGCTCTTCTGCTACTGAATTCTAACTTATGAATTCACTCCTCCAAATATTACTCGTCGTACCCTTATTAAATAAACCAGTAAGTCTCCAGATGTTATTACATTTTCAGTCTCCTGTCCCCAGTCTAATTAAACCAGATTGTGATCAGTTATTGATCTGTTTAGCTTTTGATAACAGTATAAGAGTTATGTATATAGCTTGCATTCATATTCAGAATATCCAGTCCCCGACCAGCAGTTCATATTTCCATTCTAAATAGGAACTTAATTTAATCTTTATAACTCAATTTCAATAATCAATTTCCTTTGGATGCCAATTCTCCCATAAAGTTCCAAATGAGATAAAGTCAGTAGGGTGATGAACGAGCTGGTCAGTTTTATGACATCATTATTTTATGCCTGTACATGTCCTGTAAATCAACTGAGGTCTTGCAATGTGAAATGAAATATGTCACTGCCAGTGTCTTGCTTAAAGGGGAATCCTCATTTATTTTAGGTATTAGATTGTACTGTAATTATATATTGGAGTGGTTTTTCAACTGTATATGCATATTTTCTGATATTTTTATGTTTTTTGCACAGACTTGTAGATTCACCTCCTACTCCCTCTAGTGGCTATCAAGACCATGTACACCATCCTTGCAGATTCCCTGCTGTGCGAACATGGAGGAAATGTCGAGAACTTGGATAATAGACATTCAGCTAAGGTTCAAAGCTCTGTATATAGATTTGTACTGGGATAAAAGAGGAACAGTATGGTATAGTAGTATAGATAGATAGCATGTATATCAAATGAGCCAATAGTGCTCTCTGTACTCACATACATAGTTTGATGCTGAACTGCATGCAAACATCTAAATACACATGAGAAGCAAACATATTGGAACTGTTTGCCTTCAAAAGGGTTTGTATACATAAATGAAAAATAAATAAAAATAAAATAAAAACACATGCCTACAATACAGTACAGCCAGACTAATGACACCCCTTACAAGTTACACTAAACTCTGGTTTAACCCCTTCCATACAGGGCATTTTCACCCCCTTCCTGCCCAGACCAATTTTTAGTTTTCAGCGCTGTTGCACTTTGAATGACAATTGCGCGGTCATGCAACACTGTACCTAAACTAAATCTTTATGTCCCCCCCCCCCCACAAATAGAACTTTCGTTTGGTGGTATTTGATCACCTCTGTGGTTTTTATTTTTTGCGCTATAAACAAAAGAAGAAAGACCATTTTTTTTAAAAACACAATATTTTTTACTTTTTTATTTAATAAACATCACAATTTTTTTTAAAAAAAATCATTTTTCCTCAGTTTAGGCCGATACATATTCTTCTACATATTTTTGGTAAAAAAACATTGCAATAATCGTATATTGATTGGTTTGCGCAAAAGTTATAGCGTCTACAAAATAGGTAATAGATTTATGGCATTTTTATTTTTTATTTTATTTTTACTAGTAATGGCGGCGATCTGTGATTTTTTTTTTTTATTGTGACCGTCACATTGCGGCGAACACATCGGACACTTTTGACACGTTTTTGGGACCATTCACATTGCTATAAATGCCCATGCTATAAATATGCACTGATTACTGTGTAAATGTGACTGGCAGGGAAGGGGTTAAAGCTAGGGGCACTGAAGGGGTTAAAATGCTCCCTAAAGTGTGTTCTAACTGTAGGGGGGAGGGGACTCATAAGGGCAGGAGACCGATGTGTGTTCCTCTGTACTGGGAACACAGCATTGGTCTCCTCACCTCTTACAGGAGGATCTGTGTGTTTACACACACAGATCCACACTCCTGCCACGATCACTGGCAATCACGCCACCGCCGCGGGTTCACGAGTGGTGCCGCTCACCGATCCCCGCTCACACCCTAGATCGCCGGGAACAAAGAACGTCATATGACGGGTTCCTGCCAGCATCATTTTACAATGCGCCAGTAAGAAAGGGGTTAACCTCCCTGGCGGTATGATTAATTCATATTTTAGGTGCTGAAAGCGGTACTATTATTTTGCATGGTCTCTCTGCATTTACTATAGGCAATGGTCACTCTACATTTACTATGGGCATGGTCACTCTGCATTTACTATAGGCAATGGTCACTCTACATTTACTATGGGCATGGTCACTCTGCATTTACCGTAATGGGCATGGTCACTCTGCATCTACTTGGGCAATGGTCACCTCCCTGGCAATGGTACTCTGCATTTATTGGGCAATTCACTCTGTATTTTAGGCAATGTCACTCTGATCTAATGGGCAATGGTCACTCTGCATTTACTATGGCAATGGTATTATTTGGGCAATGCACTCTGCAATTACCGTACTATGGGCAATGGTCTCTGCATTTACTATAGGCAATGGTCACTCTCATTTACTGGGCATGGTACTCTGCATTACCGTACTATGGGCATGGTCACTCTGCATCTACATGGGCAATTACTCTGCATTTATAGGCAATGTCACTCTGTCACTGGGCAATGGTCACTCTGCAATTACCGTACTATGGGCAATGGTCACTCTGCATTTACTATAGGCAATGGTCACTCTACATTTACTATGGGCATGGTCACTCTGCATTTACCGTACTATGGGCATGGTCACTCTGCATCTACTATGGGCAATGGTCACTCTGCATCTACTATGGGCAATGGTCACTCTGCATTTACTATGGGCAATGGTCACTCTGTATTTACTATGGCAATGGTCACTCTGTCACTGGGCTGTCACTCTATTTACTATGGCAATGGTCACTCTGCATCTACTATGGGCAATGGTCACTCTGCAATTACCGTACTATGGGCAATGGTCACTCTGCATTTACTATAGGCATGGTCACTCTGTATTTACTATGGCAATGGTCACTCTGCGTTTACTATGGGCAATGGTCACTCTGCATCTACTATGGCAATGGTCACTCTGCATCTACATGGGCATTACCGCATCTACTATGGGCAATGGTCACTCTGCATTTATGGGCATGGTACTCTGTATTTACTATGGCATGTCACTCTGTCACTGGGCTGTCACTCTATTTACTATGGCAATGGTCACTGTATTTCTGCAATGGTCACTCTGCATTACTATGGGCAATGGTCACTCTCACTCTGCACTCTGCATTACTATGGCAATGGTCACTCTGCATCTATGGGCAATGGTACTCTGCATTTACTATAGGCATGGTCACTCTGTATTTACTCTGCACTCTCGTTTAC
Organism: Rana kukunoris; assembly: GCA_029574335.1. Taxonomy (NCBI): domain Eukaryota; kingdom Metazoa; phylum Chordata; class Amphibia; order Anura; family Ranidae; genus Rana; species Rana kukunoris. The sequence goes on from CM056051.1 coordinate 398,808,159, forward strand.
TATGGGCAATGGTCACTCTGCATTTACTATGGGCATGGTCACTCTGTATTTACTATGGCAATTGTCACTCTGCATCTACTATGGGCAATGGTCACTCTGCATTTACTATGGCAATGGTCACTCTGCATCTACTATGGGCAATGGTCACTCTGCATTACCGTACTATGGGCAATGGTCACTCTGCATCTACTATGTGCAATGGTCACTCTGCATCTACTATGGGCAATGGTCACTCTGCATTTACTATGGGCAATGGTCACTCTACATTTACTATGGGCATGGTCAGGCTGCATTTCATGGGCACTAGAAAATATTTTAGTACACTATTTGGTTCAGAATATTTTTTTTCTTGTTTTCCTCCTCTAAAACCTAGGTGCGTCTTATGGTCAAATGCAAAAAACAGGTGGTGCAATCAGCGCAAAAATATTACAGAAACAAAACCCCCCTTATGCAAGCTGAACACTATTAGAATAACACAAAAGTTCTGGTAACAAAAGTATAAAAAGAAGATGTGCAGAGCAAAATATAAAAACTATGAAATTAAATCTAGACGTGAAGCATCACAATAAATAAGACCCAACAATCTGATATGTGAAAGAAATAAAAATTAATAATTAAATGTTAAGCATGTAGCAAGTGAAAAAGTCCATAAGAGATGATCCACCAGTGTAAAGGTCCACAAAAAGTGACAATCCCTCCACCACAAGTCTCTCTGGGTACTCTCACCTCCAGGTATGGACCCCTGAATTACCAGGAAGTCATAACAAGCAGACAATGAAAACGATCAAATCCTCATAGATAATCCTCCTTTATATAAGTAAATATAAGTAATTATAACAAATAATATAATAATAAAAAAAATTATTAATTTAAATTTTTTGATGACGAATTTCCCCACATCGCTCAATTCTGCAAGTGATTATAATTCATTTTCGCTGTTTTCTAGCTGCTCTAAAACCACTTTTGACATAAAGGGACACTTTTTGGTTGCTATGGACAATCTACAGTTTGCAGGCAGAAAGAACAGTTTTTATTATATAAAAGTACATGCAGGGCTCTGGGCAGACCACTAGGGACAAGGGGGGGGGGTGTATTTTTTACATACAGTACTGTAATCTATAAGATTACACTATACTGTATGTAATGTGTTTATTTACTTTTTTAAATTTGGCGCCGATCTCCACCCCCCTGCGTCGTAACATCGCAGGGACGGAGCTCGGCGGCATTCGGCACTGTGAATCGAGCGGGGAGGCATCCCAGGATCCAGGGACAAGGTAAGTAACTTGTGCCTGTGGACACTGCGAGGCCATCCCGAGTCTGGCTCGGGGTTACTGCTTTTGGTCCTGAAATTCCACCCCGAGCCAGACTCGGGAATACCGCCAGGGGGGTTAAAAAATAAAATTCTATTCAACCACTTCAATACTGGGCATTTTCACCCCCTTCCTGCCCAAGGCCAATTTTTAGCTTTCAGTGCTGTCACACTGAATGACAATTGCGTAGTCATACAACACTGTAGCCCAATGAAATGTTGATCATTTTTTGTTGCGCTATAAACAAAAAACAAACAAAAAAAATTGAAAAATATTTTTTAATTTTTGTTATAATAAATATCCCAATTTCTGTTTTTTTTTCCTCCGTTTAGGCCCACATGTATTCTTCTACATATTTTTGCAAAATCATTCCATCCGGCCCCCCGACTCCGCGGAAGTGCTCCGGAGCCTCGGCCTAGGAAAGTCCCCGGCTTCGGCCTAGCTCCGGAGCGGCGGCCCTCCTCTCTGTTCACACCCAACAGAGGAGGAGGAGCCCGCGCTCGAGGGAAACACACGCCGCTGTCTAAGGTCTGAGGTCTGCACTACTGGGGGTTACTGTCTGAGGTCTGCACTACTGGGGGGGTTACTGTCTGAGGTCTGCACCACTGGGGGTTACTGTCTGAGGTCTGCACTACTGGGGGGGGGTTACTGTCTGAGGTCTGCACCACTGGGGGTTACTGTCTGAGGTCTGCACTACTGTGGGGGTTACTGTCTGAGGTCTGCACTTCTGGGGGGGGTTACCGTCTGAGGTCTGCACTACTGGGGGGGTTACTATCTGAGGTCTGCACTATTGTGGGGGTTACTGTCTGAGGTCTGCACTACTGGGGGGGGTTACCGTCTGAGGTCTGCACTACTGGGGGGGTTACCTGTCTGAGGTCTGCACTATTGTGGGGGTTACCGTCCGAGGTCTGCACTACTAGGGGGGGTTACCGTCTGAGGTCTGCACTACTGTGGGGTGTCTGTACTGAGGGGGGGGTCTGTACTGACCATAGTTTACACCATTTTTATTATTTTTTTTGCACCGAGTGACGCCACTGCATTTTGTACGGCCCCCGAATGATGTTACAAAAATCCAAATGGCCCTCAGCAGAAAAAAGGTTCCCCACCCCTGCTCTAGATAGTCTCATAAAGATAGCCTCTAAATAGTCTCAAACTGGCAGTCCTCCAGCTGTTGCGAAAACTACAAGTACCATAAGGCATTCTTGCAATGCAAGATAGAGAAAGGAGCTGTGTGTTAGTGGGCGTTCTGACACTCCTGCTCGCCCCCTCCCCCTTAAGAGGATTTCTCCACACCAGGGAGAAAGCCTCACATTACTGTGTGGAGTTACAGACAGAAGAACAGAAAGTGAGGCATTTCTCAGAAGAAATAAGGACATTTAAAAGCAAAATCGAAGGATGAGGTAAGTAAAGGAGGACTGCACTAAGGTAAAGGAAGCTATTTAGGGAAAAAAAATTTTTTTACCTTTAGAACCCCTTTAAGTGTAATATTTACACATTGCTAAAATTCTTTACATCAAAGCGGGATTCCACCCGCAATTGTTTTTTTTTTATAGTCAACAGCTACTAACACTGTAGCTGATGATTTTTAAATAAGGACACTTACCTGTCCTAGGCGCCCGCAATGATGGGCCCCCGACGGCGCCTCTATCCTTACGGCTTCACTGCCCGTTTCCTACTGCGCAAGTGCAACTCGCACGGCGCTTTGTGAATGGGCGGCTACCTCCTGGAATACACACAGTTCCCAGAAGGCAGCGCACCCCATTCACCAGAAGACAAAGGACGAAGAAAAAGAGGACCGCGATGGAGGAAGAGGCAGAACAGCTACTTCCTCATAGCAACAGCCCTTTTCTGGTGAGTATACATATTTTTTTTTCAATTTGTTTTAATTTTTTTCCAGATTTTAGGTAAAAAGAACTGGGTGGAACACCACTTTAAAGAGAACTCATAGTAATTTGCATATATTTAGGACTAAAAGATAAAAATGTAAAAAAAAATATTTATAGTTCGTTAAATTAGAACGATAGCATGAAAATATTTTTTATTTTAATTTCAGTGTGTGTGTAAAGCTGGGCTATCTTTCTTAAATGTTTAGTTTAGCTCATTGCCTTTCCATTCACTGTTTTCAGCTGTCTCCTTAGAAAATTCATTGTACTCTGGGAATCCTTTTTCATAAGAATATTAATTATTCGTTTGTAAGACAAGGATGTTATATTAATGTGGGTTATGCTTAGTTCTTAAAAAAAAAAAAAAATAAGACATTGATGGATGTGATATTGTTAATTATATTTGTATGCTGATATACTGAGAGAATTAAGAAAGAGAAAAAATTTAAAAAAAGGAAACGAACCTTAAATAATTGAAACCCATTTTAGCAAAGATATTTTGACATGTGCCTGTAAAATAAAGCTTTTCTTCTAGGGTATTGTCTTCCAATACATATAATTTCCTATATATTTTGAAGTCAAGTAGAAAATATTAAAACATTTTTGTCCCAGTACTGAAATAAAACATTGACAAAGGTTTTAATCCTCCCTACTCTATGCAAAAGGAAAAAAGGATTTTGGATTTAAGCTTTAGCATGATTACGTTCTACACATGTCACATTTCTATTATATGAACTCTTCATCAGCAATGAACTAACAGAAAGATGAAGATGGTTAGAAATCCATTTAATCTGCCCCTTTGACACTCCCTTACGCACATGAGAAATTCTCCAATAATTACTGTCACATCATAACTCTAAAGATGATACCCTGGGATGGTAGTGGAGATGTATAGAGTGTTATTATATTGCCTATTTCCACAGGTGGATCACTAAACCTCTTACAAAGAGGTCATCAATTCTCCTATCATAATCCTCACCCTGAAGTATGGCTTTACAGGACATCATGTTCATACAGAATTCTTGTATATCCAGCTCCCATTGAGTACACATATTGATAAAGGTCTTATTGCCCAAGGCAGTGAACTGCTATACTTTGTTATGGTGTCATTATTTTAGAAGATTTACCAAGTTAATGCAATTTCAAAGGGCATTCTTATTTTTTTTTCTTTAATGCAGCTATTAAAAAAATAAAAATAGTGTTGATCCTGCCATGAAGGTTCTCCTACAGGCACTTCCTGTTTTAGGGGAGCAATGGTGTATATTTACTAAAACTGGAGAGTGCAAAATCTGGTGCTCTTTGCAAGGGTATTACATACCTCCCAACTTGTTAAGATGGGAACAAGGGACACCTATTATGTAGTAGCATTAAGTATGTAGCATAGGACCCACCCCCTGCAATGCCCCTTTAAAGGTGAATTATGCAACAAACAAAAAAATAGTTAAACCCACAATTTTTTTTTTACCACTGCTATTTCTTTATATTGGCTCTTGAAATTTACACATTGGATGAAAGGCTTAGCACTGGGAAATACTTTTTGAAAGATAAAAAGTGCATTTTATATACAACTATATAGATCAGACCAAAATGAGGGACAAATAAGGAGGAAAGAGGGACGGAGAAACATTGTTACAAATCAGGGACAGTCCCTCGAAATCAGGGACAGTTGAGAGCTATGGGTTTTGCACAGAGTGGTCCTGATTCTCCTCTTCTGGGGTTCCCCATCGGCACTCCTGGCTCCTCCCTGCATCAACTGCCCCCTCAGAGAGACACATTTCTAAAGGGGCACCCGTGCGTCCATTGACACAGACAGCAGGACTCGGTCCCGCCTCCCGGCTCCTGTGTCACTGGATTGACAGCAGCAGGAGCCAATGGCTTCTGTTACTATCAATCTGTCCAATGAGGATCTGCGATACAGCAGCTGGTGCTGCTGGGCTCGTTCTCCTTGCTGGAAAGATTGGGTTCAGGTAAGTAAAAGGGGGGCTCTGGGGGGTGCTGCACTACAGAAGTTTTTTCACATTCATGCATTCTAAACAAACTCAAAGGGTTTAAAACCCCTTTGAGTTAAAAATTTAGTTTTGATAATAAAACCTGGAAGCTGATTGGTTTCTATGCAGAGCTGCACCAGATTTTGCCCTCCCCAGTTTTAGTAAATCAACTCCAATTTCCTGTCCCTGTCTCCCAATTGTGCGTCTACATTGGCACCCTGTAACATAGGCTTCCAATAGAAGCCACAAGTGGCTGTTTTAACACACATTACACAGTCACAGTTCATTGTTGTCACCATCAGAAGATCTGCCCTGAGAAATACCATGCAGCCATCACTGGATGGCATACAGACAAGTGACTGTGCTTCTGGCACTGAGATGCAACCAAGGATAAAAAAAAAAAAAAAAATGAAAACAAGTTATTTATTTGTCAAAATGGCAACTTTTATGATACACAGTGCTAAATGTCAGTCAATTAGGGTTTATGTCTTTGTTAATCTGTACAACAGCATTAATCAATACTCCTATGGGTGACTAATTTAAAAGACCTTTGTGACAATAATCTAAACAATATCCAGCAAACTGTACTCAATTCCCCAGGACATGAAAGCTAAACTCCAGGGAAACAGCTCAATGCACTGTTGAATTGCATCTACGTACACTGTCTTTTTTGCCTAATGGTTTGTAATTCCCTGCAGCCACTTTTGTGATACTCTTTTACCAGACAGCCTATCTAGGTGAGTGACTCAACTTTATTCATATGGATTAATGAAACATCGAGGGGTCACCTCCTTGCCTGCCGATTAAACAATGAACAAACAGCAAAACACTACGAAGTCCATTATACTCACTCTGTTTTCTCCACCTGTCAGCATGTTCCCTGTCAGCACTAGTGCATACAGCAAAGCCTGATTGGATCTTAGCACTACCCTTCCCGGTCCTAGTCAGATACATGGCCGCCATCAGGGGGGCACAGGCATTACACCTGTAAGGGGCCCAATGGTCCCCAGGGGCACCCCCTCCACCCCCGGTTCTCTGTTCCAGGGGCCCTGCCTAAAGCTGTGTAAGGGGCCCCAAAATTTGTGATGGCTGCCCTGGTCAGATATATATGGGGGGGTCACATGAAAGATTCAGGTTTCTTATAATAATTACCCAGAAGAGTCACCAGGACAGTGGACTTTTTTTATTTACTGTTCATTTGCATTATGAGAATTATAACATAACTTTGATAATTATGTTTATTTCTTATCTCATAACAGTTATTTATGGGACAATTTGTGATTTTAATCATTGGACACTTAACCCCCCTACCTTATACATTTTTAGCTTCTCTCCTTTTTCTTATTTTCTCTTCTGTCTTGTTTTTTGTTCATCTCAAATTAATCATGTTGTGGGTTACATGTGTAGCACCTGTGTACTTTCAGTCCAGGTGCTATCTTAAATCTAGAGGGGGATGAGAGAGTTACTTTGCTCTCATCCATGTTGATTGTGTAAATTGGGTTTCTGCCAGGCTGCCTGCGGTTTCCTTCTGTGTTCCAAAGATTCCTTTCCATCTCTGGGTGACAGGTGGCGCCAGAGGGGTCCAGGCAGAGACTCCTTTTCTCCAGCAGCCAATTAGAGGAGTGTTTCCCTCGTGGGGCATGCTGGGGGAGGGTATTTCTGGCGCAGACGCCATTTTGTGGTGTCTTCTACCCGTTCCTGGTTCTGGGTGCGGCACCCACTTTTAGGGTGTGCGCACATCACGGGCCCCGGCGATATGGCCTACCAGGCCTGTGGCGCACGTGCTACGCAGAGTTCCTGACTCTGGGCCCTCATGGTCCGGAGCAACTAAAGCTACAAAGGGGCCCCAGTGACTTACTGGGTCCCCACATCCATGAGAAGATGCCAAGCGAGTTGTGCTGTTCGGTGGGGAGGTCGGTCTGAGGTGAGCCTGGAGGCAGGTGATCCAATAGGGCTTAGACAATCCACCGGGGATCCGAGTTGCTGGACACTGACAAATTACATGTTGTAACTTGTCAGTCGGTGACTCCAAAATCGAAGACACTATCTGAGGGGAATTCAGGCAACTTTAATTATTGAGAAGGAATTGCTCCATTGAGCTACGTTCCAGAGCAAGGGCCTGTGGCAGAGGCACCACTCCTAATTTCTACTGAGCCAAGTCTGTGGCAGAGGCTTGTCTTCCTTCTCAAGGTTCTTAGTGATATTCCGGCTGCCAGTTCTGTGAGAGAGACTGTCCGGTTACACTACACCCACTCCGGCTGGAGTGGCGACGAAGCAAAGGTACCATTGAAGCAGGACTGCTTCCACAAATAGTTAAGGCCTGAATCTGCAACTTCTCCTTTCCTTCTCACCATCTATCTCTGTCCACCTGAAGTTACCTGTTTGCCGTGTTGGGCAAGAAAATAAAAGCACAGAAAACGACACCTTGCTGTTTGGACATTTCGTCATTGCTCACATCATCTATTCCAGTGTTTTTCAACTCCAGTCCTCAAGGCACACCAACAGGTCATGTTTTCAGGCTTTCCATTATTTTGCACAGGTGATTTGATCAGTTTCACTGCCTTAGTAATCACCACAGCCATTTCATCTGAGGGAAATCCTGAAAACTTGACCTGTTGGTGTGCCTTGAGGACTGGAGTGGGGAAACAGTGATCTATTCATCATCATACCCCTAGACATGCTCCAGAAGTGACACGCCGATCCCAAATCTATCCAGCGGCTCCTGCGGGGGTAGCGCTACATATGCTTTTTTCAAGTGAGATCATGGCTTCTCAAACCCCGATCACACTTGAGCGACGCTACTACATTGCGTTTTTGGGGTGTTCTTTTTGTGCTTTTTTTTTAGATCCTTTTTGGAGAGCCACCATTTATTTGGACGGGTCTCCCTCTGCTCCAAAAACCCACTAAAAAAAGCTCATGTAGCAAAGTTTGTGACATAAGCAATGTGCATTTTTTGCAGGGAAAATGTGTGGCAAAACATGTGTCTGTGGTGCAAATAAGAAATCATTTTTGGTTGCAAAAATGTGGGCAGAATTTTTTTTTACCACTACGGCCAAGGGTGAACGGAGCCTTAAAGGGGTTCTCATGGATGAGGGTTTTTTACCTTCATGCATTCTTTGCATGAAGGTAAAAAACCTTCTATCTGCAGCGCCCTGGCCCCCCAATCCTTACCTGAGCTCCCTCCAGACCAGCGAGGTTGCCGATAGCCTCGGATGTCCCAAAACTGAGCCAATGACGAGACAGCGAGGGGTGGGGCTGAGATACGACTCTATGTGTCCTTTGGATGTAACAGATGTAGCAGCTGTGTGCGCTGTATGAACTATATGTAGATTTAGCTACCTACAGTATACATTACTGTGCTCCTACAGGAACTTCCCATTATGCTTCAGAACAATATGTGCTGCTTAGCCATTCACAGGGAGCTTTGTATTTATTCACAGAATACAAAGCTTCCTATGAATGGCTTGGCCGACTCAATTTTTTTGCTGGGAACGATACTGGATATTTTTATGTAGAACATCAAAACATGTCAACAGACTATTTAAACAAACATATTCCTATAAGGTTACATGTGCATTTAAAATATTTTATGCATGTCATTTACCTATAAAATCTTCCTTGTGTAGATAACCAAAAGCCCTGAGACTGCTGCTGGGTGCTGCTATCCTGTATGTGATATCAGCAAGCCTGGCAGACTTAGACCTGCCACTCAACTGACACACTTTCGTTTTTCCCTTCTCGCCTCTCTCGGAGGCTACATAAAAGAGTATATAGTGAGGGGAGGGCCAGAGGAGCTGGGCCAGTACAGAAAGTAATTAGACACTGGGGGCCAGATTCTTAAAAGAGATACGACGGTGTATCTCCAGATACACCGTCGTATCTCTGTTTCTTGCCCTGTGTATCTATGTGACTGATTCTTAGAATCAGTTACGCATAGATTTGGCGTAGATCCGACTGGTGTAAGTCACTTACACCGTCGGATCTTAGATGTAATTCTATGCTGGCCGCTAGTTGGCGTTGCCATCAATTTCAGCGTTGAATATGCAAATGGGCATGATACGCCGATTCCCAAACGAAGTTGCGAGCCGTCGATGTAGTTTACGTAGTTTGCATACGCTTAAATTTACTCCTGCTATATGAGGGGTAACCTTGCGTAGGTCTGGCGTAAGCAATGTTAGGTATGGACGTCGGGACAGCGTCGTGTTTTTCCGTTGTTTATGTAGTTTGCGTAACTCGTTGCGAATAGGCCTGTACGTTAATTACGTTGCCGTCAAAATCAATGTATTTGCGGCGTACTATGGAGCATGCACAGTGGGCTACGTTTAGGGCCGGCGCATGCGCAGTTCGTTCATTTAAATACAGCACGCCCCCCTCCTTCCCTATTTCAATTACGCGGCCTTACGCCCTCCCCTTTACGCTACGCCGCCGCAAATTACAGAGCAAGTGCTTTGAAAATACAGCACTTGCCCATAAATAGTGCATAGGCGTAGCGTAAAGGGGCTACGCTACGCAAAAAAAGGGCAGATCTACAAGAATCTGGCCCTTACTGACTTATCATGCCTTGTTCTGCACTGTACCTCTGTGTGAAGGAGGCCATCTTGGTAGAGGCAGGGCTTTGCTTCCTCATGTTAGAACCTCCAGCAAAAGGGAACAGTGAGCAGCAGCAGCAGCAGCACAGTAATGACATTACCAAATCTTACGCCAGATCTCCTGAGACTAGCAGTTAGAGGTGACAGTGCCATTGATCTTACACTGCAGATGCGTCTGAAGAGGAGAGTCTAGACACACTCATATACCAGGAAGGGCACTGCTATATTTATGCTGTAATTCTAGAAAAAGGTAAATTTTTCAGAATACTGAATAGGCACAATTGATACTTCTAAATAAAATCTTTGCGTTCAGGTGCACTTTAAAGTAATTCAGTCATCTAGTAAATTACAGTTAGAACCTTATTGGAGGAGGCTCCGGACAACACCTCCAATTTTCCCTCGTGAGTCACAGCAGTAATGATAAGTCGGTCTTTTTAGAATTCATTGCATCCTATGTCATCAGTACAGATCAGAAATGAATGAAGAATGTTCTCTGCTAGTGACTCATATGAGTTCACATTCACAAAAATGTAATACCTTGAGGGCCCATTCACACTCAATTTATTTTCATGCTGCATGATGGGTCGTGCAGCATATTTTTATAATGTAGTGTACCCCAACACACAACACACAGTGGCCTGGGGATGATTGACTAAAGTCAAATACGCTGTGCACTTTGCAACGTGCAGTTGCTCCACAGCTTAGAAAACCAGCAGCAGCTCTGCTGACTTCCATCATCCAATCATGTACAAGCAAAAATGTTCTTTTTTTTATTTATATGATTGGTTATTCTTAGCAAAGAAGCTTTACCTGATTTACTAACTCCTGGAGCAACTGCACTTTGCAAAGTCTGTTGGTCTTTAGTAAATCAATCCCATTGTGAATTGCGGTGGGCTGTGGTATATTGTAGTGGTGCGCAGGGCAGCCATTCAAAATGTTCCCGCAACCTGCTGGTGAGTAAGCCATAAAGTTAAAGCGGAGCTCCGCCGTACAAAAAATATTAAAAGCCAGCAGCTACAAATATTGCAGCTGCTGACTTTTAATGTTAGGACACTTACCTGTCCTGGAGTCCAGCGACGTCGGCAGCAGAAAACGAGCGATTGTTTGTCACTCTGCTGCCCCCCGCCATCCTCAGGGAAGGTCTCCAGGAAGTGAAGCATTGCGGCTTCACTGCCCGATTCCCTATGGCGCATGCGCCGTGCTCACTGGTCACCGCTGTGTTCTGCGAGCCGTGTGTTTCCCAGAACACAAGGGTGGGGGGGATCTGACGTTCTGCCCACAGTCTACCGCAGACTGTGTGGCCGGAAGTGGGTGCAAATATCTGTCTTAGACAGGTATCTGTACCCCCCTTCCCCCTGCAAAATGTGACACCGAAAGGGGGAGGGCTCCAATGAGCGGAAGTTCCACTTCAGGGTGGAGCTCATCTTTAACCACTTAACCCCCGGACCATATTGCTGGTCAAAGACCAGAGCACTTTTTGTGATTCGGCACTGCGTCGCTTTAACTGACAATTGCTCGGTCGTGCGATGTGGCTCCCAAACAAAATTGGCGTCCTTTTTTTCCCACATATAGAGCTTTCTTTTGGTGGTATTTGATCATCTCTGCGGTTTTTATTTTTGCGCTATAAACAAAAATAGAGCGACTATTTTGAAAAAAATTCAATATTTTTTACATTTTGCTATAATAAATATCCCCAAAAAAAGATATAAAAAAACATTTTTTTTCCTCAGTTTAGGCCGATACGTATTCTTCTACATATTTTTCGTAAAAAAAAAATCGCAATTAGCGTTTATTGATTGGTTTGCGTAAAATTTATAGCGTTTACAAAAAAGGTGGTAGTTTTATGGCATTTCTATTAATATTTTTTTTTTACTAGTAACGGCGGCGACCAGTGGTTTTTTGGTACGGCGATATTATGGCGGACACATCGGACACTTTTGACACATTTTTGGGACCATTGGCATTTTTATAGCGATCAATGCTATAAAAACGCATTGGATTACTATAAAAATGCCATTGGCAGTGAAGGGGTTAACACTAGGGGGCAGGGAAGGGGTTAAGTGTGTTCCTGCTTGTGTTCTAACTGTATGGGGGGGTGGACTCACTACGGGAAATCACTGATCTTCTGTTCATACATTGTATGAACAGAAGATCAGCATTTCCCCCGCTGACAGGAACGAGAGGTATGTGTTTACACACATACCTCCCGTTCCCCGCTCTGTAACGAACAAGCGCGTGTGCCCGGCGGCGATCACGCCCGCGGGACTTGGGGGACGAGTGGGGGCCGCTAAAGGTAGGACGTAGAGCTACGTGCTCTCGCCCAGCAGTGCCACCGTCCCGCCGTATAACTGCGGTGGGCGGTCGGCAAGCAGTTAAGCTGCCAAGGACAAAAATATAGAAACTGTGATTGCTAACTTGTTTTTGAAGTGGCATCACTATTAAGACCCCCTTTTCAGGTGCTTTAGCGTAAAAAAAAAGTGCCTGTAAAGCACCTGAAAGAAGCTGCATCTGCAATCCCAATGTGAAAGCCAGAGTGCTTCCCAATGAGGGGGCTTTTTTTTTAACACCAAAGCGCCTGAAAAACACCTCAGTGTGAAAGGGGTCTCAGCGGAGCTTTACCAGCGTTTTTCGGGTGCTGGCAGTGTGAAAGGGCTCTGAAAGCACTCAGGCTTTCACAATAGGATTGCAGATGAGGCTTCTTTCAGGCGCTTTAAAGGCGCTTTTTTTAACCTCCCTGGTGGTATGATTATTTCAGATTTTAGGTGCTGAAATCGGTACCATTATTTTGCAAGGAAATTTGGCGTTTTACATTGTAGGCCTGTAATTCTTAGTAATAACTCACTTAAATCTGACCAAACAAGAGTCTAGTAGACAACTCGGGTATGATAAAGTTTGAAAAACAAAATCATAAATTATAATATAATAAATAACTATAAATAATTATAACAAATAATAATATAACTATAATAAAAATTATTCAATAACGTAATCAAATCAAAAACACTGAAATTTGCTCAGTTGCAGAATTGTCGCTGTCATTACTTTTATTTTTTTATGAAGAATTTCCCCACAAATCGCTATCGCTCAATTCCGCAAGTGATTATAATTTATTATCGCTGTTTTCTAGCTGCTCTAAAACCACTTTTAAGGGACACTTTTGGCTGCTATGGACAATCTACAGTTTGCAGGCAGAAAGAACAGTTTTGATTATATAAAAGTACATGTAGGGCACTGGGCAGACCACTAGGGACAATGGGGGTGTGTATTTTTTACATACAGTACTGTAATCTATACGATTACAGTATACTGTATGTAATGTGTTCATTTACTTTTTTGAATTTGGCGCCGTTCTCCGCCCCTGTGCGTCGTAACGCCGTAGGTAACAGAGATCGGCGGCACACAGACACTGTGTGAATCGAGCGAGGACGCCACTCGCTCACACAGCGGGGAGGCATCGCAGGATCCAAGGACAAGGTAAGTAAACCATGCCTGTGGACACTGCGAGGAGATTGTGAGTCTGTCTCGGGGATACCGCTTTTGGTCCTGAAATCTTACCCCGAGCCAGACTCGGGAATACCGCCAGGATGGTTAAACGCCAAAGCGCCTGAAAAACGCCCCAGTGTGAAAGGAGTCTAACTGAATCTCAGACCTGCAATAAGCATGTCCTATCAGGTGTTGTAATTATTTATAGGTTTATTCAGTTTCAGGTCAGCCACTTGTATATTGGGAAAGCAAGGACAGAGATGACAACCACAGAACTTGCACCCTCACAACCAAGTCAGCAGTGGCAACTCTCTTATTCTTGTCCCAACAACTTCCTTTAAACAAGTGAGAATAAAAATCTGAGAGGAAGTCACGATTTTTGTCATCTTAATTTTTGCTTCACTGACCAGGAACAAGCATACAGCCAGTGAAGTCTGAAGATTCAAAATTGCTCCCCCCTGAGTATTTTGATCTTAACAGCTTCCCTTTGAATTGTCAGCTCCTCTGTTGTGGATCCAGATGTAAATGTTCAATTTTAACTCTAGTGCTATATAAATCTGGGAAATTATTGATAATACCCATAATACAGCTGTAGTGTGTTTGTATGTTTCTTCTATGATTCTAAAATCCGGTGACCAATAGCAATTAGATCAATTTAACAATCAAATTTCAGTTTAGCATCACCACATTGGTTAAGTGAGAGTTGGGTAATATCTGATCGTAAGCATTAAAAATGAACATTATTGACTATGCAAATGGGCACCATGATACTCAACTTGTATATTGATCCCATGCTTTACTTTGGACAACATATTCTGAGCTATAGAATCATTTTTGAATCTTCAAGTAATATTCTTGGATAATATGTTGTAAAATGTATGATTCATTTCAAATGTCTAAACTTCAATAATAAAAAAAAAAAAAACAATTGAAGGAAAACGAACATTAGTCGACTCAGAAAACTTTGAGCAACCTTGAAAATTCTTTGCACAATTTTAAAAAGATTAGCTACAAAACTACCAGCTGATCAGCCATAAGTGGTAATATATACATTGCATTGTTAACATAATACATTTCTATACACAAATATATATATATATATATATATTTTTTGCATAATACATTTCTAATATATATATATATATATATATATATATATATATATATATATAATATATATATATAAATACACAATATGCAAAAGATATATATTTCGTTTACATAATACAATTCTATACAATATATATATATATATATATATATATATATATATATATACACACACATATATATATACACACACATATATATATATACACACATATATATATATATATATATATATTATATATATATATATATTGTATAGAATTGTATTATGTAAAAGAAATATATATATATATTTATTTATTTGTTTACATAATACATTTCTATACTATATATATATATATATATATATATATATATATATATATACACACATATATATATATATATATATATATATCACATTAAACAAGCAGATTTAGAATAAAGTTAGTCAAAGGAAAGAGTAAACGTGGATTCAATTTTATTTTGGAATAAAAATGTCTAAATTAAAAATCAAATAAAAATCAGATCCTAAAAATAAATCACAGCGGTGAATAGAAATATTTTTTCTGGATGATCAGATTGGAAATAATCTTACCTTACAGCAAGCATTTGGATAGTCTTAACACCAGCCTGTAAGTTCTCCTGGTTACAAAGCTTCTGGCTGTGTGAAATTACTGTTATTTAAATAGTGTTCCGTTCCAGGAAGCCCTGATTGCCAGCCAATCACAGATTGTCACACTTGATCTAATGAAAAAAAAAAAAAAAGGAGGAGAGAGAACAGAGATCACCGCTATAGACTCCACTCTGTGCGAATGATCAAGAGCATCTTCTGGCAAACAGGCAGTGTCTTCTCTGCCTCTGCGAGAGGTGGGCTGTTAGTGAACTGGATGCTGCTTCCAATGAATGTCTTATGTGGGATTCTGTCTGCAGACTTCAAAGATTAAAATCATCTTTCACAGGAGATGCGGCGGTCTGAATAATGCACGGCAGCCTGATGCGTGGAGTATTGATGGGAGATTACACTTTAATAAACGATATGAGGTGGGCGTCATTCAACTGAGAATAATTAGAAGGGAAAGCGAATCGGATTAATGGGATTTTTTTTTTTTTTGCAATCCATTGTCTAAATGAAATGATCTGACAGAAATCGTATAATCCTGCCTTGGCCGTCAATGTTTTGGGAGCTTTTAACCTCTTAAAGTGACATTAAACTCTGGTTTAAAAAATAAATAAAAAATAAATAATGATATTCCAGTATGTGTTCTTAATTTAAAAAGTATCTTCAGCCACCTCCAAATCTCCAAATTCCATTATTTTTATACTGTCTTACTATAGGAGGGTGGCTACGTTCGTTCTCCATGGCCCCGCTGTATGTAGGAACGTAGACACCCTCTCTTGCTCTCCCCTGTGATGGACTAGGGACTATGGATTTGTAGTGTGTATAGAGCAGTGCAAACGACCGTAACTAATGTGTTCTTGTCCCTAATGACCCATTTATTTTCTTTCTTTTAGACCATCTTTCAAGCAAATCGTATGTGAAGTAATGCTGTAAAGTATTTTTGGCAAAAGGGACTCTGCATGTGTTCAATCATTGAGCAGGGGGATTTGAAAGACAACATCTTTTGCTAGTGTTTGATTTTTTTTTCTTTTTAATTTAAAAATTGGAAGTTACAAACATAGACCACCAATGGTGGAAATAAAAGGGTACAAAAATAAAAAGGCAACAAAGGGTAAGAGTGCAAAAGTGACAAAGGAGGGTATACAAAGCACATACAGTACAGCAGGGCTCAAAATTTCAAGTCCTAAGCTATTAGCCAGGCCTCAAGCATTACTCGCCCCCAGTTGCCCCACCTAATTCATACACTGCCCTGCGCCTAATTGCACCCGTAAACACTCCCTCGTAGATTATCTCATGGAATGTCACTGTTAAATGTTTTATGCAGAATCAAGTTACAAAATTAAATATTACCAACAACAACTTTAACAAAATGGGACAAGGCACTGGGGGCAGACCAGAGGGACAGGGCACTGGGGTCAGACCAGAGGGACAGAGCACTAGAACTGGGTCTCTTCCCCATTCTCTTGCTGTCTCCTCTGCAACTCCCATTCATCCCCTCTCTCTCTCTCTCCCATTCATCTCATCATTAGGAGCCTGTGTGTGCAGCTCCACGCTTGCATGTCCCCACTTCCCCCTTTTATTGAGGCTGGCAGTGAGGAGAGGAGCTGCAGCACAGCGGGAGGGAGTACAATCCAGCGCTGAGAACCACACAACTGCGCAGCCTCTGACACCATAGCACAGCCCACACTGACACCACACACATTGAGACCAGTCTGTTCACAGTGCTCACAGGTGAACTGTTGGACAGGCTTACATAGAGCACACTTACATAGAAAACTGCACAAACAAGGAGAAGAAAACTGCACAAACAGGAAGGCTGTCACTCTAATGTCAGGGCAACTTTCAGTGATCGCTGCACCGGAGTGGTAATTTTCGCAATCCTCCACCTCACTCATTACTTTCTGCTCTCCAGCTACATTGGTTGGGGGAGGGGGCAGGCTCAGAGAGGTCATACTGTTAGGTCCCATGGCTTAATGAGAATTGTAAGGAGAGCACATGTGTACTGCTCTGCCTGTGCATGGCTGACCAGACTACTTTTCCCAAGCATGCACCTTTCCTCTTCGGCCGCCAATCTCATCAGGACTCTAAGTGTAGGCACAGATTGGAGGGAGATTAGTCATGTAGCCCTTTCATCACTCGCCCCCAGCTTAAATCCACTCGCCAAATGCTAGTAGCCGAGTGGAAATTTTGAGGGCTGCAGTACAGTACATCGTTTAACTATAGGACAATAATATGACTTTGAAGTACAAGTGTCAATGTAACAGAGACTGGTAAAGGCACTGGCATGAGTTGTTAAACCAGGTAGACCGAGGTTTCCACAAAAGGGTAAGACGGGACCATTCCATATTGCAATTGTCCTTTCATAGGAAAGATGTAAACTGACCAGGGCAAGAGCTTCCGATGATTTGGGGTGTTTGATTTTTAAAACGCCCCAGACATTCTGTGTGTGGCCAAATCCAGTAGCTCACTTTGGGGTTGATTTACTAAAGGAAAATCAAGCACACTTGGAAGTGCACTTGGAAGCGCAGTCACTGTAGATCTGAGCGGAAGATCCAACATCAGGGGAAGCTCTGCTGATTTTTTCATCCAATCATGTACAAGCAAAAATGCTGTTTTTATTTTCCTTGCATGCCCCCTCAGATCTACAGCGCCTGCACTTCCAAGTGCACTTGTGGGGCACTTGGAGTGCACAGTGGCTGCAATGAAGTCTGATGACCCGTACACATGATCAGTTTTCCCAGCGGTAAAAGGTCTGCTAGGAAAACCAAGAACCTGCTCGTTAGCTTTTCCCCCCTTAAACATGCCTGGTTTTCCTGGCAGGAAAACTGCAATGAGAGCTTTGGTCGGGAAACCCAGGCGTGTGTATGCTTCACCGCAGGCTTTCCCCATAGAAAAACTGGCAGGAATCCCGGCAGGAAAAAAGGAAACATGTTGTAATTTTTTCCCATCGGGATTCCCGGCGTTTTTCCTGTCTGGAAAACTGCCATTGAGCATAGGCCCCCCACACACGACCGAGTTTCTCGGCAGAATCCAGCGAGAACCTCGATGGGAGACGTATTCTGCCGATAAAACCGGTCGCGTGTACACTTTTCGACGAGCATCCCGTTGGGAAGCTCGTTGAGCCAAAAAGAGAGCATGCTCTCTATTTCCTTGTTGTTCTATGGGGAAATTTGGCTCGATGAGCTTTTCGACAGCTGAATATGAACCTCGACGGGCGGAACGATGAGTTTAGCCCGACGAGTAACTCGGTCGTGTGCACGCGGCCATACACATGCCCAGTTTTCCCGGCAAAAAGCTGTAATGGCACTTTTCCCACCGGGAAAACTGGTCGTGTGTACGAGGCATAACTTTAATGCAGCTGACTTTAAAGGCTGATAGTATTGGGCCCATGGAAAACATCCTAGACGTTGCATCCTGCCCCCCCAAAAACACTGCCGTGACACCACATTATATATCTATGATGCTGATGCTAAACTAAAACTAGCTGGCATGGTCTGATCATAGGTGCTTTGCTGCAGATACATACGACATTCCGGAGTTGGTTTTAAGTCAGCCTGTGGCAAGGTGTAGTATTTACATATTCCTAACAAGCAGTAAATGAGCTTTAAAACAAGCCCTCACTGACCTCTATAGATTGAGGTTGGGGTTGGGAATCACTTCATACTCAAGATGATAATAAACACATGGGCCCGGATCAGGCCCGGACTGGGACAAAAAATAGGCCAGGGCATTTTAGACTGAGCAGCCCAGGGGGGGGGCACAGCGGGGGTTAATGACGGGATGTGGGGTGAGATAAAGAAAGATGGATTGAAAGATATAGATAGATAGATAGATAGATAGATAGATAGATAGATAGATAGATAGATAGATAGATAGATAGATAGATAGATAGATAGATAGAAAGAAAGAAGGGGAGATAGATAGATAGATAGATAGATAGATAGATAGATAGATAGATAGATAGATAGATAGATAGATAGATAGATAGATAGGAAGGAAGGAAGATAAAGAAAGATAGATAAAGATAGAAAGATAGATAAAGATAGAAGGGAAGGAAGTAAGGATAGATAAATAGATATAGATACATAGAAAGGAAGGAAGATGGATAAAGAAAGAATGAATAATATAGAAAGAAAGAAGGGAAGGAAGATAGATAGATAAAGAAAGATAGATAGATAAAGATAGAAAGCAAGAGGGGAAGATAGACAAAGAAAGATAGAAAGAAAGAAAGAAGGGACGGAAGATCGATAGATAAAGATAGATAGATAGATAGATAGATAATAGATAAGATAGAAGATAGAAGGAAGATAGATAGATAGATAGATAGATAGATAGATAGATAGATAGATAGATAGATAGATAAAGAAGTATAAAGATAGAAAGAAAGAAGGGAAGGAAGGACGATAGATAAAGAAAGAAAGATAAAGATAGAAAGAAAGAAGGGAAGGAAGGATGATAGATACAAAAAGAAAGGTAGATAAAGAAAGGAAGGAAGATGGATAGACAGATAGATAGATAGATAGATAGATAGATAGATAGATAGATAGATAGATAGATAGATAGATAGATAGATAGATAGATAGATAGATAGAAGATAGTAAGGAAGAATGATATATAAAGATAGAAAAAAAAAGAGGAGAAGGAAGGAAGATAGGTAGATAGATCTAGATAGATAGATAAAAATTGATAGATAGATAGAAAGGAAGGAATATAGATAAAGATAGAAAGAAGAAAATAGATAGACAGTGGCAGTGTATCTATAGAGGGCGCTGGAGCGCCGCTCCCTCTGGCTCAGCCGGCCCCTCTGGCTCAGCCACGACAATGGGCACAGTGGCATCAATGGGCACAGTGGCATCAAAGGGCACAGTGGCGACAATGGGCACAGTGGCAACAATTAAAGGGCACAGTGGCATCAATTGGCACAGTGGCGACAATTAAAGGGCACAGTAGCTGCGTTTGATGGCATAGCACAGTGGCTGCGTTTGATGGCATGGCACAGTGGTGACAATTGATGGCACAGTGGCTGTGTTTGATGGCATGGCACAGTGGTGACAATTGATGGCAAAGTGGCTGCATTTGATGGCATGGCACAGTGGCTGCATTTGATGGCATGGCACAGTGGCTGCATTTGATGGCACAGTGGCTGTGTTTGATGGCATGGCACAGTGGTGACAATTGATGGCACAGTGGCTGCGTTTGATGGCATGGCACAGTGGTGACAATTGATGGCACAGTGGCTGCGTTTGATGGCATGACACAGTGGCTGCATTTGATGGCATGGCACAGTGATGACAATTGATGGCCCAGTAGCAGCATTTAATGGGCCTAGTGGCTGCATTTGATGGGCACAGTGAGGCTCAATAGCCGCCGGGGGCCGTTCGTGGGCCGCGAGGGCCGTTCGCGGGCCGCAATCGGCCCACGGGCCGCGAGGGCCGTTTAGCGGGCCGCCGCGGCCCACCGGGCATTTTCCCGGTATGCCCTATGGCCAGTCCGGGCCTGGCCCGGATTTACAAAGCACTTACGCCGACGTATCTCCAGATACGCCGCCTAAGTACAAATATGCGCCGCTGTATCTGTGTGCCGAACCCACAAACTAAGATACGCCTAAAAACAGACTTCATCCCACTGACGTAACTTGCCTATGCCGGCGTAGAGTGGGCGCATATTTACGCTGGACGCATGTGGCGCTCCCATTGATTTTCTATTCCAATATGCAAATGATGGAGATACGACGATTCACGAACGTACTTGCGCCCGGCGCATTATTTACTTACCGTTTTAGAGATGCATCGTCTCCGTCGCTTCCGGGTATGGTCTTCGGGAAAGGGCGTTCCTATTTGATTGACAGGCTTCCGACGGTCGGATACATCGCGTCACGATTTTCCGAAAGTAGCCGAACGACGGTGCGCAGGCGCAGTATAGAGCCGCACCGGCGCTCGGCTTCTTTCGGCTACTCGTGACGCGATGTATGCGACCGTCGGAAGCCTGTCAATCAAATAGGAACGCCCAGACTAGAAGACCATACCCGGAAGCGACGGAGACGATGCATCTCTAAAACGGTAAGTACTGCTTCGATTCTAAAAAAAAAACCACCCGATTCCCCTTGACAAAACGAGCCTCAATCAATGTTAAAAAAAAGGTTTTTGGGTGAACCACCCCTTTAAGTACTTGTCTGGCGCCCGGCCCATCATTTGCATGGGGTCACGCTTCATTAACATGGATCACGCCCATTTCCAGCCTACTTCCTACTTCCAGCCTACTTCCACCTACTTCCACTTACGCCGGCTTACGCCTACAAAATATACGCTACGCTGGCGCAGAGTTGGGAGCATTTGCTTTGTGAATTCCATGCTTGCCTCTCCGAGCTGCGCCGGCGTAGCATAAAAGAGATACGCTACGGTGGCATAAATATGCGCCAATGTCTGTGAATCCGGGCCAAACAGTTTAACAACATGCTGCACAATTACGATTGTGTTCAAGTGGTTATACTGGGGAAATGGCTGATAACCCCAGTATTAAAATTTTCAGCCGACAAATCTCTTTCTGCTAAAAATGATCTGAGCCACCCTCTCTGCTACAGTTTTCCACTTTGCCGAGCTTATGCATCTCTCTGGGGAGCCCAGGACCTGATCAAACCTGTGGCCGCTTACAATGAAGCTGATCGGGGACAGGAAGGTCTCCGACTACCTCTATCACTTTTCCCTTACTTTCGGTTAGGGCAGATGTAAACAGAGCCTTCTTCTTTTTGTTTTTTTGGAATAGCATGAAATCAAGGTTTTTGTTTTTTTTTATCTGATGCTTTCTTATAAATTTTCTTATTTCTTATAAACCCCAGATGTCTCCATAAAATTTACCTGTCATGCTTTATTGCTATCACAAACGATGTTTACAATTCCTGTGACAGCAATAAAAGTGATAAAAAAAAAAAAAAAAACTTAAAGGAACAAAAAAAGCTTTAATAAAATATATAAGATTTTTTTTTTAAAGTGCCCCGTCCCTACGTGCTCACGCCCAGAAGCAAATGCATATGCACATTGCGCATGCATATTTAAACAGTGTTCCCACCACACCTGTGCGATATTGCCACAAACATTATAGCAAGAGCAAGAGAGCAATAATTCTAGCTCTAGACCTCTTTGTAACTCTAAACTGGCAACCTGTAAGAATGTTTAAATTGTCACCTACAGAGATGTTTTAGTATTGTGGTTTGTCCCCACCTATTCAATTAGTGTGCAAATGTTTTTATTTATTTTTTGTAAGTTACTTGAATTTTAACCATAAAGGTATACACAACATTGCAAAAAAACAACAGTTAGAAAAAAAAAAAAAAAAAGTATACCCCATCAAACATGCACCTTCTAAAACCTCCAGCAGGAGGGAAGCAGGTATCAAGTAGAGTAGGTGAAGCCCCCTTCATACTATAGTTATGAGAACACAGAAATATCTGAGTTTCCCCACCCACCCCCACCAGGAAACAAGAGTGTGCACAGTTTTAAAGCATGAAATGTTAGGAATCTTTTTATTTCATTCTCTTCACAATAAAATATATATTAAGTATTTTGCAACGACATGGGAACATAATAGAATCCAACATAAATTTGCATATAAAATACAGTTGCTCTGTGATTGGCCCACTGTCTCTTGGAACCTGTGATGTACCCCAAGAGGCTGCAGGGGGAGGAGGGAGGGGCTTAGCTTTGGATGGCCCCTTCAATCCGTCCGGAAGTGGGAGCAGAAGCGTAACTTTCTCTTTTGGGTGAAGCTGTGGCAAACAGACTCTCCAAGCTGCAGCAGGGACACAGACAGGAGGGAGGGACAGAGAACAGTAGAAACTGCTTTTTTTTTTTTTTTTTTGTAGAATAAAGAAGATAAATCCTAAAGTGGCTAATGGCTGAGTGAGTATGATCAGTATGCATTAGTATACATTTATTGATAGTTTTTACTGATATGGGTTTAATGTCACTTTAAAGCTTACAGAAGAAGCACTAAGATCATTCAAGTCCCAGCAGCTCAGCCCCCTCTGCTCCCCCTTCCAGCAGTGACTAAGCAGCTTTGGTCAACCAGCCCCTATCCCTCCCAGAGCACTTGTGCTAACATTAGATATTAAAAGGCTGCCACTGCTGCAAAAAGAAAGCAGAGGAATAGTAAGGACCAGGGGGAGTTGAGTGGCACTGGAAGGAAGAACAAGGCTAGCTCAGCAGCTGAGTCATTGCTGATGGGGAGCTGAGTTGCTGAAGGAAAGACTTGAATGACTTCATTTCTCCTGCTGGGATCTTTAAAGATGAATTGCTTCATCGTACCTGCATTTATAGAAGCAATTGAGAACTTGTTTTAACTCTTATTTACCATTTGTCATAGACATGTGACTGCCACATCTATAGGCTGACCACGTGCTTACCTTAAAGTCTATGGGCCAGATTCAGAAAGAATGTACGCCGGCGTATCTCCTGATAGGCCGCCGTAATTTCAAATGTGCGCCATCGCATCTTTACGCCGATTCAGAAAGCAAGATACGCCGAAAAACATGGCTTCAGTCGTCCGGCGTAACTTGCCTACGCCGGCGTATTGTGGGCGCATAGTTACGCTGGACGCATTAGACGTTCCTATTAAAAATATGAAAATGAGCATTGATATACGTCGTTTACGTAAGGCGTATGACCGGCGTAAAGTTACCACTGCTATATGAGGCGCAGGCAATGTTAAGTATGGACGCCGGAACAGCGTCAAATTTTTCGTCTTTTACGTTGTTTGCGAATAGGGCTGTGTGTAAGTTACGTTCACATCGAAAGCATTGAGTATTTGCGACGTGATTCTGAGCATGCGCACTGGGATACGTCCACGGACGGCGCATGCACCGTTAGTTTCGATACCTCATTTACATGGGGTCACGATTCATTAACATGTATCACGCCCACCTTCCACCTACTTTGAATTAGGCGGGCTTACGCCGGCCCATCTACGCTACGCCGACATAACTTAGGGAGCAAGTGCTTTGTGAATACAGCACTTGCCTCTTGAAGTTGCGGCGGCGTAGCGTAAAGAAGATATGCTACGCCGCCCTAAAGATACGCAAATGAATCTGAATCTAGCCCAAAATCTCTAAAGTCCTGTATTAAATGTTATAATTTGTGACAGATTTTTTTTTTAAATACATTTTTAAGAAAAATTCTGCTTCCTGTGTGTACTTGGTGTGTTCTTTTTGGACTGGATAAACATATTTGGAAAATACTAACTGTCTATGCATGAAGGTAAAAATAACAGCTCTGTTTTTGAATGGACTTGGACATGCAGAGCCGCAGCTCGGGAGTGAGCCTGCTTGGGTGACCCCATTGCAAGCTTCTTGCTCTGAGGGCACTTGGCAGGGGACAGGAGTACTGGCAGGGCACCCAAAACGAGGAGAATCTGGGCTGCTTTGTACAAAACTGCTGCACAGAGCAGGTAAGTTGACATGCCTGTTATAACAAAAACAAAAAAAAAACGAGACTTTAATATCCCTTTAGTAATTATTGGTTTACTAATATAAAACAAGCATGAAGATTCTAAAAGTCAGAGAAATGTCAGAGGCCTGCTCTTCCCCCTCTGGGGGGCCCGGACCCCCATTCTAGCCCCCAATAGAAAGAGAAGAAGAGTTTGAGATGAAAACTTTGGGCCAGATTCTCTAAGAAATCCGGCCGCGTAGCGTAAGCCATTTACACTACGCCGCCGCATCGTACTAGAGCAAGTGCTGTATTCTCTAAGCATTTGCTCCGTAGTTTGCGTTGGCGTAGCGAAAATGGCCAAGCGTAAGCCCGCGTAATTCAAAGGGGGCGGCTTCTATTTAAATGAAGCGCGCCCCCACGTCGAACGAACTGCGCATGCGCCGGCCAGGGAAAAAGCCCAGTGCGCATGCTCCAGCTCACGTCGGAAAGCGCAGTTGAAACCGACGTCAAAACGACGTGATCGTCACTACGCAATGCCCTATTCGCGAACGAGTTAGTAAAACGACGTAAGCGACGGAAAAAGCCAACGCTGACCCGACGCCATACTTAACATGGCATCCGACGGCACCTGACGGCATCCGACGGAACTTTGTAAGGTTACTCCTCATAGAAGCAGGGGTAACCTTACGAGTTCGTAAATGACGTACTCGATGACGGGGCGGCGTAAAAGCGATCGGAAATCGGCGTAGTAGCCTCATTTGCATAGGCAAATGAGAAAACAACGTAAAGGCCACCTAGTGGCCGGAGTTGTCATTACAACTACGATCCGCAAGTGTAATGGTATTACACTTGTCGGATCTTCAGGCGTATCTATGCCAAAGTGATTCTAGGAATCACTTGCATAGATACGAGTAAAAAAAAACGGCGATACGATGGGGTATCTGAGATACTCCGTCGTAGAGCCACTGAGAATCTGGCCCTTTGAGAGTTGGTCTACACCTTCGTCCCTCCCCTTTCTTAACCCAAAGTAGCGGGCCTACAGAGAGTGAAAACCTGCGGAGTCTGCAGAGACAGGTGTAGACTTAGCAGACCCTAAGACCAAATGTTCTTTGCTGTGGATAAATCTGTGTTTGGGTCTATAACCCACGAAAACCCGCAAAAGTCTGTGTTATTAACTGAGGCTTTCAAGTAAAGAACGTCATCAGAGGCGTCGTTAGGCCCTGGCTAGGGGGGCTGGAGCCCCGAATGTGGCCCTGAAAAGCCCCGAGTCTCAAAAAAGCACCATACACACGTTAGCCCCGAACACACGCCGAGCAGGAAGCGAGTCACAGGTCCTGCCTTCTGAAGCCTGCAGAACATATGATAGACGTCCCAGTGGTCCAATGTCCAGAAGGCGGGAATTTGCAATCCCGCAGCAGTCGCCGTCACATCACAATACTGAGATCCCCGCTCAGCGCTGAAGCGGGACTCAGAAGAAGACGACTGAGGAGGAGAGATGAGAAGCCTCCGGCCTCTCCACGGCCGGGGGGGCGTGACTGGGGGCATGGAGGAGCCAGAGCAGACACCCACACTGGCTGCTGCTACAATACCGGCCCAAACATGAGTACACCCCGCCCCCCCTCCTCCTGTAACCTGTATAAGAGAAGCAGTGGGGGCGGCTGCATATAAAAAATCCTTTTCTCCATCTCCCTTCTGCACTATTGGAATGCCTGAGGCTGCGAGAGGTAGAGGAAAAGCAGGCATTCCAATACTGCAGAAGGGAGATGGAGAAAATGATTTTTTATATGCAGCCGCCCCCACTGCTCCTCCTATACCACCCATACTCTTTGCCTCCTCATGATCTCCACCTCCCCCCAGTACTCTGCCACCCTCCAGTGATCTCCACCTCCCCCCAGTACTCTGCCACCCCCCAGTGATCTCCACCTCCCCCCTGTCCTCTGCCATCCCACAGTGATCTCCACCTCCCCCCAGCACTCTGCCACCCCCCAGTGATCTCCACCTCCCCCCAGTACTCTGCCACCCCCTAGTGATCTCCACCTTCCCCCAGTACTCTGCCACCCCCCAGTGATCTCCACCTCCCCCAGTACTCTGCCACCCCCCCAGTGATCTCCACCTCCCCCCAGTACTCTGCCACCCCCCAGTGATCTCCACCCCCCCAGTACTCTGCCACCCCCCAGTACTCTGCCACCCCCAGTGATCTCCACCTCCCCCAGTCCTCTGCCACCCCACAGTGATCTCCACCTCCCCCCAGTACTCTGCCACCCCCCAGTACTCTGCCACTCTGCCACCCCCAGTGATCTCCACCTCCCCACAGTCCTCTGCCACCCCACAGTGATCTCCACCTCCCCCCAGTACTCTTCCACCCCACAGTGATCTCCACCTCCCCCAGTACTCTGCCACCCCCAGTGATCTCCACCTCCCCCCAGTACTCCTACCCCCCCCAGTACTCTGCCACCCCCAGTACTCTGCCACCCCCCAGTGATCTCCACCTCCCCCCAGTCCTCTGCCACCCCACAATGATCCCCACCTCCCCCCAGTACTCTGCCACCCTCCAGTGATCTCCACCTCCCCCCAGTCCTCTGCCACCCCACAGTGATCTCCACCTCCCCCCAGTACTCTGCCACCCCCAGTGAACTCCACCTCCCCCCAGTACTCTGCCACCCCCAGTGATCTCCACCTCCCCCCAGTACTCTGCCACCCCCCAGTGATCTCCCCCTCCCCCCAGTACTCTGCCACCCTCCAGTGATCTCCACCTCCCCCCAGTACTCTGCCAACCCCCAGTGATCTCCACCTCCCCCCAGTCCTCTGCCACCCCACAGTGATCTCCACCTCCCCCCAGTACTCTGCCACCCCCCAGTGATCTCCACCTCCCCCCAGTACTCTGCCACCCCCCAGTGATCTCCACCTCCCCCAGTACTCTGCCACCCCCCAGTACTCTGCCACCCCACAGTGATCTCCACCTCCCCCCAGTACTCTGCCACCCCCCAGTGATCTCCACCTCCCCCCAGTACTCTGCCACCCCCCAGTGATCTCCACCTCCCCCAGTACTCTGCCACCCCCCAGTACTCTGCCAGCCCCCAGTGATCTCCACCTCCCCCCAGTCCTCTGCCACACCCTCTCCAGTGCTCTCTGCCACCCTCTCCAGTGCTCTCTGCCACCCTCTCCAGTGCTCTCTGCCACACCACCCCCCCAGTGCTCTCTGCCGCACCACCCCCCAGTGCTCTCTGCCGCACCACCCCCCAGTGCTCTCTGCCGCACCACCCCAAGTCCTCTCTGCAGCACCACCCCCCAGTGCTCTCTGCCACCCCTCTAACCCATTCTGACAAGATATTTTTTTTCTTACCTTGTGAAGCCAGTGATGCTTACCTAATTCCTATATCTAGGTCCCTCAACCATCCCTGAAAAAGGACCTAACAAGTAAACAGAAGAGGAAATGGCTGTGGGCTGGGGCATCATGTAACGTGGTAAGTGACAAGTGGTAAGTGACAAGGGCATTTATCCTATATATCTTTATACTGGGGAGGGGTTGAGAATACTTGATTGTGTATGTATGTAGGTCAGGTCAGTGGGTCAGGTCAGTGTATGTAGGACAGGTCAGTGGGTCAGGTCAGTGTATGTAGGACAGGTCAGTGGGTCAGGTCAGTGTATGTAGGACAGGTCAGTGGGTCAGGTCAGTGTATGTAGGACAGGTCAGTGGGTCAGGTCAGTGTATGTAGGACAGGTCAGTGTATGTAGGACAGGTCAGTGTATGTAGGTTATGTCAGAACACACACACACACGTAGAACAGAGTATGTGTGTCAGGTAGGTCACCCCACGCCACTCCACCGACCGCATTTTACATTTTGCTATCCTTTAACCACTTGCTTACTGGGCACATATACCCCCCCTCCTGCCAAGGTGAAATTTCAGCTTCCGGCACTGCGTCGCTTTAACTGACAATTGTGCAGTCGTGCGACGTGGCTCCCAAACAAAATTGACGTCCTTTTTTCCCCACAAGTAGAGCTTTCTTTTGGTGGTATTTGATCGCCTGTGCGGGTTTTATTTTTTGCGCTATAAACAAAAAAGAGCGACAATTTTGAAAAAAAAAATACAACATTTTTTACTTGTTGCTATAATAAATAGCCCAATTAAAAAAAAAAACACACATTTTTTTTCTCAGTTAAGGCCGATACGTATTCTTCTACATATTTTTGGTAAAAAAAAAAAAATCGCAATAAGCGACTGGTTTGCGCAAAAGTTATAGCACCTACAAAATAGGGGAAATAATTATTATTATTTTTTTATTTATTTTAACTAGAAATGACAGCGATCTGCGATTTTTATTGGGACTGCGACGTTATGGATGACACATTGGACACTTTTGACACATTTTTGGCGCCATTCACATTTATACAGCGATCAGTGCTATAAATATGCACTAATTACTGTATAAATGTGACTGGCATTGAAGGGGTTAACACTAGGGGGTGAGGAAGGGGTTAAATGTGTATCCTAGGTGTGTTCTAACTGTGGGGGGAGGGGGGGTGACTGATCTGTGTCCCTATGTACAAGGGACACAGATCGGTCTCTTCCTCTCCAAAGACAGGACGCTGTCTCTGTGTAAAACGGCAATGAGAGATGATCTCATATGTTTACATATGAGATCATCTCTCATTGGCCACGCAGATCGCATAGCGAACAGCCACTCTGATTGGCCGTTCACCGCGATCTGTGATTGGCTGTGTCCAAGGGACACGGCCAACACAGAGCTTCCCCGCTGCGCGCTCTGGAGCGCGCGCTGGGAACGGCCACCAGTATTCTACTGCAGGTCCTGTAGCACCAGGAGAACTGGAACCCTCCACGACAAGTTAAGAAAACTCTGCAAAGGCCTCCCACATATTTATAACCTCTCTAGCCACTAGGGATGAGCCGAACACCCCCATGTTCGGTTCGCACCAGAACCTTCGAACGGACGCGCAAACATTTAAAACCCCATTGACGTCAATGGGACTCGAACGTTCGAATTCAAAAGTGCACATTTTAAAGCCCCATATGCAAGTTATTGTCGGAAAACTTTAAGAACTTGCCACAGGGAACATGTATCAATGGAAAAAAGTTTTAAAAACGGTAGTTTTTTCTTAAGCAGTGATTTTAATGATGCAGCATCATTAACCACTTAACCCCCGGACCATATTGCTGGTCAAAGACCAGAGCACTTTTTGTGATTCGGCACTGCGTCGCTTTAACTGACAATTGCGCTGTCGTGCGATGTGGCTACCAAACAAAATTGGCGTCCTTTTTTTCCCACAAATAGAGCTTTCTTTTGGTGGTATTTGATCATCTTTGCGGTTTTTATTTTTTGCGCTATAAACAAAAATAGAGCGACTGTTTTGAAAAAAATGCAATATTTTTTGCATTTTGCTATAATAAATATCCCCAAAAAAGATATAAAAAAACATTTTTTTTTCCTCAGTTTAGGCCGATACGTATTCTGCTACATATTTTTCATTAAAAAAAAATTGCAATTAGCGTTTATTGATTAGTTTGCGAAAAATTTATAGCGTTTACAAAAAAGGTGGTAGTTTTATGGCATTTCTATTAATATTTTTTTTTTACTAGTAACGGCGGCGACCAGTGTTTTTTTGGTACGGCGATATTATGGCGGACACATCGGACACTTTTGACACATTTTTGGGACCATTGGCATTTTTATAGCGATCAATGCTATAAAAATGCATTGGATTACTACAAAAATGCCATTGGCAGTGAAGGGGTTAACACTAGGGGCGGGGAAGGGGTTAAGTGTGTTCCTGCTTGTGTTCTAACTGTATGGGGGGGTGGACTCACTGTGGGAAATCACTGATCTTCTGTTCATACATTATATGAACAGAAGATCATCGTTTCCCCCGCTGACAGGAACGAGAGCTATGTGTTTACACACATAGCTCTCGTTCCCTGCTCTGTAACGAACGAGCGCGCGTGCCCGGCGGCGATTGCGCCCGCCGGGCACGCGCGTGGGACTCGGGGGACGAGCGGGGGAAAAAAGCATCATGATGCTTAAAAAATAAAAATAAATTCCTTTAAATATTGTACCTGCTGGGTGTCTATAGTATGCCTGTGTAGCTTTATGGTGCACACTGCAGAGTACACAGGCAATACACCACGTGAGAATACTGCAGCTAGCACAATCAACTACCTGCCAGTAAATTAGGAAGAACTGATCTATCTAAACTATACAGTGTATAAATATATGTACAACACCTGGGATGCATATATATCCTCTACACACTGTAAATTTAACTGACTAGCCTGCCTGCTCTATCTAGCTAGAAAAAAAAGACACTCTCTCTCTCTCTGTGACTGATATCTAACCAGCGCCGCAACATACTACACGAGGCCGCCCTGCAGGCGGCCTTTTATAGTGTGGGGCGTGTTCTAAAGCCCTGAGCCATAATTGGCCAAAGCCATCCTGGCTTTGGCCAATTACGGCTCTCTGTACTGAAGGCGCTGTGATTGGCCAAGCATGCAGGTCATAGTGCATGCTTGGCCAATCATCAGCGCGCAATGCCGCAGTGAATTAATGGCCGTGGTGCGTCACTCGAATTTGGCGCAAACGTTTTGTTCGTACTTCGACGAACGATCGAACATACGATGTTCGAGTTGAACACGAAGCTCATCCCTACTTGCCACCTGCTGGACACCCCCTCAAAGAATTGGCTGAGGTATGATAAGTATTCATAACTGAGTGTTTGACCAGCCTACTCTACCTTCTAGAAGCTTCCTCTAGAAATAGGCAGGGATATATATTTATAATGATTATAATGAAGTCTTTGATTAGAAGTCATGTTCATGTAGAAGAGATATGAAATAAATATGCTTGTGTTAATTAACTGATTTTTCTATGGTTTTGTTGCACCCTCTAGGGTTCATGGGTAGGATTTTCGTTAGAGCAGGTAAATTGTTGGACTTGGCTGGCAGCCAAGCCTTTGTTTTTTTATATCTGTGTCGGGTGAGTGACTCAGGGAGGGCTGGAGGACTCACAGGCAGCATCTCTGAGACCTGCCCTTACTTTTGGAATTTGCTGAAAATTTCCAGAAGAATGGAAGTAGAGGTGAGGAGGAGCTGTCTAGAGTATTTTGAGGGCCCTGACCAATCTCCAACAGATGGGTTGGCAGGAGACAAGCCCCTTCAAATACTCTGGGTCAGCCCAGCTGGGGCAGTGGAGTTCAGGTAGAAGCTGGAGTTGGAGTGTTAGGCTTTTGGTGGTCCTTATGGGGAGCCCCTCTTCTGGGGGGTGACCGTGGACCTGGGCTGGGGTGCGGAAGGGACTCTCTTCATGACACACAGAGGTGTCCTGACCAAAGACACGAGGACAGGTGAATGACAGAAGGAAAACACTGCCGGGCAAATCTCCAGGGAGGAAGACAGCCATGTGGGCTGGTGAATGTTACAGTCAGGAGAAGACTGAGAGGCATACCTGAGAAGACAGGGAGAGAGCAGTCTGGGATGGATGTAGAATTAGTTTGGGAGGACTGTGGAGTTTTAGCCAGGAGAACTAGAGAAAGGGAAGCTGCAGCCAGGATGACTAGCAGTGCCTGAAGAGGTGGTGCTGGAATCAGTAACCACAGGAGGGAAGCTGGTCACTAGGACTTTGCTACACAAACAAGGGGCCCACGGTCCCTGCCTGTAAAAGGCTTTTGCTATTGATTTGACTGGGTCTTTTGTCAGATCACCCAACAGTGTGCCAGCTGGTCCTGGCAGTTGTAGTTCTGCAATCAAGCAGTGTGCAGGAGGCAGAGGAGAAGTGTATAGATAGATTGTATATAGTTGTGTCCCTGAAGAATTCTACTGCTTTAATTAAGTGGGCATCCCATAATATCCCCATCCCTATCCAAGTTTATTCCCTTCAATAAAACATAAAATAAAGCACTGGACTGTTCTTCTGACTCAAGTTGGCTGTAAAGATGCAGTGTGCCTGGCTGTGCAGGGTGGGGGATCCCTTTTTATTTGCGGTTCCTTAGGGGGTGCGCTACAGTTTTTTGTTTTTCTTCTATTCCATTCTGATTGCTATCAGTTAGGCTGTCAATACAGGGCTTGAATTTCGGCTGGCCCTTACTGCACCACTTAGCTTAACAAACCTCTGTTTAAAAATGTAAGAAGCCAAGTGGAAAATTGTCAACTAAACAGTGAATATATATTATCAGAGGCAGTCACTTTTAGAATTTTCATACAGCTAGGTGTCAGTGCTGCTTTGAATACAATAGATGGACTGTTTCCTGCAGCTGCCTCCTCCTGCATCAACACTAGTACCTCTACCCAGAAGTTTAGGTGGAAGAAAGCCAGCTTCCCATATCAAAGATAGATTTTTACTGTAAACTGCAATGAACATTTTTACATACATATTTAAATGGTGTGGGTGGATAAAATATGCACCACATCCCAGAATATCTAATATTATACAAAAGAAAAAAGATAGGACCTTCAAGGTGCTACATAGTTCAAGGGAAAAGAGCCAAATGCAAAACATATACAATTACTGCATTTATTATAAAAGTCAAAATTAAAATACACCAGAAGGAGCAGCGTGTAAAAAACAAACCATATCTCCACAAAAACATGTGTTCATCATCCTCATAACTAGAGATGTCGCGAACATAACATTTTCCGTTCGCGAACGGCGAACGCAAATTTCCGCAAATGTTCGCGAATGGGCAAATCGGGTGAACCGCCATAGACTTCAATAGGCAGGCAAATTTTAAAACCCACAGGGACTCTTTCTGGCCACAATAGTGATGGAAAAGTTGTTTCATGGGGACTAACACCTGGACTGTGGCATGCCAGAGGGGGATCCATGGCAAAACTCCCATGGAAAATTACGTAGTTGACGCAGTCAGGTTTTAATCCATAAAGGGCATAAATCACCTAACATTCCTAATTTTTTTTATTTTTTTTAAATGTAATCTACTGTGACACCAGAGATGAGTGATGGCACTTGGCAAGTGGGCACAGTATATGCTATGAGCCTGACACACAGGCTGGCAGGCAACTGACTGCTATTGTATTACAGTCAAAATATATATATTTTTAAATGTAATCTACTGTGACACCAGATATGAGTGGTGACACTGGGCAAGTGGGCACAGTATATGCTGTGAGCCTGGCACACACGCTGGCTGGCAACTGCAGTTAGATTATATAGGGGAAAAAAGCAGACTGATGTACTAGCCCTAAAAAGGGCTTTTTGGGGTGCTGTCAGGACGCTGTCCTTACAGCAGAGATCAGATGAGTCTTTCAGGACTGGAGTGGACACTGAATACATTGGCCTAGCTATCGATTTCCGTATTAAATCAGCAGCAGCTACACTGTCCCTCCTCTCACTAAGACTGCAGCTTCCAAATGAATCTAAAATGGATGCTGTCCAGGAGGTGGGAGGGTCTGGGAGGGATTGTATGCTGCTGATTGACTGGAATGTGTCAGCTGACTGTGAGGTACAGGGTCAAAGTTTGCTCAATGATGACGTATAGGGAGCGAAAGCAAACAAGCTATGTTCGCCGGGAACTATTCGCTGGCGAATAGTTCGGGACATCTCTACTCATAACATCCAGAATGTACAATAGACATTTTTAACATAGTAGACACATGATAACATATCTATAAGCCAAAGGAATCTTCAAGAACAACAATGAGAGACTAAAAGATGTAAGGTTGTGGATTTCAGTAGAAGTAGTCACCACATTGTACACTGGTAAACCCAATTAAAATTGAGTTCCTTCCCTATATAACCCCTCCCAAATGGAGAGTACCTAAATTTTTTCCCCAGTGTCTAAGGTGGTTGGTCACGTTGAACATTGCTAAGAAGAAAAAGCTCTTTTGATGGTTTTCTGCAGAGGCCTAGGAGCTATAACCGGATCCATACCTCGGGCCGAAATCAAAAGCCTAAGATGGGTGGTAACTGGGCCTTGTGTAAAGAAGAAACAAAGTTTGCCTGTAATGTCTCTCTGCAGAGGTATAGGCTCTGGGATCCAGGCTTTGGTGTACTAATGCAACTGTGGCACGAAAAGTTACTGGCAGAGTCTTCTACAGGTCCAGGTATGAGGTTCCTTTAAGTAGGAACCCTTGGTAAACGTGAAGGTTGGCACAACATACCCACCGTGATGGGTGAAAGCTGGATCTACTTTTTAGTAGCTTTAATGCGGCGTGGATAAGGTAGAAGAGGATCATTTTTTAAATAAATGATTCTGTAAATCTTCTGTGAGTAGGATGTCTTTCCTGGTTTTCATCACTAGAGGGAGAATATAAAAATTAAAAAATTTAGCAAGCAAGCTAAAACAGCATAGCAAAAGATACGAGCGCCTGTGCTTCCGGGGTCACGTGGGGACGCAGTGACGTCACCACGTCCCAACGTGACCCCGGAAGCACGGGTGCTCGTATCTTTTGCTATGCTGTTTTAGCTTGCTTGCTAAATTTTGTAATTTTTATATTCTCGTTTTTATTATTGGATTTGTATGGGAGCTTTACAATAAATATCCCTGATTTTTAAAGAAGATAATGCACATGTTGCCCCTTCTTTGCAAATATGTGTTGTTTTATGGCTCACGGATTAATACCTGCTGGAGAGAGGATATTATCCTTATGATGATCTTGGAGGAAGAGACCCCGGGAGATCTACAGCTTGGAGGAGTCCTCACACCCACAACCTTTGCAGAGGTTTATATCTGCAGAGGCGCATTAGACCTTACACTCTGAAGTCCATCCAATCTGGTAAGGGTCCCCCTTTTTTTACCTTGTCTGGCACTGGAGAAAATTTACATTGTGGTGGTGGCTTCATCTCCATCCTTGTCTTCACCCATCCATCCCCCTCCGCATGGGACTTGGATTCTTCCTTTCCTATACAGACTTTTGCTATTTTGAGGGACTGGAATAGGATCCTTTTCTTTGGCTCCCATTGCCTATACATTGGACAGTGTTGTTTGTCCTGGTTTGGGACAGTTAAAGCGGATCTCCACCCTAAAGTGAAGATCCGCTGATCGGAACCCTCCCCCCCTCCGGTGTCACATTTGACACCTTTCAGGGGGGAGGGGGGTGCAGATACCTGTCTAAAGACAGGTATCCGCACCCACTTCCGGCCCGCAGTCTCGGGCAAAAGACGGGCTTTTCCCGTTGTATGCTGGGAACTCTCGGCTCCCAGCACACAGCGGGAGCCAATCGCGGGCGCTGCGCGACTCGCGCATGCGCCGTAGGGAACCGGGCAGTGAAGCCGGAGCGCTTCACTTCCTGGTTCCCTCGCCGTGGATGGAGGGGGGAGCAGCAGGGTGACGAGCGATCGCTCATCCTCTGCTGCGGACGCCGCTGGACTCCAGGACAGGTAAGTGTCCTAATATTAAAAGTCAGCAGCTGCAGTATTTGTTGCTGCTGGCTTTTAATATTTGTTTTTGGTGAACCATCCGCTTTAACATTACAACAGTTGTTTACATATTTGTGTTGGTATATAATCTATGTTATATGTGTTTTTGACACCCAATTTATCCACAGGAATCATCCCTTTTGGACTTATCACTATATTCTTCATTTTTCACTATTCTTACTTAGCGCAACTATTGTTTCCTATACCTTGTACTATCTATGGGCAGATGGAAAGGGGGAGGGCTGTGGTTGCTCGTGCATGTGCGCAGGCATGGCGCACCTGTGTGCAGGTGCCAAGAGGCTTAAGCCCAGCACGCCAGAAGCCTTCTGTAAAGTGGCATGGACACAGAGATGTGGGCTGTAAGTATCCCTGTGGATTGAACCAGGCAAACCTAAGACACCTACTTGGCATCTGGTTGTGCAGTGAGCTGATATTTGTGTATTGTAAGACTATAGCACAACAGTGATTGCATTTTGTGGATAGTACCTTTGCTTTGCAGTAAGGACTATGTCCCCCAGAAGAGGCACAAGTGCTAGTAGAAGAGGCACCAGGAAATCCCTGCGTATGGCTAAGGATTCTGAGCTTGCCTGCAGTTTACCATCCCCCTCTGTCAGTCTGGTAGCAGCCTCACAGGATGATCATATGCCCCTGTCTGGTTTTGCAGCTTCTCCTATGGCAGCTCCTGTATACGTCACTGGGGACGCTTTAAAAGTTGCTTTGGATAGCTTTGAAGGAAGGATGGCTACTATAATCGCAACCTCCTTGAAAGATAGCAGAAAACGGGATAGATCCTCTTCATCTGCTCTGGCTCTCTCATCAGATGAGCAATCTGAGGGTGAAAAATCCCTCTCTGGAGATAAGGATCATGTGAAGTCTGAGGACTCAGAGGATTCGAGGATTCATTCTACCTCTCAGTCGCTAAAGATGCAGGTGCAATATTATGCAGAGATGGTGAGTGCCACTTACAAATTGCCTCCTGTTGAAGCGTCTATGTCCTCTGCTTCTTCTTTGGGATCCCAGAAATCCCCACAGGCTGCATGCCTTTCCAGTTCATCTTTTGCTGGATAAACTGACATATGATGACTGGGTTCACCCAGATAAACTGTTTTCTCCTCCTAAGCAGTTTTCCCTCCTTTACACTATGGGGGAAGGTTTCACTAAGAAATAGGGGTTACCTGGTATAGATGCAGCTATTTCTTGTGCAAACAAAAGCCTATTGTCCTATAGACAATGCTCAGGGCTTAAGGTTCCAACTGATAAGAAGCTGGAATCTTTATTGAAAGCCTCCTCCTCTATGGCTGGTGCTGTAGTACAAGCTGCAGTTGCAGCAATTGGCATATGTCAGTTTCTCAAGGAACAAATGAAGCAGATAGTTAACCTCCTCCCTACAGAGGAGATTGAGGTTTATGAGGACCTTCCTAAGGCCCTGTGTTTTGTGATTAATGCGATTATGGACTCTGTTCAGCAAGTATCTTGCTTAAATCTCCTGCTGGTTCACATGCACAGGTCTCTTTGGTTGAATCATTGGGAAGCCAAGGTTTCTTGCAAAAGATACTTGGCTCCTTTGGGGGAGGATGTCTGTTTGGGGATGATTTGGATAAATAATTCCAAAAGATTACCAGAGGCAAGTCTACTCTGTTGCCGGTTAAAAAGAAGAGTAAACGTCCTTCATTTAAGCGTTCTCTTTCCCCAGCCCCTGGAACCTCATTCTCCAGGCAGTGGTGACGGCCTCCCCAGTCTAGCACTAGGGGAAAGGCCCAGAGCCAAGCCCAAGGGCAGAAAAGAAGGTGGGGTTCAAAAAAATTTAAGCAGAACCTCAAAGCTTTCCTATGAAGGGAGGCCCCTGCTTGGCCGAGTGGGGGGAAGGCTGCTGCAGTTTGTAAACGCCTGGCGGAACCTTTTTTTACGGTTCCAAAACCAAACGCGGATGTCAGACCTATTCTATATCTGAAAGGCCTGAATTCGTTTCTGAACATCTGCTCCCTTTGCATGGAGTCTGTCCATCAGTTGTCTCCACCCTCCAGGGAGGAGAATTCCTGGCATCAATAGACCTCAGAGATGCATATCTACATGTGCCAATATTCCCCACTCACCAAAGATTTCTAAGGTTTGCGGCGGATCAGCGCCACTTTCAGTTTGTGGCTCTTCCTTTCAAGCTGGCTACAACACCTTGAGTGTTCATGAAAGTACTTGCCCTTGTCCTGGCAAGGCTGAGGGCATGGGGCATAGCAGTAACAGTCTATCTGGATGATCTGTTGATCATAGATCAGTCCGCTGCATGCATGGTACACAATGTGCACAGCACAGTGGAGTATTTGAAGTACCTAGGCTGGGTCCTCAATCTGGAAAAATCCTCCTTCCAGCCTCAAAGAAGGCTGGAGTATTTGGGCATGATTATAGACACATCCCAAAGCAAGGTATTACTTTCCGAGCCAAAGGCAAAAGCCATAGGAGACTTGGTCCGAGTGATAAAGACAAAAAGAAAGCCTTCCATCCGTCTATGCATGAAGTTATTGGGAAAGATGGTAGCTGTCCCTTACGCCCAGTTTCACTCAAGGCCGTTAAAGAGCAGAATTCTGCCCACTTGGAACAAAGATGTTCAGGCCCTGGACCTTCCTATGATCTTATCTCCAAAGGTTCACCAGAGCCTCGGTTGTTGGTTGCTTCCCCAAAATCTGTCAAAAGGAAAATCCTTTACTCCGGTTACCTGGAAATTGGTAACACAGACGCCAGCCTTCTAGGCTGGGGGGCAGTTCTAGAAGAGACATCTGCCCAGGAGAAGTGGTCCGGAGCCGAAAAGCTCCTACCCATCAACATTCTAGAGATTCGGGCAATTCATCTGACCCTCAGAGTCTGCTCTTACAGACTGCAGGGTTGTCCAGTTCGGATACAGTCCGACAATGATACAGCTGTGGCCTACATCAATCACCAAGGGGGCACCAGAGGTCTGGATGCTCAAATAGAGGTGAATCACATCTTGTCCTGGGTAGAAAGGCATGTTCCTTGCCTGTCTGCGGTCTTCATTCCAGGGGTATAAAATTGGCAGGCTGAGTCCAGGAGAATGGTCTCTACACCCCGACATATTTCAAATTATATGTCAAAAATGGGGTACCCCAGATGTGGACCTGTTGGCTTCCAGGTTCAACACAACATTGGACAGCTTTGTGTCAAGAACAAGAGATCTTTTTGCTCAAGGCTCAGATGCCCTGACAATTTCGTGGGATCGATATTCTCTGATTTATGCGTTCCCTCCAGTTCCGCTTCTCCCACAATTCCTTCAGAGAGTCAAGAGGGAAGAAAAGCCAGTGATTTTGGTCACAACCAGCTTCGCCCAGGAGGCCCTGGTACGCAGAAATCATAAGGATGCAGAAGGAAGACCTTGGGTTCTCCCACTACACACTGCACTCTGTACACAGCACACCCCTGAACTCTGCACTCTGTACATAGCATACCCTTAAATCCTGCACTCTGTGCATAGTAAGGGTGCTCACCCATCAAAGTTACAATATGCCCCCTAGCTTGTTATCATCCAGGGTCTGCTCCGGTCAATAGACAGGTTATCTTACTCCAGAGTTCTTCTCTTATTGTAATTTAGCTTGTTACTGCAGTATTATCTAATAGACCAAACAAATGTAGCAAATAAACCATGCTTTTTAGAAAAGCCTTTCCATTAAATGCACACTGTGCTTTATTAACACAAAAAAAGTTTAGTTTGTGACTCTCAGACTTTTTCTAATCAATGAACTTTAGGGATTAAAAACCACGCAAAGTAATGAATCACCACACTGGGGACGATAATACAAACTAATGACACTGTAACACCATCTGCTATTTTAACTTACACTAAACTCCAATATGAATAATAAAGTTCAGTGCCAATTAAAGGGAAACTTTAAGGGCCCACTTTCACTTTTGAATTTTGATGCACGTGTTACTACATGCTAAAATTCACATCCATAATAAAACCGGCATCAGTTCCCATCTTAGTACTGCGGTACAGTGTGATTTAAAAATTACATGTTCATTTTTTTAGCATTTTAGTGCTGGAATAACCATAAAGTCAATGGCAACACATCAAAATGCACATAACATGTGTTTTGATGCGTTGGCAACAGCCTTCATCAATGGCTGCTAACCCTATCCATGATGAATCACAAGGCACCTGGCCAATGCTTCAAAAAATGTACCGCTATGTACATGCATAGATCTGAATGGGCCCATATGTATTTTTAGCAAGGAAACATATTAAGTTATTGGTGCAAAATTTGGCCTTGAAAGTAATTTTGGACATGCCTTTCACATATTTAGCATCTTGCTGTTCTATATTTGGATTAGTGTGTACTGATTGTAACATCCTCCCTATGGTGGTCACCTGTACAAATAAAATGTACAGTATCTATAATTTGCAAATATACGGAAATCACTCATACTTATTTACTACCGGTATGTAGAGCAAATAACTTTGTTTCTCTATTTCCCTTTTTTCTGTACACAAAACTACAAGAAAATGCAAAAATGCTGTACCACTATGACTTATTTGTCTACCAAAATCATTTTTAAAAGTTTTTTTCAGGCTGGATTCACACTTCCACAATGTGGCAATGCGTACGTTTTGTGCATTGCCACAGCACATGGTATCGCACATAACATGCACATAACTGTGTTGTGGTGGCGCTGTGATTCTCCCAAGTATATTGATACCAGGTCAGCCTTTGCTGGTGTAAAACAAGTGTTATGGATACATTATGTAAATTGAATAATTAGATCTTATGTCAGAATTGATATTCTATAAATTGTAATATGACGTTATGTTGTTATGTTGTACTATTGTAAAACACTGCCTCCACCTATCTATCTCTTGATAAAGTGGATATAGGCTCTGCAAAAAGCTTGAGAATGCACAATTCTTGCCTCAAAAGAATCTGATTGTAACATATACACCGATCAGCCCTAATGTTATGTCCACTAACATGTTCTGTGATAACATTGAATATTTTGTTATAGTGGCATCTGAAAGTCAGTGAAATATATTAGGCAGCAATAAACGTGTTGTCCCTGATGTCCAAGAGCAAAAGTGCCTACATTGAACACATGGGCATCAGAACTGGACCATGAAGCAATGGAAAAGGTTGGCCTGGTCCAATAAATCCCATTTTCTTTTACATCATGTGGATTGGCGGGTGTCTGTGTGTTGCTTATCTGGGGAAGAAATGTCAGCAGGATGCATTATAGGAAGAAGGAAAGCCAGCACAAGCAGTGTGATGCTTTGAGCAGTGTTCTGGGAAACCTTGGGTCCTGACATTCATGTGGATATTACTTGACACATACCACCTATCTAAACATTGTTGCTGTGACCCCTTTAAAACGATATTCGACGGTGACAATAGGCTCTTTCAGCAGGAAAATCTGCCCTGTAGCACTGCAAAAATGGTTCAAGAATTGTTTGAGGAACACATTAACACGTTTGTGATGTTGATTTGGCCTCAATATTCTCTAGATTTCAATTCATCGAGCATCTGCGAGGTGTGCTGAAAAACAAGTCCGATCCATGGAGGCCCCACCTCACAACTTACAGGAACTAAAGGATCTTCTTTTAACAGCTTGGTGCCAGATACCACAGCATACCTTCAGTCTAATGGCAC
The DNA here is from genome assembly GCA_029574335.1 of Rana kukunoris. Classification (NCBI taxonomy): domain Eukaryota; kingdom Metazoa; phylum Chordata; class Amphibia; order Anura; family Ranidae; genus Rana; species Rana kukunoris. The sequence goes on from CM056051.1 coordinate 398,849,568, forward strand.
CCATGCCTCGACAGGTCAGTCCTGTTTTGGTGGCAAAAGGGGCTGTTTCGGCAGCTAAAGGAAGACCTGTTTAATAATAGGCAGGTGGTCAAAGTTATGGGTGATTGGTGTATATGGAAGGCAACCATGCCTATATTTTTATTATTGACTAAAATCTGTACGGTTGTTTGACTGAATACATAAACGTACATAGGAACTTGAGCGACAGGATTGTGTTGGAGGCAATTTGTTGTTTGCACCTTAACACTGATGCAATACTACCCAATTTATGGTACCATTTATTGTACAGGATAGATAATAAATATCATAATTGTTAACAGTATATTTGGATTTATAATATTGTAGTACCACAAAAAGTACCACTACAACAATTATTCAGGTTATATATCACTCTTTTCAAAGTAGTAAGATTTTATAATGGAAAAAGGAAAAGTCCTGGAAGTCACACATCTCTGCAAAACCCCGTAATTAGGGGTATGACAGCCTTAGCCCAGGCTCCGAAAAGGACACACCTCCCAATCCGGCATGGCCTAATTGGAGCCCAGAGCCATACACCTTCTTTGCAGACATGTGCGACTTCTCAGACTTTTCTAGAGCTGGGATAAGTTCTGTACTTGTCTGCACTCCAAGTGGTTGCTGCATAAGAGGACCTGATGGAGCCTTCAGTGGCACCAGTATATTTGTTTAACATTCTAAACAAAGGGCCGGTTTATTGTCCTTCAGACTCTTGGAGTGCTGGACTTTGGTCAAGGGCCAGCAGGGGATGGAAATTTTCCTGGCATCAGTGGAACTAAACATCTGGTATTGGGGGAGCAATAGTGCCCCATCGTTGGTATCATATGGAGGAATAGTGCCCCATTTGTGGTGTCAATGGGAGAAATGGTGCTCCACTGTCGGTGTCAGATGTCAGAATAGTGTCTTGTATCAGTGGGAGGGATACTGTCCCAAGGGCTGGGTAAAGGCAAGCAAAGGGCCGCATCCGGCCCTCGGGCCATAGTTTGGAGACCCCTGAGTTAGGTTCATAGTCAAATTCTCTAGCAAGTTCAAAAGCAATTTTAAAGGCACATTGCTCATTACTAAACATTTTTTGGGGGGAAACAAAAACACAGTAAGCATTTTAAAGCACTTTTTGGTGATCTACCTGCAAATTTTAAAAATGGTAGTAAACCTTGTTTAAAAAAAATAAAAAAGCCCCCAATGGTTTAAGCCATAATGTGGTAGCACTACATACTAGCACATTATGACAGATTTACCTGTTAAAGGAAGCCAACCAGCACTGCGCTGTCAGCAATCGGGTGCTTCCATCTTCATCCGGTCTTTCTTTTCAGATTCTGTCTGTTCGGTTTCGTGAATGGCCAGGGAACAATGACATCACTTCCATGCATGCACACAGGGTTCATATCATCACAACACAAATCGGATTTTGTTAATGCACGCTGAGCTGCACATGCATGTTTCAGTATCATTACAGCTGATAGGCAGTGGAAGGAATAAGGTCTCTCTTGTTAAAAAAAAGCGGTGATCCACAAGATTCACCTCTCGATCACCAAACCAGTCCTCCAATACTCGCTTCCATTCATGGAAACCCTCACTCACTCCAGCTGCAAACAAACCCCCAAGACACGGTCCATATGCTACTGTGCTATAGACCGCCTGGCCCAAAAACGCACCTTGTCACCTCATTAACAGAATTCATCTCCTCTTACACCCTAAGCATCAAAGCCTTTTGGTACTGGGGGATTTCAACCTCTGGGCCAACTCCTCGTTGGACCCAGTCGCTGACGCTTGCATCGACCATCTAGAAGGATTAGGTCTGCAACAATTAATCCGAGGGTCCACTCATGCCTCAGGCCATACCCTCGATCTCATTTTCAAACAGGACTTGGAAGTTGAGATCGGGGATAATGAGCCACTACCATGGACCGATCACCACGCCATTAAATTTAAAATCGCCAATCACCTCAGGCCAAATAAAACAAGAAAACCGGTGATAACTCATTGGACTAGGTCCCAGAAGAAGCTCCATTCGGAACTCTTCAAAACGACCCTAGGAAATAAAATAAACACAATACAACAACAACGAACAGCCGTAGAAACACTTGACGCCATCAACAAGGCGCTACTTCAGTCCGCCGTCTTGGTGGCACCAAAACGCAAAACTTGCTTTCGGAAAAACAACGCCGGCTGGTTTAACAACCAGCTGACATTGCTAAAGCAAGAGCGTCGAAGAGCAGAAGCTGCCTGGAAAATGAGCTCTTCAGACAGAAACTACACCATTTATAAGACAATAACAAAGAAATATCATAAAGAAATCTTTATGGCGAAAAAAAATCATTTCGCCAACATCATCACCAAGGCCCTAAACCGCCCCCGCGAACTCTTCAAGCTGGTCTCGCAATCGATGAATCCAGCCTGTTTAGAGCCCCCCAATGCTGATTCACAAGAATTTTGCAACAAACTATCCGATTATTTCATTAATAAAATTGAAAGAATCCGGGTAAGCATTGAGCAAAATGGAATCTGCATGTATCCCACCCCGAATCCCAACCCTCCGATACCATTATATACACGCCTCAAGTACAGAAATTCAACTTAAAACCCATTTCCATCGCTGCCACTAAAAACATCATTCGGTCTCTGCGCAACAGCACAGCACCCAATGACATCATTCCCACTAAACTGCTGAAAGAAAGTGCCGATATACTGGCACCAGCTATCACGCAGCTTATAAACCAATCGTTCAAGGAGGGCATGGTCCCCTCCTTGTTGAAACAAGGTACCATAAAACCGATCCTGAAAAAACCCACCCTTGACCCGAAAGACCCAAACAATAGGAGGCCCATAACGGGTCTAAATGTTTTCTCCAAAATAATGGAGAAAGAAGTTGTACAACAGTTACAACAGCATTTAGAAACCCAAAAATTACTTGACGCGTTTCAATCAGGCTTCCGGCCCGGGCACGGAACTGAAACGGCTCTGGTAAAAATATGGGATGACGTCCTAGAGGCCGCAGATGAAGGAGAATCTTCTCTCCTGATCCTGTTGGACCTAAGTGCGGCCTTTGACACGGTAGACCACGGACTACTACTCGCTAGGCTAGCTGAAGTGGCCAAAGTCACGGAAGAGGATCTACCCTGGTTCTCTTCCTTTTTGGAAAACAGATCACAAACAGTGAAATTGGGATCTTTCACTTCAGGAATGCGTACGGTATCATGCGGAGTCCCTCAGGGATCTCCCTTGTCACCGGTACTGTTCAATATCTATCTCCGTCCCCTCTTTGAGATCATCAGCAACCAGAAGCTACTTTACCATTCCTATGCAGACGACACACAACTGTATCTCCGCGTTAGCAAAGGAAAGGATCATTTGCTGGGATTAGAGAGATCCCTCACTCTTATAGATAAACTCAATGGTTCGAAAACAGAGCTTCTCCTGTTTCACGCAAACAGGAAAAGTCTCCCCACCTCGACTTGGACCCCCCCGCCCATCCTGGGAAAAATTATCGCCCCGAGCACCAAAGTCAAAAGTCTAGGAGTCATTTTTGACTCCCACATGACAATGGATGCACAAATAGGGGCGGTAGTCAGCGGATCCCATCATTTGTTGCGACAGTTACGCCGACTAACCCCTTTTATTCCTAAAGAGGACATTGCAGTTGTGGTGGGAACAATCGTCAATTCCAGACTCGACTATGCAAATGCCCTCTATTTGGGACTTCCCAAATACCAAATCACTCGTCTGCAAGTCGTTCAAAATACGGCCGCCAGATTAGTGACTGGTAAAAACCAATGGAGTCAATCTCCCTTTCGCTTAGATCTCTTCACTGGCTACCAGTGAAAGATAGAATCACTTTTAAGGCACTCAACCCCCAAAGCTTTTAAAGCCCACAACCCCAATCGCACTCTGCGATCCACAAATCAAAACCTACTGCACATCCCAAAAGCAAGATACAAATCCAAAGGAGATCGGAGATTTGCTGTCCAGGGACCGCGACTGTGGAATGCACTACCTACCACCATCCGACTGGAATCAGACCATTAGGCCTTCAGGAGAATGATAAGAACTCATCTCTTCTGAAGGCAGAGCCTTCCTTTATCTAAGGAATGGAAATAGCGCCCAGAGGCGATTCAGTTCGCAAGTGTTGCACTCTATGGGCCAGATTCAGCAACACTTGCGCTGGAGTATTTTGATATGCGCCGCGTAACTGTGAAGATGCGCCGTCGTTTCTATGTGCCCGTACCCACCAAACTAGATGCGCCCAATAACGGGTCATTTGCGACCGGCGGAACGTTCCGACGCCAGAGTATCGTCAGCGCTTAATTTCGCTGGGCGCATCAGTCGCGCCTATTGATTTCCCCTGCAAATATGCAAATGAGGGATTTTTCCCAATTCACGAACGGATTAGCACCATACGCTGGCTACATGCGCCGCGCGTATCTCGTCCGTCCGGCGCAAAGTTATTTCTACAAAAGGCTGCTTTATCTTTACTCCAGATGGCCACAGGTCAGCAGGAGAGCAGCTACAGCAGCGTTACCGACGATAAGAGCTAGCTGAGCACCCCCACTTGCAGGACAACACCTCTGTCCATGCTTGTCTGTCAAATTTTACAGCCATGGAGGAAGACATCATAGGTCTCCATAGCCGAGATGACGGCTGACAGCTCCTGGCCTTTAGAGTTCAGCTTTCTCCTGTGTGTTTGCGGGGAACGGGAGCAGCCATCTCAGAACAAAAGTAACATCACTGCGGGGAGGGGGAGCAGGATATACTTTAGTGCCGGAATGGCGCTTCTACGGGCGCATTTAAACGCCCAACGGAAGGCATTGCGCTGACGTTTCCCGTGAAGTGGTGCCGACGGAAGTTGTGAGCATGCGCACAAAGGGGGCGAGTGGAGCCTCACTCACTGCGCATGCTCCGTGGTTGATGCGCTGAACGTAAGCCTCTGCGCTGGGCTCCGCCCATCATTTACATATGATCACACCCACTTCCCCTTGCGTCGGGTTACGCCAGCGCATTATCGTTACTCTGGCGCAAGTTTACGCGCAACTGCTATGTGAATAACAGTACTTGCGCTGAAAGGGTCTTCAGAGTAACGTAAATGAGAAGCGTTACTCTGGAGCAAAGATGCTCTGATCTACCTGAATCTGGCCCTATAAGTTTTTCACTCACTCACTCACTCAAAACCACGTTGTTTGTGACAGGGTGTTTTTAAGCCTAACCCCAAAAATGTGCTCAGAATTCGCACAATAGCCTACACTGGCAGGAGCTTTAGGTGGTTTTTTTTTTGCCAAAGCTCCTAAACTCAACTCCATGAAAACTTATGTATCAATGTACGCATAGGCTTTTACAGAGTTTAGGAGCTGCAGCGTTTAGGTGAGCTTCAACCTTCCTCCCCTGAATGTGGAAATAGCGCATTCAGGATAGGAACCTTTTGACCGCCACCAGCATTTTCCTGCGGCTGCGGTAAATGTGGGCTAGTGTATATGAAGCCTTAAAGTGAAGCTACTGCGATGTCCTGCATGAGCAACGCACACGATTACTTTAAAATTTGCTTTAACTTTTTTTTGTAAAGCCCATGATTATGTAGAACCATTTAAAAATATCCTATACCTACAAATATTCAGCAAGGCAGCAGATTGGATTTAGTCCCAGGTTGCTGTAATTCACTGTCGAGAGGCCACTGACATATCCTTCTCTCTTGCAATCCAAATAAATTACTCACAGGGGACATTGACAACTGCCTATTGCTCCGCTAGTACCCTGAGTAATTGGCTGTGTATCTCCTATAATGAGAACTTTTACAGCCCTGTCTAATTGGCGTGTACTAAACTATGTAGGAATGGTCACATTTATGACTTTTTTTTGCAAATAACAGCTGTATTTCTTAATCCAAATCAGGGAGTCAACTCCTAATGAAATTGCAAGTAAGCATATAGATGATACGTAACGCAAGTCAATGCCAAATCTTTTGCTATCTGTAAACCTGTACAGCTCAGCTAAGAGTAAACTTCTAATTCTGAGCAATGGTCAATTATCAGTACTTTAGATTTAGGGTGGTCGTACATTCTTCGGTGTTTGCAAGCAATACAAGTAATGACTGAAGCATATCGGCAATAAAAAAAAACATTTAGAAGTATTGAAAGTCAGTGGCGTTAGTTGGAGATAGTCCTCATGGTGCTAATAAACATATGAAGTCCAAACATACATTTTGTTCAGAATTTTTATACAAATTTGTTCTATTCTGGCAATTATTTGAAAATGGCTTTTATTGATTATTTTGCCCTAATTAATCATCTTAAATTAAGCAACGTTGAGGACAGTCAAATATCCCACCCAGAATAACGGAATGGGGGTTGATGTGCTGTAAGAGGTGCGACTGAAAACCTCTGTGGTCCAAGATGTGCAACTTCTCCAATATGAAGTGTATTAAAGCTCAACTCCAGCCAAAACTTTTTATGCAAAGTCTATCTTTGGGTAAAACTTTTTTTTTTTTTTACTTTTGGACGGAGTAGGGAAGGGTTAAACCAAGGAGATTCAGTTCCAATAGGCATATGCTAGAAGTTAGGTGAGACTTGCTGTGAATATTTTGGGAAATTATGATTTGGTGAAGCGACATTCAAGGCATGTGTCATGTGAAAGAAAAGGAACTATAAAAGTGACAGTACCTTGTTACAGTATCTCTCGAACATGAGTACACCCCTTGCATTTTTAAATATTTTATTATATCTTTTCATGTGACAACACTGAAGAAATTACACTTTGCTACAATTTAAAGTGGCTGTTGTTACTTTTTTTCAGATCCTCAGAGAGTTCTTTGCCATGAGGTGCCATGTTGAACTTCCAGTGACTAGCATGATAGAGTCAGAGCGATAACACCAAATTTTACACACCTGCTCCCCATTCACACCTGAGACCTTGTAACACTAATGAGTCACATGACACCAGGGAGGTAAAATGGCTAATTGGGCCCAATTTGGACATTTGGACTTAGGGTTGTACTCACTTTTGGTTTAGACATTGTTGAGTATTTTGACGGGACAGAAAGTTTACACTGTTATACAAGCTGTACACTCACTACTAGCAAAGAGTAATTTCTTCAGTGTTGTCACATGAAAATAAAATATTTTTAAAAATGGCGGTGCTTGGCGTTGCACTGGCAAGGCAGTGGGGCTGTTGTTTATCAGGGCCCCAGGGGCCATTGTTGGTGATAACAGTGGGGGATGGATGCGGTGACGACTGATGCTGAAGTTGCCTGCTTCGCTGACGCCTTCCATGTAGGTGGAGGTGGCTCTCCTCAGCGCTGGTAGGCCAAAATCGCTATACCTGTCAGGCAGATCAATTAATGGGATGTGCAGAAGTGCTCCAAGTCTTCAGGCACTCTGAGATTGGGCCTGTTGAGCTGTTGCTGACAGGCAGAAAAGGGAGATTCCAGGGGTATGTTATTGATCTGGTCTGCAGCTTGTCAAGTACCCTGCTGCACTGTAAGGTGATGTTTTATAGATCCTGATAGATCTTCACCTCAGTGCCTTGGAATGTTAGATGATTGGGGCTTCTGGTTTTGTGGAGAGTTTCCTCTTTTAAATCAATAACGCAACAGACTGCGTTCCTTAGTGGGTCTGTGTCATTTACCCTTGGGCACAGTGCCATGTGTAGGCATTCCGTCATGATCGGAGTGACAAGGGGTCTCCCAAGGAGGTTGTTAATTCGCTGATTGTGAAAATTGGCTAAAATCGATGGATTCTGGCAGACCTCTTACCCTGATGTTGCGGCCGTCTTCCCCGATTATCCAAATCTTCCATTTGGCGGTTTATTTCTCGTAGGTGGATGGCATGTGATTCTGTACATGACAGAGTGAGGCCTCATGGTGGGCTTGTGTGGATTTTACTTCTGAACGCAATTTAGATATGGCTGCTAACAAGGTGTTCTTTATATCTGCTGCCATGCTGCGGAGATAGTCTAGGTTCAGTCCTGGGACCAATTGTGCTCCCAAGGGAGTAAGGGTTCTGTGTCCTAGTATGTTGCAAGTATCTGCTAGGCAAGTGGGACTGACGAGATGTCAAGTGGGACTGACGAGATGTGGCCTGCGACGTGGGCATGGTGTCTTTAGGCCTTGTAGGAAAATCTCTGGGATTTGTCGGCTCAGCTGCGTGTCAAGGTCTCGGGGAGACCAGGATCTTGTTGGGGAGGCACTTCGGGATGTCTTCTCCATGTGAAGCTTGTCAGTAGGTACGCTGGTGCAGATTGCAGGACCTCAGGGAATGGGAGCTATTTGAAATTGTAACCATTCTCACAGAAAAGGGGGAATCCAATATTTTAGAGCTGTTTGTGAAACAAGAGGTAATGTAAAAATGTCAATAGGCAGGGACAATTGTTCTTGAGACAATTTCCTCTGTTTAAATGCAGCTGGGAAAATCAGCTTTTGTCATTTTTACCAATTTCAGCTTGTTGGAATTAGTTTTTTTTTTTTTTTTTTGCTCGAAAATGGTTGAAATTGACTGACAGTTGTCTCTGTGGTCAGTTGTAGAGTTTAATAGCAATAAGTTGCTAAATGTTGTACCTTCATTAAATGTAACCATATTGCTACACTTGGAGGCTCCTCTCTTCTTTTTTATACTCATTTGTGACATGATGCTACTCTTATATCAAGGCATCACTTGTATATCAAGGCAAAATGTATTAAAACATTTTGCTTGTCTGGCAAAACGCTCTCAAACCAAGTTACACTCAAACCAAGGTTTTACTATATTTGCAAATGTGTGCAGACTAAACCCCTGTTTTAACGCATACTGTTTGATATGTTAATTCGGTTGTCAGCAGGCTGGCCGGTGAGTAAAGCTTGGATCTTTCCTCGGATTTATCCTTGGTCTTGTTTATATTCCTGAAAACATTACAGCACCCTGACTCAGTATTACTCTCAAGAGCACTGAGCCCTGATGCAAGCAGTGGGCTGGTTCAAAATGCTCTGATGGGTAGATGTAAGTCTGGAACCTGTACAGTTGTGCAAGACTGAGAGTAAGGCTGGAGTTTACCTTTAAGCGTCTAAATGGTCCCTTTATGAACAGATCAGTGGAAGACAACACCAGCACAGTATGTAGGCAGGTGTAGCTTGGCCCCCCTGCAAGGGTGGCACTGTTCGGCAGCCGCCATGCAGAGAGGGTGGAGGACAAGGTGGGAACAAAAATAGAAAAAAATAGTGTGCAGGCATCACATATAAGAACTGTTAAGCTATAATATATTAAAAAGAGCTACAGCCCCCCTCTCCTTCCACCCCTCCCCCTCACCTGTCATGCAGCATCAATTCACATACTCACCTGTCCAGCAGATCCATAGTTGTCCTGTTGTGATCCACTGCAATGGTGGCAGAGCCTGAGTCCCAAGACACGATCTTCAGTTTTATGTTGCCAGGTGCCAGGTACCTCTCTGGATCCATCCACATCTAGCCTTATGAAAGGAGCCTTAAGACCCGGGGATACAGTATGTGATGTGCATATTCCAGGAGGATTCAGAGGACACAGAGAAGACATAATTATCACCTGGACAAGACTGGTGGCAGGGGGCAGGGCTAACGCAAAAAAAAGGGGGTGGAGTAATGTGTTGCCTAGTGTATCGGAGGGGTGAAGTTGCACTTAAAAAAATTATTTTTTGGTTTTAATACACTTTAATGATGCACTTGCTACCACCACTATGAAAAAAACATTATTGTGGTACATTAAATGTGAAATTATTAATACAATCCTAATCAGCCAACGTGCTGACTTTCAAGTAGCTGTTTGGTAATTTAAAAAATTACATAGAACTGGAACAAGTAAAAATTTCTAGAGAAAATAATCATCCTGATCTAAACCACATTTTTCCATTTAAAGGTATGCAGCTGAGCTAGCAACATGCAATCACTTTTATGTCCAGAAGAAGGATGCTGAGTATTATTAGTCTCAGTTTTATAAATAAATGTTTATTGCTTAAATGTTAATACCGTGAAGCCAAAGTCCCACTATGCTGTGAAATATCAGCTGTTATTGTTTCCTAGCTCCAGGGCTTCAGAGATGGAGGGATTCTAATACCTATAATTCACTGTATCCCACGTACTCATGAGAAATTAACAACAGGAGCAGGAGTGTTCAATTAGCTCCAGAAAATTAGATCTGCTTTGAGCTTTTTAAAATATTTGCGTTTTATGTTCGTAAGCTGAAAGGTACTTCTGTGCAATAAGCAATTCCTAGAAATGATAACTCTGACTTGTCATATAAAACACACACACAACGCAAAACTCTACATGATCTACTGTTTAACATTGGAGATGAGCGAACCTCAGTGATGATTCACTAATTTTTCTTGTTGATCAGCTATATGGTGGAAAAATAAACAGCAACAAATTTAACTCATATGGACAGGTTTATTCTTTTTGTACAAAATAAAAACACTATCTTATGAGGTCCCACACAAAGCCCGTCCTTTTTTGACCTGAACACATATATAGGAAGGTATCCATAGTAAGTCGTAGACATGTGCATTCGTTTTTGTCCAAATGCATTTTCGTCCGAATTTCAGGTATTTTCGTTATCGTTTTAACAAATGATAACGAAAGCGCAGAATCCGAAAACTGAAAAATCTGACGTAAACAAATGCTTTATTTTCGTTTTCGTTGCGACAACAGTTCGATATAGATAGGAGATTCGATGGAGATTGATGCTAACAATAACAATCTGTATCTATCGAACCTGTAGTCGAATGTGCCTTAACTCTATCATTTTTTTTTCTATTCAAATTTATTCTAATTGAAATTCGAATTTCGGAAAATGGTTATATCTTCTTTCTATATTATTCTATTCTATTTTCTTATTTTTTGTTCTATTCTCTTATTTTCTATTCTATTATTCTCTATTATTTTAGATTTTATTGTTTTGGATTCTATTCAAATTTATACTATTCGAAATTCAAATTTTGGAAGACGGTCATATTCTATTTCACTTTATTATATTCCATTAAATTCTATTCTATTCTTTACTATTCTTTTATTTTATTCTATTGCTTTATTATTTTATATAAAATGTTATTGTATTTTTTTTTAGAAAATATATTTCTATTTTTTTTTAATTTGGTTTAAATTGTTTTCGAATTCCGTTTGAATTTTTTTTTTATTCAATTAGAATTTGTTTTCGAATTAGATTCAAATCAAATTTCGTCTGCTTTTTCCCCGATTCAAATTGTTATATCCGATTTGTTTAAATGTGTAACTATTGTAATTCGGATGTATCAGAATTTCTGAATAATGAAAAATTTGTCTGAATTTCGATTTAGAACTAAACAAACTTCACATGTCTATGTAGCGCTACCCTCGAAAGAGCCGCTGATTAATTTGTTGGGATCGGCACATTAAGTTACCCCAGCGTTGTCTAGGGGTGTGATGCAGGAACAAAGTAGTGAGCGGAGGTCCAGACAGTCAATAAAGGTTTCCCAATGCTTTATTTCCAGGCCAACACAGCCAACATCAACTTCAGTTAGGAAGGAAAAAAAGTTGATGAAAGAAGAGGAGAACTTTGCGGTGTCAGGCCTGAATAAGAACAGGGCAGACTTGCCCTCAGTAGTACCAATTTCAAAACTCGTCGCCACTTCTGCTGAGTGGGTGCACACGGACAGGTCCCTCTCGCAAACCTGGCAGCCGAGGTGTCACTTTGGATCCCTGGGAGGAACAGGCCTCTCACACAGACCCGGCTCTAGGGCCTCTGCCACAGGCCAATTACTTTAAATGAGATTAGGTGGATGAACACAGCGAATACTCCCAGTAGACTCTAGCACAGGTCACCGGGACACAGTAAAGCGTACCTGTCAGCATTCCGGTCACCAGATCCCAGATTGGTCCATTCAAGCCCTGTTGGACAACCTGCCTTTCGGGTTCCCCTCAAGCCAATCCCCCAATCGCACGGCACCCAGCCTGGGATCCTCTCAATAGAACTGGGAACCCAGTAGGTCACTGGGGTCCCCTTTCGCCTCCCGTTGAGGCTCGGTGAAGCCTGTAAGCTTGGCCAGGTAGGCCACGCTGGCGGGGTCCATGGATGCGCGCACCCTGAAGGTGGATGCCGCACCTGGAACTGGGACCCCGCAAAGATTTTAGAACACAATACACCCGTCACAGATATATCCCTCCCCAGCATGCCCCGCGAGGGAAAAACTCCTCCAATTGGCTGCTGGGGAAGATTTGCTCTGCCAGAAACCCCTCTGGCGCCAACTGCCGACCAAAGATGATACCACATCCCCAGAATGCAGACAGACCCAGTGGACCTTTCTGGAATGACAGAGGTCACAATTTAGATAAATCATGAATGGGAGCATTGTAACTCTCCCACTCCAACTAACTTTAGCGTAGTGCCCATACTGAAAGTAAGGGGGGCACATTGAATGTTTGGCATTTATCTAAAAGATGAATGCCCAATCAGCATACAAAATGTCTTACCCCTCCCTGTGCTCTATGATTAAGCCTGTTTTGGGTGAAACACAACCGAGAAGGTAGAGTTCTGTTGGAAAGTGATTTGTACACCTTTGCTGAATAAACTTGCATTTCGTTAGATAAACTAAAATGCGGCAATATCTTTTTTTTTTCCTTTTTTTATATAAACTTTATTTATACAAAACAAAGGAACACATCACAATAAGCGTTTCCATATATGTGAGAAAAAGAGAAAATCTCTAAGACATGTAAAAAAAAATGTAAGCATACAAAATACATCAACAAACTATGGACGACATTAGGAGATAGCAACAAACTTAGGGGCATAAACAAGGACCCAAAACATGAGAAACAGTTCCAGGACCAATCCTAGACTGTCAAAGACAGTTTGAGTGCTACGTTTGGTAACAATGCAGCCCTGCATGCTCACCACTAAGGCCCTGTACACACGATCAGACATGTCTGATGAGACTTGTCTTACGGACCGTTTTCATCAGACAACTCTGAACTTGTCTGATAGTCTGATGTGCGTACACACCATCGGACCAAAATCTGATCAGACCAGAACGCGGTGACATAGAACACAACGACGTGATGAAAAAATGAAGTTCAATGCTTCCAAGCATGCGTCGACTTGATTCTGAGCATGCGCGGGTTTTTGGTCCCATGCTTTTGTGTACTAACCATCGAATCTGTCCAACGGATAGGTTCCATCAGACAGGTTTTTAAGCATGTTTTAAAACTTTGGTCTGACGGACAATGGTCTGATGGGCTGTATACACCATCAAACTGGTCTGATGAAACTGGTCTGCAGACCAGTTTCATCAGACATGTCTGATCGTGTGTACAGGGCCTAAGGGAGGGGGGCCAAATGACCTCCAGCATACCTCCCCCGGGGGCCTGCCACCACAGGGAACACATCCAAAAATATTTAAGTACTGAAAAAGAGGAGTAGGATTGACCTTAAATTAGATGGCCTTGTCTACCATGATAAAACATTAGGTCCATATGTCAGTTTAATGCACTTTAAAACAAAATAAATAAATAAAACAACATAAAAGAAAAAAAAAGAAAAAAAAAAAAGGAGAAATCAGCCACATACCAAGAATGCTCGCTGTTAGGCTAATCGCTCATGCCCGAAGCCCACCAATGTGCTGCAGAGAAGGTGGCAAAGAGTGGTAGAGGAGAATCATATCTACGCCTGAGAAAAGCTCCATCTCACTGCTTCTGAGAACACTAAGGCCCCATACACACGATCAGACAGATTTGTTCAAATCGGTCGGACAGACCGATTTGAACAAATCTGTCTGCTGGGGATGTATTGGTTTGATCGCGTACACACGATCAAACCAAAATCCCCGCCAGCAGACGGCGCGCTGACGTGGTGGTGACGTTGACGCCGCCACGTCACCGCACCAGGAAGTAAAACACTTCGACGCGTGTGCGAGAAGACATGTCTGCTGGTTAGCGTACTAACCAGCAGACATGTTGGGCAGACGGGTTCCCGGCCGACAGATTTGAAAGCATGCTTTCAAATCTGTCGGGTGGCCAAATCCGTCTGCTCGCCCGTACACACGATCGAATCTGTCTGCTGGGACGGTCTGGAAGACCGTTTCCAGCAGACAGATTTGATCGTGTGTACGCGGCCTAAGGGAGGGCTCTGCCAGCTCCAGAAGCACCAAATCCAGACTAGAAGAAACCAACTGTGGGTCTAAAACATGCTCTAACCATACATCCCATATGCTGGTGAAGAGTTCACATGTGCCCTTGCAGATTGCTATCCAGTCCTCTGCATCTCTGATCCCATTCACCCCACGTATCCACTCTTCTCTGCTAAGAATTTGTGCGTGTTTCCAATATATTGGCAGCAATTGATTGGCCGCATTCAGAAGATGAGGCAGAACACTTTTCTTATGCTGACTAATCGGAAAAGGAGGGACGTGGAGGAAAAAATGTACGGGGCATAGGGGAACGTCCAGACCAAGAATATCTTGTATCTGAGCTTTAATGTCCTTCCTGAAAGGTTCTATCACAGGGCATCCCCACCACAATAGCAGCAGTGTGCCTCTGTGGTCACATTCTCACCAGCATAGGTCAGAAATAGAGGGATAAATACATGACAGGTCAGCAGGCACCCTGTACCAGCGAGATAGAATTTTATAGTTTGTCTCCTGCATTTTTTAATCAAGTGAACTAGAATGGTTAAGCTGGTACTGGCGGGTCAGCTAAGCCTCAGAGAAAGCGAGCACTAAGTCGCATTCCAATGCCCGGAAAAACAAAGGCTTGGCATCCGGAGTGGCGGAGCCTAATAATTGATAAAGTTTGGATATCATGTGAGGTATAGGTTCTTCAGCTCTAAAAAGATGTTCGAAAGGTGTAAGAGAGGATATGTCCCAAATAGCATGGCCATGCTAAGCAAAGAAATTATGGAATTGTCTGTAACGCCAAAAGTCTATAGGGAAGCCACCACGCTGTACTTTTAGAACCTCAAAGGCCAGCAAATTACCATTCTCCATGAATTTACCACAGCTGGCATTGCCATCATCCGCCCATGGTCCAAATATAGTAATTTGTCTGCTAGGGGGAAACCATAAAAAAAACCCTGAGCAGAGCCAATTGGGACACGGGAGGGGCAGGTCCCATAACTGATTAATTCAAACCCAAACACTAAAGCCGTGTACACATGATTGGTTTGTCAGATGAAAAACAGACTGTATCGGACAAATCGATCGTGTGTACATGGCATATGAGCATGGGTTGTCAAAGGAAAAGTACTATTAGACAGTCCCCTGTCTTCCCGTGTCTTCAGGGAGACGCAAGATTGATCGTGAGACACGTAGAGGCTTCTGGGTAACGTCAAATTCACTTCCTGCCATAACCTACATAAAATCGAGGCTTGGACCACATGCCAGCCACAGGGGAACGGGCGCTGTATATCAGCCCCAAAAGCACTGCTGGAAAGACTTTGTGCTGGCCTTCAAGCACTGAAATTTGTGAGTGATGAATTTTTTTAAACTTTTTTACCAAATAAATCGTAAATACATTGCGCAATGATGGCTATTTACTTTTTATGAGATCCTGAGTTATACCAGTACGGATGTTTATGAAGTGATTATTGGCATACCAGTTGGAAATGTGTGATCCTTATGAGTGGAGTGGTTATTATCCCTGACATAAACCAAAGGCGCATATGTAGCTTGTTTCTGGTGAGTGACCATTTCAGAAGGTGGTGGTGTCTTCGCAAGTTTGTGGATAAATAGCTTTGTTCAGTCACGGACAGGGCCGGATTTCCCACAAGGCCACCGAGGCCAGGCCTCGGGGCGGCAGTGGGTGAAGGGGCGGCGCCGCTCCTGCGGCAAATTTTCGGCTTTCGCGGCCGTAATGCGGCACTTGCTACTTAGGCAGTATAACTATTTTTCGCTGCCCACCGCCCCTGCTAGAGGTCCACGGCCAGCGGAGATAATGTCTCCCCCAGCAGCCATTTTCAAGAAGACCACATACTAGTAATTTCCCCCCAGGTCGTCCCGATTGATATGCAAAACGGCCTAGGCAAAAAAAGCCCTGTGATTGGGCGAACAGTGTCATGTGCGGCCGCACGCTGTGGAATTCTGGGACATGTAGTTATGATGTGAGGCTCATCACATCACAATCACAGGGTATTTGTGTTGCGAGCGCCCTGCAAAGTAAGAAAAGAAAGGGCGGTTGCGGGACTTTAAATGAGAGTTATGTAAACATAATCTCCATCCCTATTATATGAGAAAAGAGAGAATTTTGGGACTTTGAATGAGGAATGCATGAGAGGACTCAGGGATAAGACAGTGTGATATGGATGTGTTTATTAGTCTAAAACAAATAGCACATCTCGGCCATCAGGCTAATCGCTCACGCCCAGGCAACAAAGGTGTTTCTCTTTTACCCATTTTATAATTTGGGTTGGGGGCTTTTGTTCACTCTTAGTTAACCCACTTGGGTATTAATGTTATTCATTACTCAACTTAGATGGAGTCCCTGCTTTTTCACCCCCCAGTTGGATACACACTAGTTTGGGATACATTCCTGGTTGCTGCTCTCCTACTGGCCCCACTTCAGCTCCCGGTTGCAGACAATCCCAGTGGCCCATATGCTCCAACTCACACACCCTCACCTGCTGCAAATGAGTAAGTTGTCTGGAGATGGATTACGTTCATCTCTATGTTATTACCTCCCCCTGTCTGTAATGTTAAATTTATATGTCACCTATGTCATTTTGCAGATTTTTATCCTATTACGCATCCTCCCCTGAAGATTGGAGATTCTGCCATGAAACGCATTGGGAATACGCAGATGAAACATGATTCAATTTAGGACCAACCTTGGGTTTAATGTTTCCACTTGTGAGAGGTGCAGGGAATTAGTCTTTTTACTATGTCTATGTTTTTTTTCATCATTCTTTTTGCATATTAATTAATATGTATGTTTACTATTATGTATGTACTTGAATTTGCATGTTTTGCTATGTGTTTTAGACTAATAAACACATCCATATCACACTGTCTTATCCCTGAGTTCTCTTATGCATTTCTCATTCAAAGTCCCCAAAACCTCTTTTTTCTCATTGGCAAGGAAACAGAGACCGAAGCATGGTCGGAAATAGTAATACTTTGAATGGACGCTGACTGCAGGAGCTCAAGGGCAAGATGATCTACACATAGGAGGTCAATGCGAGTGTATACATTATGAACTTTTGAATAGTAACTAAAGTCCCTACCAGAAAGGTGGAGTGCTCTCCAGCTGTCTACCAAAAGATGGGTCTGAAGGGTTTTGTGAAAATGTTTAAGGAAAGCATAGGAGTGAGTCGGTCACAGCAATTTCTTTAAGACCCCTTTCACACTGAAGCGTTTTTACAGCGTTTTAGCATTAAAAATTGTGCTACTAAAACGCTCATAAAATGCTCTCCACGCATCTCAATGGACACTTTCACACTGAGTCCTGCAAGCAGCATATTTGGAGCAGCTTTTGGGCGCTAAAAAAAAAAGCTCCAAAAACGCCTCTCTCCATTGAAATGAATTGAAAGCGCTGTAAAAATGCCTTACCCTTTCACTCCGAGGCACTGCAAAAACGCCCCAAAATGTTAGGGTCTTAGCGGTGCTTTACCAGCACATTTGGATTGCAGATGAGGCTTCGCTCGGATAACGCTCGAATAACGATCGAAAAACGCTCAAAAAAATGCTTGAATATTGCTCGAAAAACGCTTGAATAACGCTCTAATAACGCCCCAGTGTGAAAGGGGCCTTAATGAGGTGGTGAGTAGAGGTAAACAAAATAAGGAACATTTTTTTTATAATTTGTAAATTTTGAGGTATGTTTCTGCCCTTTTTAGCCATCCGATCTAGGCAGCTGCAAATCACTGATGTACCATGGCGATTAGCAACTGCATTGAATATCAGAACTAGTAGAAATTGAATCTGCCTGATTTTCAAACACAACAAAATACGAGTTTCTCAGTAACTGAGCTACAAATAGTTGGAATTGCTATAACATGGGTCATTCTTTAAAGTAGATGTAAACTGTAGCTGAACAATTGTAGCGTGCCTTTTTGCTGTGCATCATAAACAATTGCCATCTTTTTAAAAACATAGGGCCAGATTCACGTACATTGGCGCATATTTTGACCGTAGCACACCTCCATTACGTTAGACCGGCGCAATGTAGAGGGGCAATCACCGTATCCTCGTAGTATTTGTGCAGAAATTTGCGCCGGTGCAACGTAATTCCTGAGGCGTAAGACGGAGTAATACAAATTGGGAAGGACGTGGGCGTGTTACATTGAAATGAGCCGTGACCCCATGCAAATGAAGGGCCGGCCGGATCGCACATGCGCACATGAAGCAGACCATGGTCAGCACCTCTGTGCGCATGCTCACAACTCGGGAACGGCGCAATCAGTAAAATTGGAAGTGGACCCGGCAACTTAGTGAGCTACGTAGAGAGCTTAAATAGACAGACACAAACGCCCTTCCTTTGCAAAAGTACATCCCTTTGTATCCCTTCCTATACAGCAAGGTGCTTTTGTTCTGTTGTTTATTAGCATTTGTTTGTTTGTGACGTGTCTTTGAGATATTTGGGGACTGTTTTGCAGAGTGATTTTTGTCTTTTCTGTGTTTTCTTTGTTGTGTTTTTTTTAAATTATATTTTTGCTGGGCATTTTTATTTTTTGCTGGTCATTTTTTTTGGTTCTGTTTGTGAATGATTTTGGAATGTGGGGGTGACATTCCTGCCGGAAAAGGGGTGTCACCTTCATTTGTGGTGGAGAAGTGATCCCCAGGACCAGGGAGAAGTGATCCCCAGGTCCGTGTGAATGGTGTATGAATGTACAGTGACATAATTGGAGCCGTGGCGTGGCGTCGCTGCTCACAAGTCCTGCATGGTGGGCTTGTGCTAATCCAATTTGATGAGGATGTGATGTGTCTGTGCTAGGGACCACAGTGGTGTGCATGCATGCATTCTCATTGTGCCATGATTAATGTGTGTGTTTAACGTACAAAGATGCCTAATGTGAGCTGTCTCCTGGCTGCTCTTCCCTTAGAAGACGGGGTAGCCTCGGTTAGGGGGGATTGTCTGGTTCGGGGGTCAGGTCATCACGTATGTCAATCTCCAGGCCCTTTCTCACTGCGAAGTTGTGCAGCATGCAACATGGACCGATGATCTGGCATACAAAGTTTGGGGAATACAACAGGGTACCATGGGGGGTTTCCGGATAGGAGTCATGAGATGGGGTCCCAGTGCATATGCAGAGTCACCCTGAAGGGATAAGACAGGAGGATGTTAGTAGTGCATGTGCCCCTTGTGATTTCAGCATCATGGGGGGGACAGTCATGCCTGCCACCCATGTCACTCACCAACCAGCCAGCTGTCCCCATACATGTTCTGTTCAAAATCTGTGGGGATGGGGCTAGGATTGTATATGTAGCTGTCATGGGTGTCATGGGTAGTGTCATGTGTTGGGCTGGTGATGTCCTCCTGCAGGGTTGTGGTTAATTCCATGATGGCATGAGGGGTGAATCTGAAGATGCGAGACACCTCAGAATCTCTCATGCCAAAGAAGTCTATGCGTGTGTGATATATCAAGTGAAGAGTGAGGGGCTTGTATCAGATTAGATTATTATATCCATCAAGGTTTTAAAGGGCTATTGAAAGATAGCGAGACCTTGTTTGTAATTTGTATGTATGTTATGTATTGATGTATATATGTATGTATATATTTTTTTTTAATGTTTATAAAAGCAAATAAAACGTTTTTGGAAAAAAAAAATCCTCTCCCGTGCCCTCCTCCGAGCCCTCCTCCGTGCCCTCCTCCTTCTTTGCTCATCTAAAGTCAGTAGTATAGCTATGAGCATGGATGCCCCTGGCATGTTGGCATACAGTTTGTTGTGCAGCAAGTGTGACTGCTCAGCTCCTCACTAACAGTGTTGCTTTAGCTGACATGTAGACTGATTGTCTAATTTTATTCCACCTTTTATATGGACTCATTTTAGACAGGACGTGCAGCTGTTGCGCACAGCGCGTAGCCTGCGCTGCACCAACTTAATTTTGTGGATCCCCGTAACTCCCTCATTTGCATATTTGAATAGCAAATCAATGGTGTGTCTAGCGCAGTTTTGCGTGTACGGACGCGCCGGTCTATCGAAATTACGCCGGTCGAAAAAAATTAGATTTCATGCGTATATCGTTTTGGGGATGCGGCGCATCGATACGCATGCGCAGATTTAGACTTACGCCGCGCATCTCCTGTAACGCCGGCGTAATGGCTCTGTGAATCTGGGCCATAATGTTTTTTATCTTCATCCTCAGTTACATCTCAGTGCTTCTGATCTCCTACAGCCTCTTTGCACCTACCTTCTTTAATTTTCCCTCTGGCAATGGCTGCATGAACTTTTTAGTGTGTTTTTTTTTTTTTTAGGGGGGGGATTTTCTGGTGTACACAACAGTTGATCATGCCTGTGGAATGTGGCATGAAACAGCCACATGTAGTCTTCATTGAAAGCCCATGTAATAGAATGATTTACTGTTACATGAACCAGATTCATAAGTAGGCTGAATGATACCATACTCTCATCAGGAGTAAATACACTGACAATAACATTTTATGTTATAAAATTAACAAATGTTGTCATTGGCTCAAACAATTTCCACTATCAGAAATAAAAAATGACATTATGTCTTAAAAAATCTTCTCTATTTATACACCGTATATACTCGAGTATAAGCCAACCTGAATATAAGCTGAGGCACCTAATTTTTACCACAAAAAAAATGGGAAACGTATTGACTCGAGTATAAGCCTAGGGTGTCCATCTGCATGTCTCACTGTGTCCATGCCTCACTGTGCCCATGCCTCACTGTGCCCATGCCTCACTGTGCCCATGCCTCACTAGGCCCATGCCTCACTGTGTCCGTGACTAGACGGACGTTTAACATGAGAGTCTATGGAAGGGGTGCCTGGGTTAGAAAAATCTGTGCTCCCCAGCCGTAGGTCCCCCAGACAAAGTATAATGCCGCGAACACACGACCGTTTTTCGCGATGTGAAAATATATATTTTTTTTTATGTCATTAAAAACGATTGTGTGTGGGCTCCAGAGCTTTTTTCGCGACGTTAAAAATGGGCATTAAAAATTAAGAACATGCTCTAAATTTCCACGTTGTTTTTAATGTTGCCGTTTTTTAACATCGTAAAAAATGGTCCTGTGTGGGCTCTAACGACGTGAAAATAACGTGCCTGCTCAGAAGCAAGTTATGAGACGGGAGCGCTCGTTCTGGTAAAACTAGCATTTGTAATGGAGAAAGCTCATTCACCACGCTGTAACAGACTGAAAAGCGCGAATCAGCAAAAGCAGCCCCAAGGGTGGCGCCATCCGAATGGAACTTCCCCTTTATAGAAGGTGTGAATACTGTGTGTCTAAAACCCCTCAGAACCAATCAGTTTCATTTTAAAAACAAGCCCTGTATTGGCTCTGTGTCTCTGTCCTTCACAGAAGCATGAAACTAGATGAAAAACGAAACTGAAACTGCAGGCACATTATATGATTGATTGTTATCTATTTTTAAAAGGAATCAGTTAACTATTATGTCTCTATACCCTGTAAACAGTCATTTCAGCAAAAAAACTTTTTTCCTTTACAACTCCCTTAACAATAATCAGGTTGAAAAAAACGTTGTTTTTTCTAGACCATTAAAAATGGTCATGTGTACGTGGTATAAGACTAGAGTGTCCATCTGCATGCCTCACTGTGCCTCACTTTGCCTCACTGTGTCCATGTGCATGCCTCACTGTGCCCATGCCTCACTGTGTCCATGACTAGACTGACATTTAACATAGAAATCTATGGAAGGGGTGCCCAGGTTTAAAAAATCGGTGCTCCCCAGCCCTAGGTCTCCCAGACAACAAACTTTGCACACTTGTAGAGGGAAAATGGGGCTATATGTATGCCAAGTCCAGGGGACCTACGACCGGGCCGCCAAAATCACCGGAGAAATTACCGTTTAACATGGTAGTCTATAGAAGGGGTGCCCAGCTTTGAAAAATTGGTGCTCCTCTACACTTGTAGAGGAAGAGTGGGGCTACATGTGTTTGGGGGTCTAGAGGACCTATGGCCGGCTGGTACCGAGTCCCGAAAGTCCGGGAGATCAGGCGCAAAAAGGTGAATCGAGTATAAGCCGAGGGGGGCATTTTCAGCACAAACAAATGTGCTGAAAAACTCGGCTTATACGGGACTGCTTCATTGTGATAGAACATACCGATTATACAAAATGATGGTTTATTTAAAATATAACCTACATTTTAAAAAAATTTCGCATAGAAAAAACTCCCTTGAAGAAGACCAATAATTAAAAGGTCGAAACGCGTAGGTATATCATGTGAAACGCTACACAATCACAATGAGTTTATATAACATGAGTTCTATTTTTTCTATTGTTGATGGGTTATGTCTTTTATGTTAAGGCCAGAATTGCTTTTTACAACTCCTATGTGTTTATCCTATGTGTTTTATTCCTGACTTAAAAAAAATTTCTATCCAATACTAGTTAAAGACACAGCAAGAATAGTGTAACCCCTTTTATTTTAATATTAGAGAAAGAAGAGGTTTTACAAGGCAAGGGAAAAAAGACCAGTTGCAGTGGCGGACTGAAAGTGTCTATATTTTTCTGGGTTAAATAAACAATCTTGATTCTTGAAAACCGTCTTTTTTTTCTGGGAAAAAAAATATGTCTTTCTTTCTCTGACTGATCTGGCAGGAATGATACCATTCCTTCATCTTCATTTTACAGAAAACGGCAACATTAATGCTGCAGGGCTAGGAAGAAGACCAATTTAAGTGACAAGCTTCTCACAAAAAATATATTCTTATCAAAATGTTCTCTGTTTCTATGAAAAATAAATATATACTGTTTATCAATATAAATATTATATATATATATATATATATATACACATATACACTCACCACTGCATCATGTCAGAATGCCCAAATTATCTCAAACTGTTTTTTTTTCACTGTACTCTAATGGCCTCCATTTACGACTACAGTGTACCCATCTTCTGTGTACCCATCTTCTGATGGCAACTTCCAGCAAGATAATGTCACAAAGCTCAAATCATCTGAAATTGATTTCTTGAACATGATGATGAGTTCACTGTACTTCAATGCCCTCCACAGTCACCAGATCTCAGTCCAATAGTGCACCCTTGGGATGTGGTGGAATGTGAGATTTGCATCATGGATGTGCAGCCGACAAATCTGTAGCAACTTCATGATGCTATCATGTCGCTATGGACTAAAATCTCTGAGGAATGTTTCCAACACCTCTCCTTGCTGAATCGATGCCACAAAGAATTATGGCAGTTCTGAAGGCAAAAGGGGGTCCAACCTGGTACTAGCAAGGTATACCTAATAACGTGGCCAGGGAATATATATATAAACAGTGGCACCTCGGATTGCAAGTAACACGCAGCACTGTATTTGAAAAATCCTAACTCGGTTTGCGAATGTTGTATCCCAAAACAAGCAGGATTCATGCCTTTGGATTATGAGCATTATGCTGGAACGGATTATTCTCGTAATCCGAGGTTTCCCTGTATATGTATATGTATATATTTTTTTTTCATTGAACAGTTGTGTCAATCAGGAGGATTACAGTATGAGCAATGCCGCCTCCATTACATTTAAAGAGACCCTGTGACCAACTTAGAAAATCACTGGTAAAGTCACAAAGTGTTTTTTTCTTTCACTAAATTTGTATTCCCTTGCAATGTGCCTTTGAACTTGCTAGAAGTTTTGACTTCTCCAAAATTTCCTAGCACAGTCCACTCCCTCTTTGTTTATTATAGCCCTCTACTCTTCTGGGAGTGTCTAATTACTCTTTTTGCCTGCCCAGCTCCTCTACATCTTCCTTTGTACATAAACTTTTATGTAACTGCTGGCTAGGATTGAAGGGAAATACTATAGAGCAGGGGTCGGGAACCTATGGCTCACGAGCCAGATGTAGCTCTATTGATGGGTGCATCTGACTTGCAGACAAATGTTTAATAAAAAAATCGGTACTCGCCTCTCAATCCGTGGATCGCGTGGTATGCCTATCCGCGGATTGAGCCCATAGGAAAGGTCGTGGCTTCGGCCTTGCTCCAGACCAGCGGCCAGCTTGGTACACCCGGCGGTGGCCTAGGTGAGCGGCGCGCTGATGTCATCATGACCCGCCACAACTGCTCGTAGATCTGCCTGCTTGTGTAGTGGTAAGCAAGCAGACATATATACAGTGGGGGAGATGTGGATATTACAGTGGGGGAGATGTGGGGAGATGTGGATATTACAGTGGGGGAGATGTGGATATTACAGTGGGGGGGGATGTGGATATTACAGTGGGGAGATGTGGATGTTACAGTGGGGAGATATTGCGGATATTACAGTGGGGAGATGTGGATATTACAGTGGGGAGATGTGGATATTACAGTGGGGGGAGGGGGATATTACAGTGGGGAGATGTGGATGTTACAGTGGGGGGATGTGTGTGGATATTAGAGTGGGGGGGAGATGTGGATATTATAGTGGGGAGATGTGGATATTACAGTGGGGGAGATGTGGACATTACAGTGGGGAGATGTGGACATTACAGTGGGGAGATGTGGATATTACAGTGGGGAGATATCTGTAGATATAACAGTAGGGGGAGATGTGGATATTACAGTGGGGTGGGGAGATGTGGATATTACAGTGGGGTGGGGGGGGGGAGATGTGGATATTACAGTGGGGGGATGTGGATATTACAGTGGGGAGATGTGGATATTACAGTGGGGGGAGATGTGGACATTACAGTGGGGACATGTGGATATTACAGTGGGGAGATATCTGTGGATATTACAGTAGGGGGAGATGTGGATATTACAGTGGGGTGGGGAGATGTGGATATTACAGTGGGGGGGGGAGATGTGGATATTACAGTGCACACATTTACTTGTATTTTGTTTTAAACATATTGTATGGCTCCCACAGAATTACATTTCAAAATATGTGGTGTTTGTGGCTCTCTTAGTCAAAAAGGTTCCCGACCCCTGCTATAGAGTGTCAGCTATGAGTCTACTGGAACTGCTAATCTCAAATGGTGGAGTCCAGCAGCAGTCTCAGGGATTTTGGATGTCTACACAAGAGAGACTCTTATGCCCTGTACACACGATAGGTTAGTCTGCATGCGTCGACTTGATTCTGAGCATGCGTGGATTTTTAACCAATGGACTACCCACAGACGATCATTTTTTTCTATAGGTTTTTTATCCATCAGATAATTTTAAAACAAGTTCCTCTTTTTTTAACCTATGGATAAATAACCGATGGGGCCCACACACGATCGGCTTAGTCTGATGAAAGCAGTCCATCAGACCGTTTTCATCAGACTAACCTATCGTGTGTACGCGGCATTAATCCTCTTGCACACAGGCGTAATCATTTACTGATGTTTACACAGGAACTCGTTGACAGAAAGTATGTGAGTTTTTTAATTGTGTGTAAAGACCTGAGTAATGTTGAGTATAGGTGAGTAAAGTTAATGACTGCACTCAAATGTAAAATTTTCTATTTTTGTTTTATGTCATTGTACTCGCTGAATTACTGATCGTTAGAGTCGGTTCACACTGGCGCGACTTGGGATCCGACTTGAAGTCGTCTCAAGTCGTCCCAAGTCGTGCTGTCCAGAAAAGCAATGTAAGTGAATGGGAGCGGTGTTAATACACACTACTCATGTCGCTCCGACTTCAGAAGAGGTTCCTGTACTACTTCAATCAACTCCTAGCGATTTGTACCATTGATTTCAATGGAAGTCGCTTCCAAGTCTGATCACTGTTTTAATTGAAGCGACTTCAGCAAGATAACATACATTTCTCAGGCAAACCCCTCCCTCCCCTTCCCTCTCCCAGAGCTGATTGTTGTTTTATTGGCCACTGGAAAGTCTCCTGACCTGAAAAGGACTTCAAGTCGTGTTGTAAATCGCCCCAGATCGCCCTGTGGTTCATGCTCATGTCGTGTTGAAGTTGCTTCTGAAAGTCGTGCTGGAAGTCGTGTCGCCCCAGTGTGAACCGACTCTTATTGTGTGCATGGTTTAATAGACAACAATGCATCTCATTTGAAATTAGTAAAAAATCTGTTTTTAACCACTTCCCTACGGCCGTACGACTATATACGGCCGCAGGGTGGTTCTAAATCTCCGGGCTGCCGTGTTTTCACGGCAGCCCCTTTCCTCGTTCCCAGCACGCGCTCCAGAGCGCGCAGCGGGGAACTTGTGTACTGGCCGTGTCCCTTGGACACAGCCAATCACAGATCGCCGCAAACGGCCAATCAGAGTGGCCGTTTGCGATGCGATCTGATGGGCCAATGAGAGATGATCTCATATGTAAACATATGAGATCATTTCTCATTGTCGGCTCTCACAATGACAGCGTCATGTCACTGGAGAGAGCAGACCGATCTGTGTTCCTTATACATAGGGACACAGATCGGTCACCCCCCCAGTCACCCCCCCTCCCCCCACAGTTAGAACACAATGCAGGATACACATTAACCCCTTACTCACCCCCTAGTGTTAACCCTTCCCTGCCAGTCACATTTATACAGTAATTAGTGCATATTTATAGCACTGATTGCAGTATAAATGTGAATGGTGCCAAAAATGTGTCAAAAGTGTCCGATGTGTCCGCCATGATGTCGCAGTCGCAATAAAAATCGCAGATCGCCGCCATTACTAGTAAAAAAATAAATAATAAAAAATAATAATTCTGTCCCTTATTTTGTAGGCGCTATAACTTTTGCGCAAACCAGTCGCTTACTGCGATTTTTTTTTTTTTTTTTACCAAAAATATGTAGAAGAATACGTATCGCCCTAAACTGAATATTTTTTTTTAAATTGGGCTATTTTTTTATAGCAACAAGTAAAAAATATTGTATTTTTTTTTCAAAATTGTCGTCGTTTTTTGTTTATAGCGCAAAAAATAAAAACCGCAGAGGTGACCAAATACCACCAAAAGAAAGCTCTATTTGTGGGGAAAAAAGGACGCCAATTTTGTTTGGGAGCCATATCGCACGACCGCGCAATTGTCAGTTAAAGCGACGCAGTGCCGCAAGCTGAAATTTCACCTGGTCAGGAAGGGGGTTTACATGCCCAGTATGGAAGTGGTTAAATGAACATTCAGGTGATGGGTCTCTTTAAGGTTCCATGCACACTGGGCTTAAAAAAAACTTTTGTTCTCTTAGGCCGCGTACACACGATCGCTTCACCGCTGAAGTGGCCTGATGGTCTGATGTGCGTACACACCATCAGTTCAAAAACTGATCGTGTCAGTACGCGGTGACGTAAAACACAACGACGTGATGAAAAAAATAAAGTTCAATGCTTCCAAGCATTCGT
This sequence comes from Rana kukunoris, assembly GCA_029574335.1. NCBI lineage: Eukaryota > Metazoa > Chordata > Amphibia > Anura > Ranidae > Rana > Rana kukunoris. Next base: position 398,876,936 of record CM056051.1, read on the forward strand.
TGACTTGATTCTGAGCATGCGCGGGTTTTTGGACCGATGCTTTTGCGTACTAACCATCGGTTTGGACCGATGGTCAGGCGTCCATCGGTCAGATTTTAAAGCAAGTTTTAAAACTTTGGTCCAATGGACGACGGACCGAAGGGCCGTACACATGGTCGGTTTGGACTGATGAAACTGGACTTAAGTCCATTCTCATCGGTTTGAACCGAACGTGTGTATGCGGCCTTAGAGTTTGTTCTCATATAGAGCATCTTTTGTACAAAGTTTAGACGAGTTTAGGAGAGTTTTACGTTTTTTCTGCCAATAACCTCCAATCAGAAACGCAAACCAGAAGGGTTCTTTCCTGCCTCTAAACATTGAGCTCAAAATATGCCTCTTATCATCCTATTGTGTATGAACTACCTACAGGCAGAACACAAAACTCCTGTAGAAGCATCTTTTTTTTAAACCAGTGTGCATGGAGTCTAAATAACAGACAGTGTTGACATTAAAGGGACACTAAAGTCAGGGATTCAAAAAAAAAAAAAATAACAAACATGTGATACTTACCTCCACTGTGCAGTTCGTTTTGCACAGAGTGGCCCGGAAACCTGTCTTCTGGGGTCCCTCGGCGGCTGTCTGGGCTCCTCCTCGCAAAAGCTTTCCCTCTTCATGCGAGGGCGCTCGAATGGAGGAAAGCTTTTGCGAGCGCGCTCCCGTGATACAGCGGCGGCCATAGCCGCCGACTGTATCACTCGGCTCCGCCCCCCAGCGCGCCGCGTCATCCGCCCTGATTGACAGCAGCGCTAGCCAATGGCTGCGCTGCTATCAATCCGCCCAGCCTAGCCAATCAACGGCCAGGCTGGGAACCGAAGAGGACGACGTGGACGCGCCCGGGAGATTCGAACGGTCAGGTAAGTACAACGGGGGCTCGGGGGGGGCCGGTGCTGCTAGATGTTTTTTTACCTTCATGCATAGGATGCATGAAGGTAAAAAAACTTGCACCTTTACAACCCCTTTAAGGGCCGGTTCACACTGCTGCAAATTCTATTGCGAATTTGATCTGTTGCGATTGCTCAAATTCGCAAGTCATTTTACTAACATAGTGTAGCGCTCACCCCGAAGGAGCCTGGATGATCGGGTGCCGTTTTACCTCTGGATGACACACCATCGGGTCTTCAATGTTTTGAATCTACAGCACACCAGACACACCACAAACAATGAATCCACAGCACACCAGCACACCTTGTGAGAGTTTAAATAACTATTTACTGTATATATATTCATCTGAATAGCAATAATACAACATCAACATTTATCTCTACACAGCATAAACACAGAGACTGCATATGAGACACCAGCATAACAGTGATGAACGATAAATGCGGTTATTCTAACTGTGAACTTATATATAAACTTAGTCCCGATGTACCCGGGTACCTAACCCACTGGCCAGTGGTAGTTTCTTCAGCTAGCAACGTTGGGGCCCAATATGAACGGGTGAAAATCTGTGTGTATGGTTAATGAAACGGGCCGGAGGCCTCTCACGGGCCACGGAGGGAGATGTCCGTCTAGCCGGCAGGGATGTCACCCAATTATCCACGGAGGGAGATTCTCTGAAGCCGGCAGCTGTATATAGGAGCAACAATTATCTTCTGCGATGAAGAGCTGTATATAGGATCAGGGGTGAAGTTGCTGGTCATCAGGGTTTCTGGTCATCAAATTTGGCGTCCGTCCGGGGAGTCGCCGCCAGTGTCCTTCGCCGCCCGCAGTCCTCTCAGCAGGGTGGCACCTTACTCACAGCCCCAGAGGATGCTCTTCCAGCCAGGAACACAGCGTTTACACCTGTGTAGCAGATGTCACCAGGAAGGCAGTGTGTGACAAGTCAGCACACTTCAGGAAGGCACGTGTCAAGTCAGCACAGTCTCTCCACAAACAGGCGGCACACCCAAGCAACAGCAGTCTGTTCTCCCTGTCTTCCCACCCCTCACACCAGACAGCCTTGCCCCAGTTCACCTCTTGCCCCAGAGTTCACTTCCTTCTTCTCTCCTGTAGCACTCTGCACTCTGGGAACTGTAGTCTAAGTATCCATTTTCATTTGTTAATTCCTCAGTGGCTGTGTCTAAATCCCCACAAAGCTGTGTGCTCTCCGGCTCCATCCGGCAATATCTCACCTGCAGCTGCAATATCTTTTCTCTTAAAGGAGCTAAAATCAAAACAGGGCAATACAATTTTTCCATGAGTGCCGTTCAAATCAATGTGTTGCAAATCTAAGCTGCATTAAAAAAAGGGTCTTGTGGGAGTTAGATCCATGTGCGATGCGAATTCAGCTCTATAGACTGGCATACCCTAAAATCGCGGCCATGAATCGCTGCAAAATTGCGCCCGTGAAATTGCGGTAAAATCACGCGATTTTGAAGTCGCAGTAGTGTGAACCGGCCCTAATGCTGCAAGACAAGAATGAGTATAATTTTAAGTGTGTGACCCAAATGATCTGCTCAGTTTCTCTGAAGTAAAAGCAACAACTTGGAATATAATCTTTGCTTTTTTTTAACAAAATATTATTTGTATGACTCCTGCCCTTGAGAATACTTTGCTATGATGCTAACACATACACCTCGTGCCCTTATCTCTGTTAATCGTGATTTTGATGATGTTTTACTTTTTTTGTTTACAAACTTTTATTGTAATAATAATGAATGATTGCATAAATATAATGACAATGTAATCAATAATAGAAAGTCAGTAGAATTGTACATAGTATATCATTCAGTCAAAGTAATTATTGTTATACTATAGTAAAAATAATAATAAACAGGTAGCAGTATTTAAATGTATTGTAAATTAGTAATATCTCATTTGGTATGGGTAGTGATGGTTAAAAAAAGGGGAAGGGAGAGGAGAAGAATATTGAGTATTATGGTATGTTCCAATTCGACCATTTAGAGTTATAAATATGGAGGTTGTCATTTAAGGTATGATATATTTTCTCTGAAATTTTATAAACCTCCATTCTCTCCAATACTTGTGACCAAAGGATAGTATTAGATTTCCAATTAAGGGCTATCATCCATTGGATCAAGCTGCATAGGGAATGGAATAATCTCATGTGTGAATTTGGTACATCTGGAATTGTTCCATACAAAAGACAGATTTGTGGGGTAAGAGAGATTTTATGACCATAGGATGACTCAAATCTATATGTTGCCGCACTCCATATTTGGTCTAGAAAAGGGCAGCTCCAAAATGTATGTAATAATGTGCCTTGTTCTGAGCAACCTCTAAAACAATTGGGAGATATTGAGGGGTAAAATTAGTGTAATTTGGAGGGTGTGAGGTACCACCTAGAAAAGAGTTTTACTGGAGTATCTCTGAGATTGCTCTATTACATTTTCGGAGGTTTTCAGACATGGAGTTTGATGATGTTTTACTATTGTGGTACTAACATAGATATATTATCATATTTAAAAATATATATATATATCTTTTTTTCTATTTTCTGACAAAAAAAATGATAATGGTTTCAAAAGAAAAATTGTCTCTGACTTCAGCCGATGAAATGCCATGCTAAGTCATGCATGAGAATATCTATTAAAATAAATGATTACCTATATTTCTCAGACCCCTGCTGCACACAAAGCTTTACTATGGTGCCATCATGCTACTAATGCCACCCAGAAATAATTTGTTTAAAAAAATCTCATATTCTCTTTCTTTGAATCAAAACAAATCTCTAAATGTGTATTTTTTTTTTTTGTTTCATAAAAATGTTATAGGGATTTTACAATGCTCACAGATATACAGGTAGCTTACGTAGCACAAAACTAAAACCTGTGATTCAAATGAGCACATAGAGCATCAGCTATGTAGTAAAAAGCTTCATAATAAGGTATTATATAAAATGTTAATCAGAGAAAAATAACATGAGAATCGTTGGTAAATGATTCCCACCCCTGTGGGATCATAAATGTACCTTAGAAGCCTGTAGCTGCTAGACCACTTGGACAAAGTGTAACAAAACATCTAATGTTGGTCTATTATAAAATATATTAATAATTCTAAGAAAATGTTCACAAATCAACTCTGCAGAGGTAACGGTGATGACCCCTACCAAAGGTAGAATCACCTAAACCAGCCTTTCTCAAACTTTTCAACACAAAGGAACCCTTAAAATGACTTTCCGGTGTGATGGTCAGTGAGAAGAATCCCCCTTTTAACTCCTTACAGATACGGTAGCTAAAAAGATCAATGGTGTCAGTGGAAGCAGAAAATGCTCCTTGCTCAAGGAACCCCTAGCAACCTTTGGAGGATCCATAGTTGAGAAACCCTGACCTAAACAATTAAAAAAAAAAGAGGAGGAAGGGGAGATATGGAAAAGGGAGTGTAGCACTGTACCCCCGGAGGAGCTGCTGGTTGTTTTGGCTCTACACTCTTTGATTAACCCCTTAAAGTGGCTCAAAACCCCCCTTGACACACCTGGCTATATGATAAAGGTGAAAACAAATGCGCTACTGAGAGTAGGTGAAATGATAAAGTAAATGTAGTGAATAAAATAAATGATGTGGAAGCAGCTGTATCTAATAGTGATCACTAGGCACAAATATGGTAATATGGGAGTTGTGGACCCCATAGGGCAAACAGGGGCCCAGGGCCCTGTCACTGTTGGGGGCCCAAAGCAGAGCCGCCCGTTAAGCCCCTGTGCTGCCTACAAATCAGCACTAAAAATCATCAGCGGCACACAGTACTGCTTCCCTTCCCAGTGTTTTAAAATATACAGCAGCCCTGGCTTCCCTTTAGATGTGCACTTCTCCCTTCCTGCCACTGGGTGCTGCTTGTATATAAAAGTGAATTAGAATGTGATTTTATAGCATCCCCAGTTTGATGACTTCTTCCTGCTCCTCAAGGTATGTCACTGTTTGCTAAACTATATTGTAAATAGAAGTTTTCTGTAGAGTGTGCCCAAAGTCTTTATAATATTTGATGATTCACTGCAGGCCTGGTCAGTGTTTTAAAAAGTTCCTGTTTTTTACACATGGCATTGCATGGGGTCACAGCACCGTCTGTCCATTCTGCTTTAGCACCATGGGACCCCATGCCATGCCATGTGTAAAATACAGGAACTCTTTAAATCACAGACCAGACCTGCAGTCCAGGCCTCAGAGCACATGGCATTACTGTCTGTATTTAACTGCTTCATGGGCTTATTTTGGGCCTGGCTGGTTCACATGTATGTGTTTTGGCGGCCCACATTTGAGCAGGCACAGCAGCCCATTCATTTGAATGGGCCGCCATGCCTGCGTTTCCTGCAAAGAAAAGCGCATGCCTCATGTAATAGGCTGGGCACACGGCACACCTATGCCCATCAAGCAATGAAATACAGCACTGTCTGTGGGAGCTGTGGTGGCTCAACATGATTGGCACTACGCTGATAAGCTGTTCACCTCTGCAGCCAAGGGTTCGGATCCCGGTCTCGGCTACATGTGATTTGAGTTTGGTGGTGTCAGCCCGGCTCCCGGTGGGTGTACTATGCAAGGTAAGCCTGTGCTTAGTACGCCCACCCCCCCACCACCCTTGCACGCACACGAAATTGGTTTAACACGCACGCACTTTGGCCATGCAGTCTCCTAAAAAAGAGAGGCAAAGGACCTACGGGGCTGGCTGAGCGGACTAGACCCCCTCCTTTCCTAATAGGGGGAATCCCTCTGCCCCGTCGGGGTCCCATTGGGCTCCCAAGCGGAGCAGGTAGGGTAGGGTGAGTGGGAGGTCCTCCCTCACACCGCCATTGCCACCCGGGGGCATGGAGAAGGATGGCAGATTGCTTCTGGGGGGAGGGTCTGCCTACTCCCAACTCCTCTCTCGAGTTCACGCACAAAAATACACTTAAAAAAAAAAATACAGCACTGTCTGTCCATTCTGCTGTCTGCTGTGACTTACCTGCAGTTCCTGCACTGTCAAACTTGCTGCATTTTTAGACGTTCAGGTCACGCTTTTAAAAACACGTTTGTGTTTTTATGTGCAAGAACTGCAGGTAAGTAGCATGGTGCAAAAGCAAATGTATTTTTAACTGTATTTTTAAAATACTGAATGCACCTTTTTTCTGCAGGAAACAAAGGCATGGCAGCCCATTCAAATCAATGGGCTGCTGTGCCTGCACAAATGAGGGCCGCCAAAACACATACATGTGAACCAGCCAGGCCCAAAATAAGCTGGAGGGGGGCTCAAACCATATCAAAGACGGCCCTGCCTACAATGTAAAACGCCAAATTTCCATGAAAAATAATTGTACTGCTTTCAGCACCTAGAATCTGAAATAATCATACCGCCAGGGAGGTTAAATGTAAATGCTTCCTGTTCTCTTGTTTGTGGTGCTATTTCCTCTCTTATGCAAAAGTCCAGAAAGTAACATATAGGGGTTGATTTACTAAAGGCAAAAAGACTGCGCACTTTGCAAAGTGCAATTGCACTCTGCAAGTGCAGTTGCTCCAGAGTTTAGTAAATGAGGTAAAGCTTCACATTGCAAAGAATACCCAATCACGTGTAAGGGAAATTGAAAAAACATCATTTTTGATTGCACATGCTTGGATGATGGAAGTCAGCTGAGCTTTTGTTCATTTACTAAGCTCTGGAGCTACTGTTCTTGCAAAGTGCAACTGTGTTTTGCAATGTGCACAGTCTATTTGCCTTTAGTTAATCCATCCCATAATGTCTGATTCCATTCAGTGTGGCCATAACACTGTGGGGTGGATTTACTAAAACTGGAGAGTGCAAAATCTGGTGCAGCTCTGCATAGAAAACCAACCAGCCTCCAATGATTTTTGTCAAAGTTTAATTGAACTAGCTGAAGTTGAACAGTTAATTGAACAATGCACAGCTGCACCAGATTTTGCACGCTCCAATTTAAAAAAAATCAACCCCTGCGTGTGAACGCTCAAAGTCGATAGGAGAGCCCCTGAGGACATTCCAGTTTATTGTTAAAGAGGGTTTGTAGCACTATGGGTATTTGATCAAGCTTCATCGATTCCAAGATCTCTCTGATCCTTAGGTTGCACCATCAGCCTCAATTGTAAAGATCTTCCAGCTTGCGATTCATGTTGATAAAGTAATTTGTGTGCTTGTCACTACATGTTCCTCAGGTTAGTGGTATAGCTAGTAGTCTGCTCTACTTTTGACAAGTGATCAGCAAATCCCCAGATCTTCTCCTTCAAGTCTGTGACTGCTAATGTTAAGGCATTTTTTTTTTATGTCCGAAGCGATGGATTGCAGGTCCGTCATCAGGGGGGCAAGAACAAGGGGAGTCTAAATGTTCTGAAATTGACGAAAGTGACAAACTCAAAATAATTCTATCTCTGATAAGAAATACTATTTTTTTTACTATGTATCTGAATTTTTTTCCTGCTTTACTTAAAAAAAAATCTATGATAGTGATAGGCTCTGGTTAACCTCCCAAAATCCTTTGCATACCAAAAATTTGGCCAAAGGTAAGAGTTCCGAGGGTGGGAGAAGCAGACTCTTTCTGGTGAGGTTTTTAGGTATCATATAGAAGGGAATTGCACAGTTGCCAGTGTAGTGTTGTTTGCTTATTTCATATACTTCATAACCATTGTTTATGTTTTATATTGTAATCACAGAGCTGCATAATGAAGGATGTGTGTGTGTATGTATATATATATATATATATATATATATATATATATATATATATAGATATACAAATATACAAATATATATGAATATATATATATACACACAGGGCTCAAAATTTCAAGCCCATAGCTACTAGCCAGGCATCAAGAGTTACTCGCCACCAGTTGCCCCACCAAATTCATACACTGCCCTGTGCCTAATTTCACCTGTAAACACGCCCTTGTAGATTATCTCATGGAATGACACGGTTAAATGTTTTATGCAGAATCAAGTTACACAATTAAATATTACCAACAACAACTTTAACAAAATGGGACAGGGCACTGGGGGCAGACCAGAGGGACAGGGCACTGGGGGCAGACCAGAGGGACAGGGCACTGGGGGCAGACCAGAGGGACATGGCACTGGGGGCAGACCAGAGGGACAGGGCACTGGGGGCAGACCAGAGGGACAGGGCACTGGGGGCAGACCAGAGAGACAGGGCACTGGGGGCAGACCAGAGGGACAGGGCACTGGGGGCAGACCAGAGGGACAGGGCACTGGGGGCAGACCAGAGAGACAGGGCACTGGGGGCAGACCAGAGGGACAGGGCACTAGAACTGGGTCTCTTCCCCATTCTCTTGCTGTTTCCTCTGCAACTCCCATACATCCTCTCTCTCTCCTATTCATCTCATCATCAGGAGCCTGTGTGTGCGGCTCCACGCTTTTATTCAGGCTGGCAGTGAGGAGAGGAGCTGCAGCACAGAGGGAGGGAGTACAATCCAGCACTGAGATCCACACAACTGCACAGCCATTGACAGCATAGCACAGCGTACACTGACCCCGCACAGCACACATTGAGACCAGTCTGTTCAGTACTCAGGCTGAACTGTTGGACACTTACATAGAGCACAAGGAGAAGAAAACTGCACAAACTGGAAGGCTGCCACTCTAATGTCAGGGCAACTTTCAGTGAGTGCTGCACAGTGGTAATTTTCGCATTCCTCCACCTCACTCATTACTTCCTGCTCCCTGCTCTCTGCTCTTCAGCAACATTGGTCGGGGGAGGGGGGAAGGCTCAGAGAGGTCATACTGTTAGGTCCCATGGCGTAATGAGAATTGTAAGGAGAGCACCTGTGTACTGCTCTGCCTGTGCGCGGCTCACCAGACTACTTTTCACAAACATGCACCTTTCCTCTTTGGCAGCCAATCTCATCGGGACTCTAAGTGTAGGCACAGATTGGAGGGAGATTGGTCATGCAGCCCTGTTATCACTCGCCCCCAGCTTAAATCCACTCGCCAAATGCTAATAGGCGAGTGGAAATTTTGAGGGCTGTATACACATATATATACAGTATATTTCATTTTTACTTATGTGGCAAAATAGTTCTATATACTGTGTTGTCTTGCCCGTATTGTTGTTGTTTTTTAGTTTTCACCCTACATTCCATGCTGTAAATATTAATGTTCTCTTCATCTTTGGAACACATTGATTGCTGTATTATCTTCTCATACATGCTGAGTTCTCACAAAAAAGCGCATTTACTAGATGCAGCAAAACAAACGTTAGCAGATAAGCAGAATATTACACAGTAATATGAGGAAATGGAGCCAGCTTTGCGTTCACCCCAGCCTCCTGATACTTTAATTTATTGCATATTTAAGGCTTCTGCACAGAAGGCCATGTAGATATACTGAAGAAGTTGAAGATTAATTGTGAAATAGATTTAGAATGTTTCAAAAGAAAATAATCAGCACAGTACTGTCTACACAAAGAAGGATTCTAAAATTGTGATTGAGCTATAAATCAAATAAAAGGAAAAGCGTTAAGAACAGCCAGTCACTGATGGGTATGTGTAATAATCTGATTCTCCACACTTGGACTGTATACTAGTGCAACCTTACCTACATAATTTCTTATTTACTGTCAGAGCAGAAGTGTCAGGCTGAGTGCCAGGCTGTGATGCCATTCCATCTACAGGTTTAGATAAAAGACATTGAAAAATCTGTCATATAACAAAGGTAGTGTCAAGATTACATAAAGGTAAACTAAAGCTGGATTTACACCTTTGCAGTATCTTGGCTACGCACATTAACAGGTTGTAGCAATATGGCAGTCCAATTATTTTAATAAAGTTTAAAGGTACCAACCAAAAAAGCAACAAACCAAATTAAACTGTCTAGCTGTATGCATTAAAAACAGAGGTTTAGTTGCACACATTTGCAAATACCTGTGTAAGCTGCAGGCCCCGTCAAGGCTCTCTGTGTACTGCAGTCCTAACTAGTTCTATGCGCTGGGTGTTTGGTGTGCTCCTGCCCCTTTCAGGAGGACTGGGTTACCCCAGTCACATGTCCCTTATCTATTGATTAGCACACCTGTGCTCCCATGGAGGAGACTTTAAAAAGGTCATAGTTAGGACTTCAGTACACAGAGTGCCTTGACGGGGCCTGCAGCTTACACAGGTACTTGCAAATGCGTGCAACTAAACCTCTGTTTTTAATGCATACAGCTAGACAGGTTAATTTGGTTTGTTGCTTTTTTGGTTTGTAACTTTGAGCCTGGTTATTATGGAAACATTTTTATATATATATATATATATATATATATATATATATATATATATATATATATATTTAATTATTGCTAAAAACGCATCTCATTTAAAGTCCCAAAACCTCCCCTTCCTCTATCCATTAATAGGGATGGAGGCCTATGTTTGTTGATCATATGCCTCATATAAAGTCCCAACCTTTTTTTTTATATATTATCCAGGGATGGAGATGTGTTTCAGGAGTGGAATAAAGTGCCTCCACAGATTTACCATTGATGATTTGTGTATTGTCATTTATTGACTAGCTGACCCAGGTTGATGTGATCCGCATTCATTTATTTTGGTGGTGTTTTGGTTTGGAAGGCATGAATATTTCCACTCCTGTTATTCTTTTGTGATATCTTCGTATATACACATGCGTTTTTTCCAGCGCTCTTTATTGTTAACCTCCCTGGCGGTATGATTCCTTCTGGTTTAAATCTGTCCAAACAAGAGTCTAGTAGACATCTCGGGTATGATAACGTTTGAAAAACAAAATCATAAAGTATAATATAATAAATAACTATAAATAATTATAACAAATAATAATGTAATTATAATAAAAATTATTCAATAATGTAATCAAATCAAAAACACTGAAATTTGCTCAGTTGCAAAATTGTCGCTGTCGTTATTTTTATTGTTTGATAATTAATTTCCCCACAAATCGCTATCGCTCAATTCTGCAAGTGATTCTAATTTATTATCACTGTTTTCAAGCTGGTCTAAAAGCACTTTTGATGTAAATGGACACTTTTTGGTTGCTATGGACAATCTCCAGTTTCCAGGCAGAAAGAACAGTTTTTATTATATAAAAGTACATGCAGGACACTGGACAGACCACTAGGGACAAAGGGTGTGTGTAATTATTTGATACAGTACTGTAATCTATAAGATTACAGTATACTGTATGTGTATTGTGTGTTTCACTTTTTGAATTTGGCGCCGAACTCCGTCCCTGTGCGTCGTAAGGTCGCAGGGAACGGAGCTCGGCACTCGGCACTGTGAATCGAGCGAGGAGACACAGCGGAGGAGCCCGCACACACAGCAGGGACACATCACAGGATTCAGGGACAAGGTAACTTCCCCCTGTATGCTGCAATGCAATCCTGAGTCGAACTCGGGGATACTGCTTTAAGTATGAAAAATTCACCCCGAGCCCGACTCGGGAATACCGCTAAGGAGGTTAAACCAGTCATAGGTAGGGGCATGGTCAGGTAGCACACCAGCACCTTTGCTTCTATGCGCTGGGTGTTTGGTGTGCTCCTGCCCCTTTCAGGAGGACTGGGTTACCCCATGTCAGCTGCACCTTATCTATTGATTAGCACACCTGTGCTCCCACAGAGGAGCACCGTCATTTAGAGCTATGGGAGCTCGTTCACTGGCTGGCACCAAACCGGAAGTAGCGGGTGGAACACAAACACCCGCACTTCCTGTGTCCGTGGAACGCAACCCACATGCTATGCGCGCGCATATCCGTGTGCGTGCGCATGCCCGCGCGCATGCGCGAGTACGGCGAAACCGGAAGTGTGGGGTGGAACGCAGAAGGCCCCGCACTTCCTGATTGTGGATGGCGTGCTTTCCAGTCAAACCAGGGTGCCGACGGTGGAGCGGTGGTAGCCCGAGGTGGAAGTGGGTGTCTCCTCGGGCACAGGATTCACCAGGTGGGTACCTTCATGTTGTACCCCTAGGCCCTGCTGTGGCACTAAAGGCTCTGTTGTAGGTCCTGGCGAATAGGCCAGGCTGTAGTGGAGCTGCCAGTAGACTTATGGCAATTGGGAGTTTGGTGATCCCATTGCACTGCTGCACTGCCAGTCTTGTGTTACTTGCTGTGTACCCCATCGTATAGGATGGGCACCTAGATCAACTTGCCCCTCTACACAGATGGAGCCCATTTGGGCGACTAATGGGATGGGCGGAGTCCCGTAAGAAAGGCGGGACCAGCTAGCTAGTGACGAATGGCTGCGCCTGTATGCACACATGCACCTATAAAGGGATGTTTTGCAGGAAGAGAGAGTTATCACAGACCACCTAGGCTTTGAGGAAGGGGTTACGCCCCAGAAACGCGTCAGCCACATTGGTGTTTAGGGTCTGACTGGCAGGTGCCGTGAGGTCCAGGTTCAGCTGTTTTAAATGCGCTTACTACTGAATGTTTGTAAGTAGGACCATTGCTTTTTATTTTGTGTATATTAAAATGTATAAGTGGTAATGCACAAGGTCGGTGCGCCCTCCTTTCTTTTCTTTTTCATTTTAGCCATATGAACACCCTTTGTTCTGTGGAGGGCTGCAAGACTTAAGACTTTGCCTTTATACCATACTGATACACCCAGTTTGGCGATACACCAGAGCGCAGGAGGATTTTTGTGAGACTTTAAAAAGGTCATAGTTAGGATTGCATTACACAGAGTGCCTTGATGGGGTCTGCAGCTTACACAGGTATTTTCAAATGCGTGCAACTAAACCTCTGTTTTTAATGCACACAGCTAGACAGGTTAATTTGGTTTGTTGCTTTTTTGGTTGGTAACTTTGAGCCTGGTTATTATGGAAACATTTTTTTTTCATATATATATTTAATTATTGCTAAAAACGCATCTTCCCCTTCCTCTATCCATTAATAGGGATGGAGGCCTATGTTTTTTGATCATATGCCTCATGTAAAGTCCCAACCTTATTTATTTTTTACCATACATCTACTCTACCCAAAATACAATTTAAAACTTACCAGTCCATTAATTTTGACCTTAAACACAACAATGGTCCTTTAATGCATCTGAAACTTTTTTATTAGTTTCCAGAGCATCACAATGTGATTCCTCTCAAGCCTGCCTTGCATACACACGTTCGTGAAAAAAAAATGCTCGAGCAAAGCGCGGTGACGCACAACACGTAGAACAACACTAAAAAGGGGAAGTTCCATTTGAATGGTGCCACCCTTTGGGTTGCTTATGCTAATTTCCCCGTTTCATAACTTGCTTCTGAGCATGCACGTTTTTTTCCCCCTCGTTAAAGCGTACAGACGTCCGTTTCTCACGACGTGAAAAATTACAAGAAAAAATAGAGCAGGTTCTAAATGTCGAGAAAAATGCTCTGGAGCATACACACAAGAGTTTCAATCCTTCTAAATTGCAGAAAAAATTAGGAGAGTTGGCCAAAATTTTGCCACTGACAAAATGCATTAGAGTCAGTTGGTGTTTTGCTTTATAGAATATATTTGTCTTGGTTTCTAAAGCAATCTTCAAAGAAGTATAGACATTTCTAAAACATAAGATGTAAAATCTTATCTTTTTTATAGTATAAATATAAATTTTTTTCCCATAAAGAGTTTTATTGAAATTACATAGAACAGTGCATACATTGAGAACACAGCAACAAATGTTAATGCGAAATTCCAAGGCATATTAACATATTCATAAGTACTAAATGGTTAACAAGCCTGCAAATATTCCAACCCCACAGACTGGGACTGGTGGGGTGTAGCAGTAGAACCGCAGATGATAATTAAAACAAAATGCTCTTACAAAGAAAGAAATAGCAGGAAGGTAAAAGAGAGAGAAAGAAAGAAAGAAAGAAAGAAAGAAAGAAAGAAAGAAAGAAAGAAAGAAAGAAAGAAAGAAAGAAAGAAAGAAAGAAAGAAAGAAAGAGAAAAGTAGAAAGAGAAAGAGAGAGAGAGAGAGAAAAAAAAAGGGGGGGGCGGGAGGCAGAATATACATAATGGAACGAAGGGGGGTGGGGGCACAGGGCATAGGAGTAATCAGAACCAGTATTAATTCTCCAGTGTAGCCTTACCGCTTGGATTTATTTTTTTCTTACTACCTACAGCTGAAAGAGTGGTAGCTTTAGTTTGGGAGTTATAGGCTTGAAATCGCTGGGTTGATTTAAAGTGAGTGCAGCACGCCCACACGCTCATACATTTTTGAATACGCTCTTGAGAAATGTAAACTTCCATTTCTTCTATTTTGGAGATTCTCAGGAGTGTGTGTGGATCGCCAGTGTACCGCATGCATAGTCTCGCCGCATTTACCACATGCAAGGCCAGGGACTTATAGTATTCAGTTTTGGTTAGATGCGTATTGTGTAAGAGGTACTGTGCCGAGGAATAATCTAAAGTGTATGTAGTGATGTGTGCAAATAAATATTTTATTTTATCCAATAAGAATTAGAAGAAATAAAACAGCTTTGTTAAAAACATATATAAATAAAACAAATATCCAGGTAAATCACATGATCACAGGTAAAAGAGATAGGGCATCGTATAAAACATAGATCAAGAACAGATCAAAAACAGATCACCTCCAGGACCCATGGGTGCACCGTGCACAGATGGAGCCAGAAGAGATGACATAAAACAGTAACATTGTCTTAGATGACTTGGAATAAGTAATATCAATGGAGAAAGAGTCAGAAAAAGAAGACGGAGAAAGGCAAGATATTAAGCAAATAAAGGTAGCATAGCATAGCATACTGGCCATACAACTGAGGAAGGAAAGCTAAAATAGAAGGTACTATCAACTAGCCTTAGGGCCTAGTTATGGTATTATTTAAAATTATCCAAGTTCATATACAGGAGCCAAGAACTCCAAGTCTGGTAATGAGTCCCAATCATTTAATTTTGCACTCACATTTTTTTATTCAAATAATATGGCACATTTCCCTAGTTCACTCAGCAAAATATGGCTATACAGTAGATTTCCAGTGGCACAGAATCATTGCATGAGCTTCTAGTAAAATAAATGGAAGAGTTCCTTCTTAATATGAGAAATAGACCATGGCAGGTTATATAAAAGAGCAATTTCAGTGATTTGTGGGATTATACAAATGGTGACTTGGTGGAATATGGTAAAGAAAGTCCAGAAAGACTTAAAGGGGTTGTAAAGGTTTGTATTTTTTCACCTTAATGCATCCTATACCTGGCAATCACGGGCCGCCCAGCCCCCCGTTTTACTTAGCTGAGCCAGTTTACCTGCTCTGCGCATCCCTGGCGTACTCATCTCCATGGAGTCTCGGCGTCGATTGGATAGATTGATAGCAGCGCAGCCATTGGCTCCTGCTGCTGTCAATCAAATCCAATGCTGCGGCCGCCATGGGGTTGAGTCAAACACTCGGCGGTTATGGACGCCGAGTGTATGACATGGGAGCGGGCCCGCAAGGTAACCCCCTCGGGAGAAAGCTTCCCAGAGGAGGTTAGCTATTGCGGGGAGGAGCCGCGAGAGCCGCTGTGGGACCCCAGAACAGGAGGATCGGGGCCACTCTTTGCAAAATGATATGCACAGTGGAGGTCAGTATGACATGTTTGTTATTTTAAAAAAAAAATGAACCTTTACAACCCCTTTGATGTGAGGACAGTCCATCCCTGATGACACATTGGGGCCTTCTCTCCACCACACCTTCTGTAGGTATCTTGGATAGAAGGCACCATTTTATGTAATGTAAAAGGGCAGCTATTCCTCCTAGGTAAGTTTAAACTCCTGTCCTGAGCCAAGCAAGCTGGATTAAAGATGTAAGAAGGTTAAGGAGCTTAAAAGGCAGAGGAAACAAGTGAATGTAGACATACACATGCATACACAAGGAGCCAACCCTAAAATAAGTATTTACTCTAATTTAACCATGTAATAGTAATGTGCACCATTAATTTTTACTTAGCTTTAAAGTAGGGACCTAACTAAGCTCTGATTGATGCAAGCTTCTGTGATGGCCAAGATGGAGCTCTCACTTAGTCAGGGAGAATGTGCATAGCTGTATACCCTTCCTTCTAGTCTGAAGCTCTGTCTGTTCTTCACTTCTGCCGCTCTTTGAAAGCTCAAACAGTTTATAAATGTACACATCAAAACAAAAGAACAAGCGAACGCACTGAAAAGTGCAGTTACATTTTTTTACTTATAATGATAAAAGACAAAGAATTGCACTCACAAAGGCTGGGGGTTGACATCACAAAGCAAGAGTCACTGCATGGATCAGTGTATGCAGACCTGAATCACTTTTTGTACAAAAGCCGGCATCCTGGGAACAGGGAAAGTGCCGGAGCAAACAAAGGCTGACAGTAACCGACACTGCAAGGACAGAACACCTGAGTCTGCTGTATAGCATCCTTCATGCAATAGCGTCAACTCATTGACACCATCACTAACATGTTTCAAGGCTCTGTCTCTTCATTAGAGACCTGAAAAAAAAGACAAATTCAGGCACCATATCTAAGGCCATTTATTTTCTTAAAGCGGTTGTAAAGAAAGAAGTTATTTTATCTTAATACATTCTATGCATTAAGATAAGAAGCCTTCTGTGTGCAGCAGCCCCTAATACTTTTTCTGGGCCCCATCTTGATCCAGTGATGTTGCATGAGAGACCATCTGGGATTCTCCCTTCTCATTGGCTGAGACATCAACGAAGCACCATTGGCTCACGCTGCTGTCAATCAAAGTCAATAAGGAGAGAAAGGGGGTCGAGCCGGGCCACGGCTTTGATTCTGAATGGACCCACAGAGCTGCAGCTAGGCTCGGGTGCCCCCATAGCAATCTGCTTGCTGTGGGGGGCACTCAACAGGAGGGATGGGTCAGGGGTGCCAAAGAGTGACCCGAAAAGTGCAGGATCTGGGCTGCTCTGTGCAAATCCACTGCACAGAGCAGGTACTGCTCTGTTTGTTGTTTATTGTTTTTAAACAAACAAAAAAAGAGACTTAGATAAGATTTAATGATCACTTTCCTCCCTGCTTCTACATCTTGGTTCACATCTGTGCGTGATGGGAACATTTTTCAAAATGGCACTCTTAACCGGCAAACAGAAACATGCACCAAACTACCTGGTGATGGGGAAACAAAGGGGGTCAGTGCAGTGCAATTTATAAAAAAGGGGGTTTTCTTGCACAGCACGCATAGATGTGAACCTAGACTAATGCCGTGTACACACGATCGGTTTGTCTGATGAAAACAGTCCGTTTTCGACAGACAAACCGATCGTGTGTGGGCCCCATCGTTTTTTTTTTATCCATCGGTTAAAAAACTAGGAACTTGTTTTAAATATATCTGATGGTTAAAAAAAGATAGAAAAAAAACGATAGAAAAAAAACAATCGTCGATGGGCACGTCCATCGGTTAAAAATCCAGGCATGCTCAGAATCAAGTCGACGCATTCTTGGAAGCATTGATCTTCATTTTTCTCAGCACGTCGTTGTGTTTTACATCACCGCATTCTGACACAATCGTTTTTTTGTGTGTAGGATGGTGTGTAGGAACGACTGATGAAAGTCAGCTTCATTGGATATCTGATGAAAAAATCCATCAGTCCGTTTTCATCGGATGAACCGATCGTGTGTACAGGGCATAAGACTTCTTGGGCAATTTCTATTGCCTTTTGTTTTTTCCTACAGACCAGTAATCAGTCACTCTATTGGCCATGAGCGAGTATACACAGCTTTGGATCATCTCATATACTGTAGGAATAATCACATAGGGCACAACTAATGTTCATGCAGACACGATTCAAGCAAAATGAGGAAAAAAACAAAAAAACAGCCAACGATCATTATTCCAAATTCACAGACAGCAAAACAAATCAGGTCCTAGCGTGTCTTAAATAATAATGAAAAGCCTAAGACTTGTATAATTATATCACTTATTTCTAGCATACATCATCTTCAGAAAGTCCCAATATCCTGTTCATTCACCTAGAATATTGATATTTAAACCAATCAATGTAATTTCCTCTCCCATTAAAAGGGCTCAGTCTATTTCTACATATAGCTTAAATCTGTCTGTGTAGGATTCCATGTGTGCTTTTTAATTAGGTTTCTTTTAAGCCTCATTCATTTCTGTTAACAACAAAATTGATGTGTTTTCTAGAAATAAGTTTAGTAGGGTTCAATTTAAATGAGTTGATTAAAGTGCATGTATGTCAGGGTAAAAAAAGACATATGCGGTAGGTACATCTCTGCAATACACGTCGATACCTGGGCTTCATCAGTACCGGTATGTCAAAATATAAACTAGATATAACTGGGTTCAACAAAATTCCAGTAAAACGAAACCCTTTCATTCTCATTTTGATTTTCTCGAATGTGAGATTTACTGTACAGGCATGCACAGATAAAAATACATTAAATCAGAGATATTTTATGCGTTTCAACCAAAGTGCTAAATCACATGGATATACATAGATATAATTAGGGTAGGTGGTGAACATAACAGCATATACAGCAATCTACTGTTTTTAACCACTTAAGGACCGCCTACTGCACATTTACGTCGGCAGAATGGCACGGCTGGGCACATCAACGTATATATACGTTGGTTTTAGTACCCAGCCGTGGGTCGCGGGCGTGCGCCCCCGCGACCCGGTCCGAAGCTCCAGGACCGGGACCGCGGGATTCGCGGACCCGATCGCCGCTGCAGTGCGGCGATCCGTCCCTGGAGCGGAAGAACGGGGAGAGCCGTGTGTACACACGGCTTCCCCGTGCTTCTCTGTGGCCGGAGCATCGATCGCGTCATCCCTGTAATAGGGGGACGCGATCGATGACGTCACACCTACAGCCACACCCCCCTACAGTTGTAAACACACACCTTAGGGCACACATTCCCTACAGCGCCACCTGTGGTTAACTCCCAAACTGCAACTGTCATTTCCACAGTAAACAATGCAATTTAAATGCATTTTTTGCTGTGAAAATGACAATTGTCCCAAAAATGTGTCAAAATTGTCCGAAGTGTCCGCCATATTGTCGCAGTCACGAAAAAAATCGCTGATCGCCGCTATTAGTAGTAAAAAAAAAAAAATTAATAAAAATGCAATAAAACTATCCCGTATTTTGTAAACGCTATAAATTTTGCGAAAACCAACCGATAAACGCTTATTGCGATTTTTTTTACCAAAAATATGTAGAAGAATACGTATCGGCCTAAACTGAGGAAAAAAAATGTTTTTTTAAATATTTTTGGGGGATATTTATTATAGCAAAAAGTAAAAAATATTGCATTTTTTTTTAAATTGTCGCTCTATTTTTGTTTATAGCGCAAAAAATAAAAACCGCAGAGGTGATCAAATACCACCAAAAGAAAGCTCTATTTGTGGGAAAAAAAGGACGCAAATTTTGTTTGGGAGCCACGTCGCACGACCGCGCAATTGTCTGTTAAAGCGACGCAGTGCCGAATCGCAAAAACCCCTTGGGTCATTTGCCAGCGTATTGGTCCGGGTCTTAAGTGGTTAATGATGCAGGTCACGTAACTGCGATGTACACCCAAGCTCTTGCAAGAAAATCCCATGCACACGGCAGGTAAGAGGCACAAATATGCTGAAGTGTAAAAATCAGGGCAGTTTTCTATGCCCAGGGACCCAGAGGTGGCACATACACTGGCCATGAAAGTGAATGGCTGTATGTGGCTATGCTCAGATAAGTGCAGATGCTTTCTTGCATCTGTGTTCACTCGCACATATGACATATTTCTTGAACATTAACGTTCCACATTTGGCAAATACATCATACACAGTTGCGCAAGATCGCATCCACATTTACCCAAGTTCGGGCGCATACAGCCATTCACTTCTATGGCCTGCTGTTTGTGCCATCTTTGGCTCCCCATGTGCTGAAAATCATAGAGATTTTTACACTACAGCATATTTGTGCCACTTACAGTCTATGTGCATGAGCCCTAAAACTAATATCCAGTTGGATGTACAAAATACAATCCCTGTATAGCAGTGCTCAGGTGAGAGCGGTACAGGTAGCACAAGGAGCTATTTATGTGCGTTGCAATACTCATGCACTAACAAGAAACATGCTGATATGAAGAGAGAGTAGAGAGTCAGTGTACTGCTTTTCCTTCACTGTCCACTCATAGACTTGGGGAAGGACAAAGTCTGTATATGTTTCTTAAAAGAAAAGTTCAGGAATCACAAAAAAAAAAAAAAATTGTACTCAACTTGATAGCTGCAGCACCTATGCCAGGTGCAACTGCCCCCTGCCACCTCTAAGGCCGCGTACACACCATGAAATAAATCCGATCAAATCGGTCTGACAGACCGGTTTGATCGGATTTGTCTGCTGGGATAGATTGGTTTGATCGTGTACACACGATCAAACCAAAATCCCCGCCGGCCGCCACCTCACCAGGAAGTAAAACACTTCCGCGCATGCGTTGAATCCATTCGACGCATGCACGGGCAGATATGTCTGCTGGTTAGCGTACTAACCAGCAGACATGTCGGACGGACGGGTTCCCAGCAGACAGATTTTAAAGCATGCTTTAAAATCTGTCTGCTGGAAAAATCTGTCTGTCCGCCCGTACACACGATCGATTTTGTCTGCTGAAACGGTCCGTCGGACCGTTTTCAGCAGATAGATTCGATTGTGTGTACGCGGCATAAGACTGAACCCTGTATGATCAAACACAGTTGATCGCTCAGCTCTCAGTCCTTAGAGTCCTCATCTTTCAGCCATTGCGCAGAGCAGGTAAGTATGAACCTGTTTATTATTTTAATTAAAAAAAATAGACTATCCGATCACTTTAACACAGCAGAGACGCCAATTTGGGATTCCTAGCCTGATAGGGCTGTGTTGTGTGGAAGAGCTGTGTACATCTCAGCATCAGACAGACACACATACAAATCCTTTGCCAAGCAACAGAACTCCCTTATGATACAGGCATTTTACCTGTGTGCTTAGTTTTGCTTGCAGTTCAGCTTTAAGTCTCTGTTGCTGGTGTTAACAGTGGGGGTTGTATGCTAAGGATATTTTAATTAGGGAATTAAAGGGGCTGTAAACCCTTGTGTTTTTTCACCTTAATGCATCCTATGCATTAAGGTGAAAAAACATCTTGCAGTGCCGGGGCCCCCCGTTTTACTTACCGAGCACTGCATGTCCGTGGGTACGCTCCAGCATAGCTCTCTCCATGGCTTCTTGGCTCTTCATTGGATAGATTGATAGCAGCACAGCCATTGGCTCCCGCTGCTGTCAATCAAATCCAATGACGCGGGCACCAGGGGGCAGGGGCTGAGTCATAAACTGTATGACACAGGAGCATGCTTATAAGGTAACCCCTTCGGGAGAGAGCTTCCCAGAGGGGGTTATCTAATGCGGGGAGGAGCCGCGAGAGCCGCTGTGGGACCGAAGAAGATGATGATCGGGGCCACTCTGTGCAAAACAAACTGCACAGTGGAGGTAAGTATGATATGTTTGCTATTTAAAAAAAATAACTTGAACCTTTAATATCACGTTAACAGCTATGCAAGAATTATGATTTTTGTGACACCACGATGTTCCCTTAAAGGGGTTGTAAAGGCTATTTTTTTTTTTTTTCCAAATAGGTTCCTTTAAGCTAGTGCAATGTTGGTTCACTTACATTTTCCTTCTATTTCCCTTCTAAATGTTTTTTTTTTTGTCTGAATTTCTCACTTCCTGTTTCTCCTCAGTAAGCTTGCCACCATCATCTGAGCAGGGGTTAGTCAGCCAGAACAGCTTACTTAACAGCTTACTGAGGAGGAACAGGAAGTGAGAAATTCAGACAAAGAAAACAAAGGAAAAAAATATTTAGAAGGGAAATCTGAGGAAAAGGTAGGTGAACCAACAATGCACCAGCTTAAAGGAACCTATTTAGAAAATAAAAAAAACTAACCTTTACAACCTCTTTAACCACTTAAGGACCGCCGCATGTACATTTATGTCAGCAGAATGGCACCGACAGGCACAGGCACGGCTGTAGGAGCGATCCGACAAGAGGGGGTGGCTATTCATTTTTGTCCACCCCCTCCGGATCGCTCCCAGACAATGCGCGCGCGCGCCCTGTCACTTCCTCCTTCTGTGTAAACACAGGAAGGAGGAAGCGATGTGATCTCTCCCTCGGCGTTTTTTTCAACCACCGCTGAGGAGAGATCACAACACAGTAAGTCCTACACTAACACTACACTGCACTAACACTACACATAGTCACATTTAACCCCCCCCGATCGCCCCCCCTCCCCCCTGTCACAGTGTCACTGAATGCAGTAATCATACATGTATGATGACTGTATTTAGTGTCAGTGTGACAGGCAGTGTGACAGTCAGTTAGTGTTAGGTCCTGGGTAGCCCCCGTACCCCCCCCTAATAAAGTTTTAACCCCTTGATTACCGCCCTAGTTAACCCTTTCACTCCCTATTGCCAGCATCACTAAGCGATCATTTTTCTGATCGCTGTATTAGTGTCGCTGTTCCCGCTAGGTAGCTAATTTTTTTTTTTATTGGGATTTTTTTTTTTACTAAAGACTTGTGGCTAAATAAATTGTGGCCTAAATGTTTGACTAAAATTTAGTTTATTGATTTTTCTTATAACAAAAAGTAAAAAATATAGATTTTTTTTCAAAAATTTCGCTCTATTTTTGTATAAAGCGCAAAAAATAAAAATCGCAGAGGCGATCAAATACCACCAAAAGAAAGCTATATTTGTGGGAAGAAAAGGACGCAAATTTTGTTTGGGAGCCACGTCGCACGACCGCGCAATTGTCTGTTAAAGCGACGCAGTGCCGAATCGCAAAAACCCCTTGGGTCATTTGGCAGCATATTGGGCCGGGTCTTAAGTGGTTAAGGGAACATAGTGGTGTCACAAAAAAACATTTATTTTTCTTTGTTTTTTTTGTCTGAATTTCTTACTTCCTGTTCCTCCTCAGTAAGCTGTTCTGGCTGACTAACCACCACTCGCATGATGGTGGCAAGTTTACTGAGGAGAAACAGGAAGTGAGAAATTCAGACAAAGAAAAAAAACATTTAGAAGGGAAATCAAAGGAAAAGGTAAGTGAACCAACAATGCACTAGCTTAAAGGAACCTATATAGAAAATAAAAAACAAACCTTTAAAACCCCTTTAATTACTCTTTCTGTGGTTTGAGGTTTCTGAGAAATATATGTAAAATGTCTAATTTCATCTATCCAGTTTTTGTGTTAGTTGCAGCAAACAAAATCATTGACGCTCTAGGGCATAAATGGGTTAAAAAAAGCTCAACCTATTAAAAATACACATTGAGTGTTGTTTTCTTTTTGACATTTCATCCATTTAATGTTTGCAGATGAATTGCCAGTCAAGCTCAATGAAGTTCAAAGTACTGTGGATCGTTTCTTGCGAATACATAGATTTCCTGTGTGGGAACACATCTGATCCAGACAATCCAATATGGCCGTTTTAATTTGCTGCCCTTCTTCTTTCAATGTAACAGCTTACCACTAATGCTTTAAAAAAAAATGATTAACGCTGCAAGCCATTAGGTAGAAAGAAAATTTAAATCTCTCCAGAAAGCCAGCAAAACACAGGAGATGGGATAAAAGGAAGAAAAAGTGAAATTTGCAAATGTCAAACGGGACCTGCGCTTTGACTAAAAATAAATATTTAATCAATGTCACTTTTCAATTGGTTAATTTTTAATCACTATACTCTAATGAGGGTAGTCTCTATAGCACTGTGGATGAGGCTTACTGGTATTCAAGACATGTCTTCAAAAACAAAGAAACAAAGTGCATATAAACAAGACTGTTATGTGATACACTGTATATAACAGAGAGAATGCTGAGATTACCCAACTCTGCTCTTGCGGGTGCCCGATTGGTTGACCTTTTAATGTGATGCAGGAAGCTACATGTGGCGAACTTCTGTCATGCCAAGGGAAATGGTTTTATACAAACCAACACAGGACCTTGACTTATAATAAGCAAAAGAATACAGTCTTATGCCGCGTACACACGACCGTTTTTTGCGATGTGAAATATAAAAAAACATTTTTAATGTCATTAAAAACGATTGTGTGTGGGCTCCAGAGCACTTTTTGGAATGTTTTTAACGTTGTAAAAAATGGTCGTGTGTAGACTTTAACGACGTGAAAATAACGCGCATGCTCAGAAGCAAGTTATGAGGCGGGAGAGCTCGCACTAATTCTGATCCAGCGCTGAAGGCTCTTGGTGTCATTCATCTATCTAACTATTGAAGGAATCCACCACACTGCCCCTTTAAGTTAAACAAGATTTCCTCCATTTAGCCCTGTCCAAGATGGAACTTATAGCTGGGTGCCTGAACAGCTAAACATTAAGCACCATTGCTGTCATATAAGGAGAAGGGAATTCAAGTCACATAATCTCCATATCCAGAAGTACCAGGTAGTTCTCATTACTTACATTGGCTGTAAAAAAACAGCAGGGGAAAGAATGGAAGGGGAGTATGTACAGATGGGGAAGCTGGCAGTTAAGTCAACCTATTATTGTGCCATGCATGGGCAGGAGCACATGTTCACTTTCAAGACAATCTGTCAGAATATGTGAAAAGGAAAAACTGCGCTCGTTGCTAAATTTAAAAAAAACAAACAACAAAACACCCACCAACTCCATGATGTCATCTTGGAGGAGTGGAAGAGGACTCAAGTGGCAACCTGTGAATCTCTGGTGAACTCCATGCCCAAGAGGGTTAAGGTAGTGCTGGAAAATGCTGGTGGCCACACAAAATATTGTCACTTTGGGCCCAATTTGGACATTTTCACTTAGGGGTGTACTCACTTTTGTTGCCAGCGGTTTAGACAATAATGGCTGTGTGTTGAGTTATTTTGAGGGGACAACAAATTGACACTGTTATACAAGCTGTACACTCACTACTTTACATTGTAGCAAAGTGTCATTTCTTCAGTGTTGTCACATGAAAAGGTATAATAAAATATTTACAAAAATGTGAGGGGTGTACTAACTTTTGTCAGATACTGTATATGTATATATATATATATATATATATATATATATATATATATATATATATATATATATATATTCAGGCTGTTACTGATCAAAATTTTTGTGTTCGATTACTCTTTTTTTTTTTTATCGATTAATCGACTAATTTCGATTAATTACAACGCACATACAGATTCCCAGTGCAGCTACCATCAACTGGAAAAATGGATAGCAGGATACAAAAATCACACAAAGGCAGCGCTCGATGGGAATAGCATTAAAACTTTTATAGTCTTCAAGTAGGTAACAAAATAAATATTGCACTGGAGATAAAATCGATGTAGCTACATAAACTGTAAAAATGGTGCAAGTAATACCAAACTGTAGCAAAAGCAGTCATAATAACATTTAGCTAAGTATGATACTGGTATAAAAATGTGTACAACAATACTACTGCTGAATCCAGATGAGGGGTTAACATCAGTCCGTCGGCATGTAGATGTCCCATGAAGGGAACTATCACAACTCCCAGTGGATGGCTGTAGAATCCCAGGTTGATAGAGGGAAGTGATAGAGGAAAGTGTAACAGCCCTTACATGCGGCAGATAGTAAGGTCCCGCCGGCATGCAGATATGAAGGCACAGCAAAGGAGCCCTTCAGATGGACCGGTGTCCGTGACATTACCAGATCGCCTACGGAACTTCCTGAAGGCCCAGAAGCCAGCGGAGAGGTGAGTACCAATCAAAAGAACTGTAATCGATCGATCAAAAAAATTAAAGATTAATCGATCAATTAAAAGTTAATTTGCACAGCCCTAATATATATATATATATATATATATATATATATATATATATATATATATGTAGCGCCCCCTTGCTTTTTGCATGGGCGCTGCATTAAAACTAGTTGGACTAAGAGAGTTAAGTTGCTCCTAGTTGTGATTTGTTTAGGTTGTTGACCTGTGTCATTCTGGAAAGGTCCACTGGCTCGGACTGCATTCTGGGGATGTCATTTCATCCTTGGCTGGCAGTGGGAGCCAGCGGGATTTCTGGGGGATGGAGTCTTCCTCAGCAGCCAATTGGAGAGGGTTTTTCCTCACTGGGCATGCTGGGGAGGGGTATATCTGAGACCTAGGTCGGGTCTTCGTGGTTCTTCTTCTTTGGGGTGCGGCATCCACCTTCAGGGTGTGCGCACCCATGGACCCCGCCGGTGCGGCCCGCCTTGCCAGGTTCCTGGGCCTTCCTGAGTCTCAGCAGGAGATGAGAATCAAGGGACCTCAGTGACTTACTGGGTTCCCGAAGCTTAAGAGAATCCCAGACGGGATTCGGTGACCTGGATGCTGGCAGGTACGCTTTAGTGTCACCCGGTGACTTATGCTGAGAACTTACTGGGAGGATTCGCCCTGTTCGCACATTTAGTCTATCCAAATGAACTAGCCTGAGGCAGAGGCCTAGAGCCGGGCCTGTGAGAGAGACCCATTCCTCCCAGCCAAAATTCGAGGTGGCGCCTCGGCTGCCAGGTCTGTGTGAGAGACACCTGTCCAGGGGGCACCTTACCCACTCAGTCTCATAGGAGTGGCGACGTGTGAAAAATTGTGCTACTTGGGGCTGATCTGCCTTGTGTATATCCAGGCCTGACATTGAAAGTTTCTCTTCCCCCATCAACCTATTCTTCCTTCACCAAAGTTGATGTTGGCTAATGTTGGCTTGGAATTAAAGCATTGAGAAAATTCTTATTGACTGTGTGGAACTCCGTTTACTACTTAGTTCTTCTGGTGCATCCCTAGACCAAGCTGGGGTAACTTAATTTGCCGATCCCAAAACAATCCAGCGGCTCCTTCGGGGGTAGCGCTTCACGTATATATACAGGAAATTTGACAGATTGGCCTCGTACACAGGCCCGTTTTCCTCGACAAAATCCATCAAGAAAATTGGTGGCAGAGCTTTTTTGCCAAGGAAAACAGTCGTATGTTTGTTTTTCGTAGAGAAAACTGTTGTGGATCTCGACGACAAAAAAAAAAGAACATGTTCTCTTTTTTCTCGTCGGGAGTCTTAATTTCCTTGTCGTGTTTCTCGTCGGGCTGGTTTACGACGAGAAACACGTTTGTGTGTATGCTTAGAAACCCACGCATGGTCATAATAAATTATGAGACGGGAGCGCACCTTCTGTAAAAGTAGCGTTCGTAATGGAGATAGCACATTCGTCACGCTGTAACAGACTGAAAAGCACAAATTGTCTCTCACCAACTTTTACTTAACACGCAGTAACACGAGATTAGCAAAAGCAGCCCCAAGGGTGGGGCCAGTGGAATCAAACTTCCCCTTTATAGTGCCGTCGTACGTGTTGTACATCACCGCGTTTGAGAACAACGAGATTTTGTCTTGACAGTGTGTACGCAAAGAAAGCTTGACAAGATTCTCGACAAGCCTGACAAGAAACTCGTCAAGGAAAACGTTGTTTCTTTTATGACGAGATTCTCGGTTGTGTGTACGAGGCCATTCTCTTGTAAGAAGAACCCAAAATTACCTCTGCTTTGCTGTATTGCTAGCAAGGTGACACAAGTATCCATTTTGTCAATTAAGTAGCTTTCTGTGTCACCAGCCTGCTCATTGAAAGACACTGTCAAGGTTCACTAGGAATTGTCCTCCTTTTGTAAGCTGCCTAAATTCCTTCTTCAGATCCCAGTACCTGAATAGTGTTGCTCACGAATATTCGCATTGCGAATGTTCGTTACGAATATTGCATATTCGAATAAATCGAATATCGCGGTGAATATTCGCTATTGCGAATATTCGTATTTTTTCAAATTTATTTTTAAAACAGATCACATCCTAGTGATCTCCATCGACGTCTAAAAGCATTGCTGGTATGATCAGAGACCCTGGGCCGAGTAGCTGAGGCGATCCTTTTATGTTGCCGAATATTCGCAATGCGAATATTCGTATTACGAATATTTGCAAATACTTTCTCTGCCCTTCTGTGTTTTGTGTATAAAAAAAAAAATTAGCTTTAGTTTAGTCATATAAGTTTGTGTAAGTAGAGTTAGTGTTTAGTGCATATTAGTTTAGTAATCCAGGAAATGATCTCCGTTTTCGCGTGTTGACGAGAATTTCGCAATCAATTTCGCATTCGCATTAGCGAAATTTCGCAAATTTTTTTTTGATAAAATATCACGAATATTCGATATTAACGAATATTTTGCGAATATTCTTCTATATATTCGTGAAATATCGCAAAATCGAATATGGCGTATTCCGCTCATCACTATACCTGAAAACAAATGGCCAGGACTGTGCATATGGATAGAGCCAGAGTAGCTGGCCTACAGCGCAGAACCTCCATCCCTCACTCTGTTCTCTTGGGTGCTGGGGATTGTGGGAAGTTCATTTTAAAATTGCAATCGGTTATATCAGAAACAAACCTAAGCTGGCCCTACACTAGTAGAATTACATATAAAAAAAAAGATTGTTTTGAACATTTGATTTTCTAATAGTCAATGAGGCTAAATTGATGATTGTTTTTGACCACGATGAGTTCAATTAAAGGAGAAAGATGTAAATTTTTTCTTGCATGAACAAAATTCTTACTGCGTTTTTTTGTTTAGGAAAAATTATGCGTATTGCGTATGTACATCCAGAAATTGATTGAAGAATTAAAAAAAAAAACGTAACTGTTGGTGGTGTAGGGCTTCTAGGGGTACGTTAATCTACATCTTTGCCCTTTTTACCAATGGCGGCTGATGGTATTTTTCTTGGGGAGGGCAGCAAACAGGATCCAGCTGCCTGCCAGTTGCATTTTAGTTTGCTTTCCAAATGAGAATACTGTCACTCCTTGGTGAGATACCTCATCAACGTAGCTAAGGCTTCTGTTCTAGTCCATTGCAAATTGATCTTGGCCCCCACAGTAAGCCAATGGATAAAGTCTATTAACAATATTTTGCAAATGTAAGAACTTACTTCAGGATGAAGAGAGAGGAGGCCAGTTTCAATAAGACTTGGTTTTACTGGACCCAGTTTACTTTCTCTTATTAGTGCAAAGAGCTCCTTGGGTCTAGATCCACTTAGGCAGGCTTATTGAAGACCAGAGCGGAGGCCCCATTTATTTATTGAGCCATTCTTCCCCTTCACCTACCTTTTTTTTTCATTCCCCTTCTCCTTCCAGTCTTGTTTTTCCTTCCATTTCTCTTATTACCTTATAAAAAATGTTGGCGGGGTGTTGCAGGCGCAGCACTATGAAGTGCCTTTATGTGCTGTGGCATTAGAAGAATTGTGATTCCTCTAATCTTTTAGTCCAAACAAGACTGTCTGTACTCTATAATTCCTCTAGCGCCGTTCTATGGAAGCAGTAGGTTTAAAGAGCACACCAAACTCTTGAGATAACTTCTTTATTAACTTCAGCTTTTCTTCATATATAACACTGACAAATTCGCAGCAAGCAGTCCATGTACAAACACGTGTTGAATAAAGTATAACAAAAGGTGGTTCAACTGTTCAATCTTGTCATTCTACATAAAATGGTAGATATATCTCTTTCTTCAGTATCTGTACTCTCACTTTAAGTTATTTAAAAACGTTATGCTCTCTCTGAGGCTTAAGCAATAGTTTTACTCGCTCTATATTGCTGTTTGCAGTTTGTACATTTGCTACCATGTTTGGTGTTTGTTTGACAGCACGTTTGGTGTTTGTTTGATAGCACATTTGGTGTTTGTTTGATAGCATGTTTGGTGTTTGTTTGACAGCACGTTTGGTGTTTGTTTGATAGCATGTTTGGTGTTTGTTTGATAGCACATTTGGTGTTTGTTTGATAGCATGCTTGGTGTTTGTTTGATAGCACGTTTGGTGTTTGTTTGATAGAACGTTTGCTGTGATGTTTGGAATTGAAATTTGCTATTTGTTTGCATGTTTGGTGTAACTACAAGTAAACACATAACTAGTTAGTATACAGTTCTAATCACACTATTAACAATAGGAACATATATAACTGTATTAAATACCTATTTTGGCCACTTGCTTCCATAAAACAGAACTCTGGTGTGTGTGTGTGTCTGTTCAGTTCCTCTCTCTCTCTCTCTCTCTGGTGTAATGAATTCTAGCAGTGTGCTGGGAGATTTCTCGTACAGAAAATTGGTGTATGTCTGGCTGTGATTGGCCAAGACTCTTCCTCAGTGTGAGATTGGCTGTGATTGGCCAAAACCCCTGATAAGTCACACAAGCTTAAAGGGTCACTAAAGGAAATATTTTTTTTTAGCTAAATAGCTTCCTTTACCTTAACCACTTAAGGACCGCCTACTGCACATATACGTCGGCAGAATGGCACGGCTGGGCACATCAACGTATATATACGTTGATTTTAGTACCCAGCCGTCCGAAGCTCCAGGAACGGGACCGCGGGATTCGCGGACCCGATCGCCGCTGCAGTGCGGCGATCCGTCCCTGGAGCTGAAGAATGGGGAGAGCCGTGTGTAAACACGGCTTCCCCGTGCTTCACTGTGGCCGCAGCATCGATCGCATCATCCCTGTAATAGTGGGACGCGGTCGATGACGTCACACCTACAGCCACACCCCCCTGCAGTTGTAAACACACACACAGGGAACACTCAAATTCACAGCGCCCCCTGTGGTTAACTCCCAAACTGCAACTGTCATTTCCACAGTAAACAATGCAATTTAAATGCATTTTTTGCTGTGAAAATGACAATTGTCCCAAAAATTTGTCAAAATTGTCCGAAGTGTCCGCCATAATGTCGCAGTCACGAAAAAAATCGCTGATCGCCGCTATTAGTAGTAAAAAAAATAAAAAAAATAATAAAAATGCAATAAAACTATCCCTTATTTTGTAAACGCTATAAATTTTGCGAAAACCAACAGATAAACGCTTATTGCGATTTTTTTACCAAAAATATGTAGAAGAATACGTATCGGCCTAAACTGAGGAAAAAAAATGTTTTTTATATATTTTTGGGGGATATTTATTATAGCAAAAAGTAAAAAAAAATGATTTTTTTTTAAATTGTCGCTCTATTTTTGTTTATAGCGCAAAAAATAAAAACCGCAGAGGTGATCAAATACCACCAAAAGAAAGCTCTATTTGTGGGGAAAAAAGGACGCCAATTTTGTTTGGGAGCCACGTCGCACGACCGCGCAATTGTCAGTTAAAACGACGCAGTGCCGAATCGCAAAAAGGGGCAAGGTCCTTTACCTGCATTTTGGTCCGGGTCTTAAGTGGTTAATGCAGTGCTGTTTTCATGTTCTCATTGTTCGTTTTTGCTTTGAAGTTGCTGTAATTCTGCTCTGATCTCCACACTTTCTGCTTGTCTGGCTCCTTATGAAAAATCTCATGGCAGTTTTTCACTGTGGTTTAAGCTGTGTGTCTAAAACTCCTCAGAACCAATCAGATGCACTTTAAAAACAAAACACTGCCCCGGATTTGTTTGTTTTTGTTCTGTGTGTCTTCTGTACTTCACAGAAACATGAAACCAGTTTAAAAATGAAAGTGAAACTAGAGGCACATTATATGATTGATTTTTATCTATTTTTGATCATTTTTAAAAGGAATCAGTTAACTTTTATGTCTCTATACCCTGTAAACAGTCATTTCAGCAAAAAAAAATGTTTTCCTTTAGTGACCCTTTAAATCTATGCTTTCTGGTTTCAATGCTGCTAAGTCTTGAGATTACAATACAATCACAAAACAATCTTAAATGGCATATTCTCTCTTTTTGCTTCTGTGAACACAATATACAACTGTTACATGACATCCATATATAAAGTCACAGTAAATAGCTCTGCTTTTATCTCTCACATATGAGCATATGAATAGTATTAAGGTTATTAGCAGTTCTAGCTTTATATACATGTAAGTCACATTAGCAACCTAGGACAGATCTTAGCTGGCCAGCTACACGGGGTACTTAGTGTTTCCTTGCTCATGCCATATGTCTTTAATATTCTCCCATCTATTATTACTCATCTGTATGTTTATAATGTGTGGTTATGCCTCTGGCAAATTTCCTATGGGTATTGGGTAATTCCTTCTCTTGCACCTTTCTGTACTTGTCTAATATGATGTTTTTTTATTTTCTATACAAACTTACTAAACAAAGGGCTGGTTTACTGTCTTTCAGACTTTGGAGGGGCCGGACTCTGGCCATTTGGAGAAGAAAATGTCTTGGCATCAGTAAGAATAAATGAGGCCCCGTCTTGGGTATTAAGGGGAGAAATTATACCACATTGTTGGTGTCAGTGAGAGGAATATTGCCCCATCATTGGTGTCAGTGAGAGGAATATTGCCCCATCATTGGTGTCAGTGGGATAAATAATGGTCCATTGTTGGTGTCAGTGGGAGAAATAATGGTCCATTGTTGGTGTCAGTGGCAGAAATAATGCCCATTGTTGGTGTCTGTGGAGGGAAAATAGTGCCTTGTATCAGAGGGAAGAATAGTGCTCCAAAAGCCAGGTAAACTTAAGCAAAGGGCCACATCTGGCCCCCGGGAGAGCACTGTTCTATACCATGTGCACCTTGATGTTACAGGACCAACGTTATCAGTAGTGTTGAGCGGAATACGCCATATTCGATTTCGCGATACTTCACGAATATATAGAAGAATATTCGTGAAATATTCGTTAATATCGAATATTCGTGATACTTTATCAAAAAAAAATTTGCGAAATTTCGCTAATGCGAATGCGAAATTGATTGCGAAATTCTCATCAACACACGAAAACGGAGATCATTTCCTGGATTACTAAACTAATATGCACTAAACACTAACTCTACTTACACAAACTTATATGACTAAACTAAAGCTAATTTTTTTTTTTTTTTATACACAAAACACAGAAGGGCAGAGAAAGTATTCGCGAATATTCGTAATACGAATTTTCGCATTGCGAATATTCGGCAACATAAAAGGATCGCCTCAGCTACTCGGCCCAGGGTCTCTATCCATACCAGAAATGCTTTTAGACGTCAGTGGAGATCACTAGGATGTGATCTGTTTTAAAAATAAATTTGAAAAAATACGAATATTCGCAATAGCGAATATGCACCGCGATATTCGCGTTATTCGCGAATACTCGAATATGCAATATACGTTATGAATATTCGCAATGCGAATATTCCTGAGCAACACTAGTTATCAGTTGAATGTTTAAATATATTTTGTTTGATTTGTTAATATTGTTGCCAGATATAAAGAATATTACAAAAAAATTACATACAAAACTTGTGGATTCCATTATAGTGTAATTGTACGCTCTGAGAAATGATTTTTTTGAAGTTCTGTCTGAACATTTGAACTAAATTCAGCTGGTGTATGGCCAGCTTTGGAAATGATTTGACTTGGTGCCCAGCGTTTCCAATTGAAGTCTCATTGAAGTAGCGAGTAGTTAATTTCTTAGTCACTACCTTGATCAGTTAATTAATGATCTACTAATATACTGTATATCTAAATATGTTAATTCATGAAATTAGAGGTTTGACACCACAAGAGTACTCAGGACTCAGTAACACAGGACATTGATGTTTATTAAATAAAAACTATTATGGTTGTGGAAAAATGTATGCCTGTTTTTTTCGGTTTGTTTTTTAATACATCTACACATTTTATGTTTTCCAGATAAACTCTCAAAAGTGTGGACATTCATTAAACAGGCTTAATACAGAAGTAATTCAAAACTAGTTTTCTATCTTGTCAGATCTGCAGGTTTTATTAAAAGATAACCTGGTGATCCTGCCACGTAGTTCATTGTTTCCCTGTTTCCTTCATGTCTTCCAATTGTGTTGTGTTGCATTGCCACCCTATCACATTCACCCCCGGTGGAGACTACAAGGGGCTGTGCCAACACAAATTGCATAGGCATAGTAAATTGTTGTCACTACCAGGTAGCTAGTCAGGAGCAATGGTGTACAGCCAACTCTTGAGTAAGTGCATTCATGGGAAGAGACTGAATGAAATCAGCAACAGTAAAGTGCTACAATGGATAAAAAAAAAAGGTAAAAAAAAAGCAGCATTTTATAAAAAAAGAAAAAAGAAAAAAAGAAAAGGCAATTGTTTCTGATACACAGGGGTTGATTTACTAAAGACAAATCCACTTTGCACTACTTGGAAGTGCAACCATTTTAGATCTGAGGTGAAGATCTGAAATGATGGGAAGCTCTGCTGATTTTACCATCCAATCATGTACAAGCAAAAATGCTGTTTTTTATTGTCCCCCTCGGCTCTAAAGCGACTGCACTTCCAAGTAGTGCAAAGTGGATTTGCCTTTAGTAAATAAACCCCAGAGTGCTTCAGCAAACTAAATGTTGTCTAGTTAAAGTGTTTGTTACCCCAATACTTTATATTCCTGATCTGTGCCTGCCGTACCATGTACTTGTATGAGAAAGGTTCCTGTTGTCTTTGTACTGCTTTCTTTGTGTGAAATCCCTGGTGTTCCTGCTAGTCCCCTTGCTTTCCAATTAAAAGCTGACCACACTAAGCAGGAGAGCGCACCATTGTCAGTTCTCTAGCTTTTCTGAGAACTCTGTGTGCTCTCCTCCATGATCTGATTTTTCCTGACACGTCCTCGCTGCACAGCCTCTCACTGAAAACCTAGTCTGCTGCTGTTTCTCCTCCCCCCAGCACTTATGCAGCTGAGTACAGAGGGAATGTGATCATTTATAAAAAATTGGAAAAAAGGTATTTATAATATTTTTTTATATCTATGCAAAAATGTTTTGCCTTTCATTTCTATTTTAAACTGAATGGGTTGTTTTACAAGGTGATAGTTTACAACCACTTTAACCACTTAAGACCCGGACCAATACGCTGGTAAATGACCCAAGGTGTTTTTGCGATTCGGCACTGCGTCGCTTTAACAGACAATTGCGCGGTCGCGCGACGTGGCTCCCAAACAAAATTTGCGTCCTTTTCTTCCCACAAATAGAGCTTTCTTTTGGTGGTATTTGATCACCTCTGCGATTTTTATTTTTTGCGCTATATACAAAAATAGAGCGACATTTTTGAAAAAAAAAACACTATTTTTTACTTTTTGTTAAAAAAAAAATCAAATAAACTAAATTTTAGTCAAACATCTAGGCCAAAATTTATTTAGCCACATGTCTTTAGTAAAAAAAAAAATCGCAATAAAAAAAAATAGCTAGCTACCTAGCGGGAACAGCGACACTAATACAGCGATCAGAAAAATGATCGCTTAGTGACGCTGGCAAGAGGGAGTGAAAGGGTTAACTAGGGCGGTGATCAGGGGGTTAAAACTTTATTAGGGGGGGTGGGGGGGCTATCCTGAACCTAACACTAACTGTTTTTTACACTGCCTGTCACACTGACACTAAATGCAGTGATTAGATCACTGCATTCAGTGACACTGTGACAGGGGGGTGGGGGGGGCGATCACAAGGGGTTAATATGCCTATGTGAGTGTGTGTCAGTGTTGTGTTGGTGCACACTTACTTGTGATGTCTTCTCTCATCAGCAGCGCTGGGAAACAGCGCTGCGATGAGAGAATACATCATTTCCTCCTTCCGGTGTAAACACAGGAGGAGGAAGTGACAGGTTGGGAGCGCGCTCCCATTGGCTGGGAGCGATCGCGGGGGGGCGGGTATTCGCCGACATCCGCCCCCAGATCCCGGATCGCTCCCGGAGCCAGGGGGACCCCCGCACGCCGCAGAGGGGGTCCCGATGGGACCCCCGAACCGCACTTAGGCGGGGACGTAAATTTACGCCCTTGTGCCTGTACGTGCCATTCTGTGGCCGTATATGTGCGTGCGGGGGTCCTTAAGTGGTTAATGTTTACTTCTGCTTTGAATAAAGGGTTCACTCATGACACAGTTATATAGACAGTCCCTGGTACAATTCCAGGGCATAACCTATCCTGCCTCTGAACCAAATTCATGAAAAAAGTAAGCCTGTTGCCTATAGACAATATTTCAGACCACGGACCTCCATGCCTTCCAACCCACAAAATAACTTTATTGGTATCACAGCTTTATAGACAAAGTGACATAAGCAAGCATCATTCACATGGGTGTAGCTGATTGGCTCATTCATATAGTCTTCTCTTGTTACATCTCCTGCTTGCCACGAGGCTTTACACTCAGTCGCCATATTGCTTTGGTCGGTGGAAAAAGGGAGGAGGGGGTTGAACATCTGCTTTCAGTTTTCAATTCCGGGCTGAGATTAAACTCTATAATGACTCTATTCAAGGAAAACAATGTTTTTTTCACAGAATACTGAAACACGCATACACACACACACATATATATATATATATATATATATATATATATGTACATATCAAGAAATAAAAGAAATAAAACAATATAAGAAAGGAAAGCAATATTTGAGTGGTTAGGAGAAAGAGAACATAAACACAAAATAATCATTTTATCAACTACATCACAGCAGGAGTCTTATGCCGCTTACACTCGACCGTTATTCATGTCATGGAAAAAAACAAAGTTTTTCTCGACGCAATTCCTCTCAAGCCTGCCTTGCATACACACGATTGTGAAAAAAAATGCTTGAGCAAAGCGCGGTGACATACAACACGTACAACGGCACTATAAAGGGGAGTTTCCATTCGAATGGCGCCACCCTTTGGGCTGCAATTGCTAATTTCCCCATCTCATAACTTGCTTCTGAGCATGCACGTTTTCCCCCCCTAGTTAAAGCGTACACACGACCGTTTTTCTCGACGAGAAAAATGCTCTGAAGCCCACACACGACCGTTTTTCGCGACTAATTAAAAAAAAAACATTTTTCTCGTCATGAAAAACAGAGGTGAAACATCACCCCACAATAGGTGCTACACTACGAGTCACAAAAAGGAAGTTTAATAAGACGAAGTTGTCACAATATCCAAGTCCACTCATTCCAGTGCTGGGAAACCCGAGGTTTCAATTAGGTCTTACAGACGTATGTTTTAACAACGCGCAGGAAAGAGCAGGTTAATACATTTTGAAATCAACAACCTAAGGGAGAATAGCGGAGAATCGGAGGGTGACCCTATAAGCGGATTAGATCCACTGAGATGACTCCAGTTGAGAGCAGCAATCACAGCATTGTCTCCACAAGGGGACCCATCTAGAGAGGGTTTGAGAAAAGATGTTTGGAGGGCAACCAATTAAGACATGGCCTGTCCTTAATGTATAGTCTCTTGATAGATCTAGAAGCCCCCAAAGACTTACCATACATACAAGCATGGGAAAGAGACCTGGGGATGAAATTCTCGGAGACCCAGAAAACAAAAATCTTCACCTTTACACATAAGGCCTCGTTAGCCACCAGATATCAGGAAGGGGGCTATAAGACTCTAACTAGATGGTATAAAACTCCCTCCTTCCTAAAACGCTGTTTTCCAGAAATATCAGATCGGTGTTGGCGGTGTGGAGATGAGGAGGGCACAATACTACATATTTTTTAGCAGTGCGTAAATATAAAAGCATTTTGGGAAATGATCACGAGCACGGTAAAAGAAATCACAGAGGTAGAATTAGGAGAAAACCCGGCCACGTATCTACTATTGGATCTCCCAATCTCAACGGTAAAATTCAGAAACTCATTGCTTAGACATCTCCTAACAGCGGCAAGGTCCTGTATTCCAATCTTATGGAAAAGCCCAGAGACGCCTACTAGACAACAATGGTTAACCAGAGTTACGGACATTCAGCTGATGGAGAAGCTAACGATGGGAATAAGAGAACAGGAGGAGAAGTATAGACATATTTGGAACCCATATATAAAATATAGAGAGCAGGAGTTTTGAGGAGGGGAGGGGGGGGGGACACCTGGGGGAGCAGAGGGAGAATGTCCTTTTTTTTTTTTTCGGGGGGGAAGGGGGGGCAAGGACAGGGAGGTTCAGGGGGGAAGTGGGGAATACATAATAATGGGGAAGGGGGGGCAAGGACAGGGAGGTTCAGGGGGAAGTGGGGAATACATAATAATGTCATAGATGGTAAAAATGTGACCAGGAAAACGGACAGTTTGTTAAGAATAACAAGGTCGAGATTACCGTAAAAAAAACGATATACTGTGTAGCTGTTTATGTAATCCCAAGGGAATGTAGATTGTCAGATTAGAGATATAAGTTTGGTTGATATAATTGTAAGTAATTGTTATAGTGTGTAACTGCATGTGCAAACTCTTTTTGATCTATGAATTGGCCGAATGTTGTTGGCTATCTGCTTGAAAAACAAAATAAAGAATTTAAAAAAAAAAACAGTCGTGTGTACGCGGCATTGCCCTAATGCCAGGGAGTTTACTACAGACAACATAACTTTTCCGACACTATGCCTGTGATTGAACATTCTGATAATAGGAAGGAGGAGAAGGCACTGCTCTTACTAATTTACTGTGTAAATTTTAGCTTGAGCTTTTTGAGCTCTGTAAGCAAAGGGCTTTTATCAACGAAATAGATCCTACAAAACATGAAAATTTAACTAAGGCGATACCTTCTGGTTGAATAGGAGAATGAAATGTATGTATATCCACTTTTTTTATATTAAGCAATTGATTCTCAGCTGCTGTTTCAAAACACAGCTGTTATGGTGGCCCTTCATCCCAGCACCATATTAAAAATGACAACAGGGATCAGCAGCTGATGTGTATCCCACCTGGGGTTCATGCTGGAAACGCTGGCTGACTTTGTATGCTTCTACAGATCAAATCATAGGAGTATGCTGTAGAAGGGAATGTAAACATTATGCTTCCAAATAGAGTTCCTCACCCAGTTTTAAGCCACCTACACAGCTGTTTCTGCTTCAGGTAATAAGGTATATACCGTGGTATATATATCACCGCGCTGTTCAAATGTCACAAATGTAAGCAGCCAACACTACAAAATAGATCAATTTTGAAAACATACAAACAAAGAATAAGTGTAGCGCTAAAAATCAAAGAAAGGCTAATACTTAATATAATCCTTTTAACAAATGAAATGTCCAACATGTGAAAAAAAGTTCATATTGTTGATCCAAAACTTTTCAATCACCCCAAGTAGTGACTCAATAAATAACAAGGTGAGTGTTAGAGGGTCCGCCACCAGTGTAGTGAAACAAAAGAGGCTTACCGGAAGACAAGGATCTGAGTAAGCATATACTCATCAGATCAAATAAGGCTTCAAACGATATCCGGAAATCGGGATATAGTTATACTGTAGATGTTATGTATTCAAGATGAGACTCCTGGAATATCCTTATAGATGGTACGTTGAATCCACGGAAACCATTGAATTGGTTATAGACGTGTAAACTCAGGTAAAGTGATTACCATGAATGGTAATGATTAAAATTGCCAAAAAAAAGGAAATAAAAAGTGCACATAGCGTGATTCTGTATAACAAGGTTCTCCAATTTTAATAAAAAATAATTGCACTTACATTTATGTAGGATACAACAAGCGCTTAGTATAATATAGCAGTGGGGTCAGTGGGGTCTCCCGACGCGTTTCGTTCCCTTAGAACGTCATCTGGGGCACTGACACACTGCTGAAAGACCCTCTTTATATACAAAATACCCCCATACCTTAATTATGGCTCAGTTGTGCGGAGAAAAGATTTGCAATGCTGACTTCCGGTTTGTGACTACTGTCATCGTGGGCGTGAGTTCCAAGCCTCGTTCTGAAAGGACTGGTTGGAACTCAGCGCCTATATCAAATCCGCCGGATGCGCCTCAAGCCTCGGTGTGAAGAGCGGGGCTATGACGCAACGTCCGCAAAGTCGATAGACACGCTAGACATTGCGGGCGCGGCCAGGACGTGACATGATGCGTTCCAAACTGGCCACAAGGTTGGAACGCATCTTCCATACTAACCAGGATATAACGTCATGCGTTCCAAAGTAACCAGGAAGTTGGAACGCAACTTGCGCAGTAGCACAAGAACCATGCCAATGCAAATGCATATTGTGACCGGATCGTTGCTACCGCGAAAACAAAAGAAAAAACATGTCAAAAAACAGAAGTATGATGGACCATCATCTGATATTAACATGTTATTCACCTGAACTTGATTTTGGATTAACAAATAATTGCCTGATTGAAAAAAAGGAGGGTTTTTTTTTCCATAAAAATACTAATATGAAACATGTATAAACAATTAATAATGAATCAATTTTAACTATAATTGTAATCAATTGTGAGTTCAATATAAATGAAAATAACATATCAAAAAGATTAAATGACATAATTAAAATTTAAAATTAATATTAAAATTAAAATTAAAATGACCTGAATACAGAGGCTAAGATGTAGGAGCCATAATTGGATATTGGAAATACCCCTTCAGTATTAACAACACGCTTAGCTCGATATTCAAAAATATCCATAGTACAGATATAAATACTATAAAAACTAAAGGCTAATACTTAATATAGTCCTTTTTTCACATGTTGGACATTTCATTTGTTAAAAGGACTATATTAAGTATTAGCCTTTCTTTAATTTTTAGCGCTACACTTATTCTTTGTCTGCTTCAGGTAATGACTGTGGCCCAGATTCACGTACATCTGCGCATTATTGGACCGGAGTAGCGCACCGCCTTTACGTTAGACTTGCGCAATTTTGCTGCGTAATCACCCTATTCTCAAAGCTTTTGCGCAGGAAATTGCGCATACGTAACGTTTTTCCAGAGGCGTGAGGAGGAGTAATACAAATTGGGAAGGACGTGGGCGTGTTACATTGAAATGAGCCGTGACCCCATGCAAATGAAGGGCCGGCTGGCTCGCGCATGCGCGCTTGAACGAGACCATGTCAGCTCCGATGTGCGCATGCTCACAACTCGGGAGCGGCGCAATCAGTGAAATTGGAAATGGACTAGGGCAACGTTGTGAACTACGCAAACAGCATAAATAGACACACACAAACGCACTTCCTTTGCAAAAGTACATCCCTTTGTCCCTTCCCATTTAACAAAGTGCTTTTGTTCTTGTTGTTCGTTGCGGTGTGTTTTGTAGTTGTCAGATTAGTGTTCTGTGTGATCAAGTGGTTGTTAGTAGATTTTTGAAAGTGGTTTTTGCTAAGTGTTTGAGAGACTGTTTGTTTGATTGATATATTTATTTTTGTTTCTTTTTCTGCTGTATTTTTGTTTTGTTTTTTGGGGACTGTTTCTTGCTGAGTCGTTTTCTCTCTGTGTGTGTTTTTTTTTTTGATTGGTTGTGCTTGTTTGTGTGCGTGAATTTTGTTGACTGGGACTTTTTTTTTTTGGAAGGATGAGTGAGAGAAAACGCAAGCTGAATTTTACAGTTGTGGAAAAACAGATTCTTGCCCGGGCCATTAGCGA
Source organism: Rana kukunoris (assembly GCA_029574335.1). NCBI lineage: Eukaryota > Metazoa > Chordata > Amphibia > Anura > Ranidae > Rana > Rana kukunoris. The sequence goes on from CM056051.1 coordinate 398,918,062, forward strand.
GTATGGGCGTTACCTCCACGGCCCAGAGAGTGCCAACACCACCCCGGCCAGGAGGAGGGAGATATTGGATAGGATCACTGACCAGGTGAATTCTGCGGGGCAGGGGGAGACACGGACCAGGTCTGGGATTGACAAAAAAATCAATGACCTCCGGCGTCTGGTCAAAAAGAAGTTGGCCAGAATGCATGCCCATGCCAGGGGCACAGGAGGGGGCCCACCATGCCGTATTAGCCTGACAGCGGAGGAGCGTGCGGTGGCCCTGACCTTTCATCGGCATGAAGTTGAGGGCCTGCCCGGCTTTGACTCCAGTCCCCAGCCCGTGGTGCCAGGTAAGTTGTTTTCTTTTTTAATATCAGGTGTGTAGCATGTGTGGGGGAGGGGGTGAAAGGGAATATGTGGCAAGTGTGTGGATCCTCCAACCTGTGAATGTTTTGTGTCATCCACAGATGTGCAGGACGGTGCAGGGCCATCTGGCCTGACCGCACCAACCCCAGGACAGCAGCCTAATGAGGCCCCCCCAACAAGGCCGGAGTCCGCGGAGGAGGTTCAACAGGAGCAGGACAATCATGAGGAGCAGGACAATCATGAGGAGCAGGACAATCATGAGGAGGAGGAGAATCATGAGGAGGAGGAGTCCATGTCAGGCACTGGACGTTTGGGTTTTGAGGACTCCTCCCCTCTGGCTGCCAGCAGGCAGGCCTCCCTAAGGGGGAGCCCCCCCCCTCCTCCCCCAACATGGCTCCCCTCACAAGGGCCTCCCCTTCTCCCCGGCCACAAGCATCAGCTGGAGGCAGGATGTCATCCCAGACCACCAGGGGGTTGGCCGATCTCCTGCCCGCCACCCTGAGAAGGGACCAGTTCCTCCAGACCCGCCATCTGGGACAGGTCAGCCAGACATTGGTGCGGATGGAGGAGAGCCTGTCCTCCATCAAGGATGCGCTGGGGAACCTGGACTCCCACTCCCTGGCTTTCACAACCTGCCTAAATGAACTGCAGACGACATCAGCAGGCGTTGGGCAGGATGTGAGGGCCCTTACCCAACACGGCAACAGTTGGTGCTGCCCTGGACAGAATTGCCGTGGCCTTGGAGGGCAGGCCACCAGGTGGGCAGAGATCAGGGGCTGATCCTCCTTCCCCGGTTTTACCCCTTCCCCATGAGTCTCCCCTGAGAAGCTGGGGCCGTGGCGGGGGGCGCCCCAGGCGTGGCTCACGCAGAGGGCAGTAATTTGTTTCTTAATTTTTTTTTTTTTGGGTTGTGAATGCTGTGTGAATGTGGGGGTGACATTCCTGCCGGAAAAGGGGTGTCACCCTCAATTTTGGTGGAGAAGGGTTCCCCAGGACCAGGGAGAAGTGATCCCCAGGTCCGTGTGAATGGTGTATGAATGTACAGTGACATAATTGGAGCCTTGGCGTGGCGTTGCTGCTCACAAGTCCTGCATGGTGGACTGGTGCCAATCCAATTTGATGTGGATGTGGGGTGTGTGTGCTAGAGACCACAGTGCATGCATTCTCATTGTGCCATGATTAATGTGTATGTTTAACGTGCAAAGATGCCCAATGTCAGCTGTCTCCTGGCTGCTCTTCCCTCAGAAGACGGGTTAACCTCGGTTAGGGGGGGGATTGTCTGGTTCAGGGGTCAGGTCATCACGTAGGTCAATCTGCAGGCCCTTTCTTTCTGCAAAGTTGTGCAGCATGCAACATGCACCGATGATCTGGCACACGAAGTTTGGGGAGTACAAGAGGGTACCCCCAGACTTATCCAGGCATCGGAAACGTGACTTTAGGATGCCAAAGGTGCGCTCCACCACTGCTCGTGTTTGAGCATGTGCTTGATTGTATCTTTCCTCTCCTGGAGTTTGGGGGTTCCGGATAGGAGTCATGAGATGGGGTCCCAGTGGATATGCAGAGTCACCTGTAAGGGAAAAGACAGGAGGATGTTAGTCATGCATGTGCCCCTTGTGATGTGCATCATGGGAGGGGGTAGTCATGCCTGCCACCCATGTCACTCACCAACCAGCCAGGTGTCCCCATACACGTTCTGATCGAATTCCAATCGGATGTGGCATTGATTGTATATGTAGCTGTCATGGCTGGACCCTGGGTGTTTGGCACGGACGTGCCATATGAGGCCTTGGGCATCGACTATCACCTGTACATTGATGGAATGCCAATGCTTCCGATTGCGGTACATGTGCTCTGTCTCCTGGGGGGGCTGGAAGTGCCACATGTGTGCAATCAATGGCCCCCACAGTGCGTGGGAATCTGGCAATTCTGTAGAAATCTGTCATTGCCTTCAGCCGCAGGTCCTCAGTGGTGGGTTTGATGATTTGGTTAGCCATGCGTCTGAGTATTGCAGGGACAACCTGGTGCACACATCTGCTCATGGAGGACTGTGACATCCCAGCCACCACTCCACTTGTACGCTGAAAAGAGCCACTGGCAAGGAAATGGAGTGTTGCCAGGACCTTGACCAGTGGCTGCACTGCATGTGAGCGGTGTGTTGGGCTGGTGATGTCATCCTGCAGGGTTGTGGTTAATTCCAGGATGGCATGAGGGGTGAATCTGAAGATGCGATACACCTCAGAATCACTCATGCCAAACAGGTCTATGCGGGTACGGTATATCCTCTCCCGTGCCATCCTCCGTGCCATCCTCCGTGCCCTCCTCCTTCTTTGTTCATCTAAAGTCAGTAGTATAGCTATGCGCGACGATGCCCCTGGCATGTTGGCATACAGATTGTTGAGCAACACGTGTGACTGCTGAGCTGCTCACTAACAGTGTTGCTTTATCTAACAAGTAGACTTTTTTTTCTTTTTTTAGACCAGCTTTTATCAGCTCTAATTTTAGACAGGACATTTTGCTGTTGCGCACACTGCGTCGCCTGCGCTGCCCCAACGTTGTTTTGTGGATCCCCGTAAGTCCCTCATTAGCATATTTGACTAGCAAATCAATGGTGTGTCTATCGCACTTTTGCGCGGACGGATGCGCCAGTCTAACAAAATTACGCGTATCTCGTTCTGGGGATGCCGCGCAACGAAACGCACGCGCACATTTCGACTTACGCACGCGCATCTCCTGTTGCGCAGGCGTAATCGCTCTGTGAATCTGGGCCTGTGTTTTTACCTACATATGAAATTGATGATCATTAGCCCCTGCTAGGTGTAATTGATTAAACACTTACGGACCGCCTGCCATCGTTATACGTTGGCTGTTTGAAGGGGTTGAAGGGGCACTTAAAGGGGTTGAGGGGTTTTAAAGGTTTGTGTTTTTTCACCCCACGCTGTAGCCGTCTTTTGGCTATATCGCGGGCATGAGGAGGTTAAAACGAGAAAGATGTTTTTTTTTTAAATGTTGTTTCTTTAGTCCTGACCACAATAAAGGAATAATATTATATACAAAACCACAGTACATTTACTTTGAGACAGATCAAAGTTAGAATATTGCAACATTTATAGACTGAGCGTGAAAAAGATTTCAGTGAATTTAAATAAATTCCTTCAGAATTTCCCCGTTGGGTATGTCTGCTTAATATTGTATTTCCAGTCCCATGACCAGATTGATTTCCTGTACATTTGTGACATGAATTTGCAAAAAGCTTGTTACTAAAAATTACTATTCACACGGCAAGGTGTATTTCTGGTGGCGAGGTGACGGGATGAGAGATTTCTAATGTATTTTCATCTCACTACACTTCAGGGAATTATAAAAGTCAGTCAGCCAAACAGTTAAATTCAGAGTTTAAATGTAAATATATGGAAACTTTGGTAATGTAAACACTACTGTGACCTAATCAACCTTGCTGCGTTATATGGCTACTAGAGTTGAGCAGACACCTGGATGTTCGGGTTCGGCGGGTTCGGCCAAACTTTGGAAAAAAGTCCGGGTTCGGGACCCGAACTTGACCTGAACTTGACCCCGAACCGCATTGAAGTCAATGGGGACCTGGACTTTTGACTACTAAAATGTCTCTAAAAGACTAAGGGAAAGGGCTAGAGGGCTGCAAATGTCAGTAGGAGCATGGCAAGTACTCTAAAAATAAATGTGGATAGGGAAATAACTTAACCACTTAAGACCCGGACCAAAATGCAGGTAAAGGACCTTGCCCCTTTTTGCGATTCGGCACTGCGTCGTTTTAACTGACAATTGCACGGTCGTGCGATGTGGCTCCCAAACAAAATTGGCGTCCTTTTTTCCTCACAAATAGAGCTTTCTTTTGGTGGTATTCGATCACCTCTGCGGTTTTTATTTTTTGCGCTATAAACAAAAATAGAGCGACAATTTTGAAAAAAATTCAATATTTTTTACTTTTTGCTATAATTAATATCCCCCAAAAATATATAAAAAAAAATGTTTTCCTTAGTTTAGGCCGATACGTATTCTTCTACCTATTTTTTGTTAAAAAAAATCGCAATAAGCGTTTATCGGTTGGTTTTTGCAAAATTTATAGCGTTTACAAAAAAAGGGATAGTTTTATTGCATTTTTATTAATTATTTTTTACTACTAATAGCGGCGATCAGCGATTTTTTTCATGACTGCGACATTATGGCGGACACTTCGGACAATTTTGACAAATTTTTGGGACAATTGTAATTTTCACAGCAAAAAATGCATTTAAATTGTATTGTTTACTGTGAAAATGACAGTTGCAGTTTGGGAGTTAACCACAAGGGGGCGCTGTAGGATTTGAGTGTTCCCTGTGTGTGTTTACAACTGTAGGGGGGTGTGGCTGTAGGTGTGACGTCATCGATCACGTCCCCCTATAACAGGGATGACGTGATCGATGTTGCGGCCACAGAGAAGCACGGGGAAGCCGTGTTTACACACGGCTCTCCCCGTTCTTCAGCTCCGGGGACCGATCGCCGCACTACAGCGGCGATCGTGTCCGCGAGTCCCGCGGTCCCGGAGCTTCAGACCGGGTCACGGGAGCACGCCACGGGCGCGCGCCCGTGACCCACGGCTGGGTACTAGAACCAACGTATATATATGTTGATGTGCCCAGCCGTGCCATTCTGCCGACGTAAATGTGCAGTAGGCGGTCCTTAAGCAGTTAAAATAACATAAAAAAAATAATAATAATCTTGACAAGCAGGAACCTTCTCCTAAAGCAGTGGTCTCCAAACTGCGGCCCCCAGGGCCGGATGCGGACATTTGTATGCCTTTATCCATGGGGTGGGTTTACTAAAGGCAAAAACACTGTGCACCTTGCAAAGTGCAGTTGCACCAGAGCTTAGTAAATGAGGAGAGGCTCTGCTGGCGTCCATCATTCAATCGTGTGCAAGCAAAAAAATTTAGTTTTTTTTAATTTTCCTTGCACGTTATTGGGTATTCTTTACAAAGTGAAGCTTTAACCTCATTTACTAAGCTCTGGAGCAACTGCACTTGGTGACGTGCACTGTCTATTTGCCTTTAGTAAATCAACCCCACTTTGTGTGAAAAAATTTGTATGCAAATGTGTTGCATGACCGCGCAAAGTGTGACAGCGCTGAAAGCTGAAAATCGGCCTGGGCAGGAAGGGGGTGAAAGTGTCCGGTATTAAAGTGTAATATACAATTTTTTTCTGGAAGGAGGAACCACATTGCCCAGCGGTGGAATATGCTGCCTTAGACCCCATACACACTACTGTACCTGATTGCATACAAATTGAAACTCCTAAGGTTTGACCTCATATTATATGGTTTTGGTAAATCTGAAAGGGGCTGTAAAGGTTTGTTTTTTATTTTCTAAATAGGTCCCTTTAAGCCAGTGTATTGTTGGTTCACCTACCTTTTCCTTCCAATTCCCTTCTAAGGCCTGGATTCACAAAGCACTTACGCCGACGTATCTCCAGATACGGCGCGTAAGTACAAATATGCGCCGTCGTATCTGTGCGCCGAACCCACAAACTAAGACACGCCTAAAAACAAACTTTATCCCATTGACGTAACTTGCCTAAGCCGGCGTAGAGTGGGCGCATATTTACGCTGAACCCATGTGGCGCTCCCATTGATTTTCTATTCAAATATGCAAATGAGAGAGATACGCCAATTCACAAACGTACTTTCACCCGGCGCATGATTTACGCGGTTTGCGTAAGTTTTACATTCGATGTAAAGTTATTCCCCATAGATGAGGCGCAACCCATGCAAAGGTATGGACCAGGGAACACAAGCCTACGTATTTTACGCTGGACGTCTGTGAATATGGGCCGACGTGGGTGTGGCTGGGAGTAGGTTACGTTCACGGCGTACACAGTGATCCGACGTATCTTAGGCAGTTGTTCCGACGTGGTTGTGAGCATGCGCACGGGGATATGTCCACGTCTCGACGCATTTGCAGTTCAGTTTAAGTACTTGTCTGGCGCCCTGCCCATCATTTGCATGGGGTCACGCTTCATTAACATGGATCACGCACACTTTCAGCCCACTTCCACCTACTTCCACTTATGCCGGCTTACGCCTACGAAATATACGCTACGCCGGCGCAGAGTTGGGAGCATTTGCTTTGTGAATTCCATGCTTGCCTCTCCGCTCTGTGCCGGCGTAGTGTAAAAGAGATACGCTAAGGTGGCATAAATATGCGCCGATGTCTGTGAATCCTGGCCTATATGTGTTTTTTTTTGTCTGAATTTCTCACTTCCTGTTTTTCCTCAGTAAGCTTGCCCCAATCATCCGAGCCATTCTGGCTGGTGGTTAGTCAGCCAGAACAGCTTACTGAGGAGGAAAAGGAAGTGAGAAATTCAAAATGCACTAGCTTAAAGGAACCTATTTAGAAAATAAAAAACAAACCTTTACAACCCCTTGAAGGAAACAATCTACAGAAAGTTGGATAGTGTGTATCCAGCTTTAGACTGGATGCACACTATCCAATTTTCTGTAGATTTTTCCCTTCAGATTTACCAAAACCATATAATATGAGGTGAAACCTTAGGAGTTTCAATTTTTAAATCAGGCAGGCTCTTGCACTACGTGGTTTTGGTAAATCTGAAGGAAATCTGACAACAAAGGTTGAACAGTGTGTATGGGGTCTAACAGGTAAGTGTGCAACATGTCGAATAACAGGGTGCTGCTATTTCTTTTTTTAAACTTAGTGAGAGTCTCTTTTAGCCCTGGTTCACACTGGGCTGCGCGAGTGAAATTGCGCGATTTCAGCTGAAATCGCGCGATTTCACTCCCTCCGGCAGTCCTAATTTCGGCGCGATTTCGGCGCAATGTCAATGTAAATTGTGTCCTGAAATCGCAAAAGGTAGTATAGGAACTACTTTTTGAAATCGGTGCAGCGCCGCAGATGCGGCGTCGCACCGATTAGGACGGTGTCATTGCCGGAAATTGCCGCCGATTTGAGATGCGATTTCACATGTGAAATCGCATCTCAAATCGAACTAAATCATACCCAGTGTGAACCTGGGCTAAAGGTACAATGCCCCACCTTTGGTTACTATCTGGTGTTGATTCTGATTGTTCCTAAGGATCATTTGGCTGCTGATAATGTTTGCCTTTATGTTGACATTTCACAAGTTAGCAATCATTGCCCACGCTACAGAAACACATGAATTCCTCTCTAAACATGATACACAGAACACTAAACAATGAATGTAATGTTTAGATTTGTACTTTCTGTAATATCAACTAGGCAAGGACATCCTTTGCTAGTATCAATATCACATTATACACCTGTGGCCATGGAGATGACTGGAACGCCTGGATTCAATGATTTGGAGAGGTTTCCCAATACTTTGGGCAATATAGTGTAAATATGGATTTTAGAGGTTCCACTATGAAAAACACACAACTGTTGATATCATATATCATATTTTGACAAGGCATAGTGTGACTACATACACTACCTTGAAAAAGTATTCATACCCCTTGAAATTTTCCAAATATTGTCATGTTGCAACCAAAAACGTAATGTATTTTATTGGGATTTTAAGTTATAGACCAACACAAAGTATCACATAATTGTGATGTGGTTATAGTTACAAAGGGTGGGCTGCCATTAAAGTTCATGTGCGTGTAGAGGAAGGTGTCCCAATACTTTTGGCAATAAAGTGTATCTCTATACATGTGTCAATCACTGGGTAATTTTCTTCCTTCTCTGTTGAGGGCAATGATACAAAACAACAGACGCACAGAGGAGATTACTTTAACCACTTAAGGACCGCCTACTGCACATTTACGTCGGCAGAATGGCACGGCTGGGCACATCAACGTATATATACGTTGATTTTAGTACCCAGCCGTGGGTCGCGGGCGCGCGCCTGCAACCCGGTCCGAAGCTCCAGGACCGGGACCGCGGGATTCGCGGACCCGATCGCCGCTGCAGTGCGGCGATCCGTCCCTGGAGCGGAAGAACGGGGAGCGCCGTGTGTAAACACGGCTTCCCCATGCTTCTCTGTGGCCGTAGCATCGATCGCGTCATCCCTGTAATAGATGACGTCACACCTACAGCCACACCCCCCTACAGTTGTAAACACAACACATAGGTCACACATCCCCTACAGCGCCACCTGTGGTTAACTCCCAAACTGCAACTGTCATTTCCACAGTAAACAATGCGATTTAAATGCATTTTTTGCTGTGAAAATGACAATTGTCCCAAAAATGTGTCAAAATTGTCCGAAGTGTCCGCCATAATGTCGCAGTCACGAAAAAAATCGCTGATCGCCGCTATTAGTAGTAAAAAAAAAAAATTAAATAAAAATGCAATAAAACTATCCCTTATTTTGTAAACGCTATAAATTTTGCGAAAACCAACCGATAAACGCTTATTGCGATTTTTTTTACCAAAAATAGGTAGAAGAATACGTATCGGCCTAAACTGAGAAAAAAAATATTTTTTTTATATATTTTTGGGGGATATTTATTATAGCAAAAAGTAAAAAATATTGCATTTTTTTTAAAAATTGTCGCTCTATTTTTATTTATAGCGCAAAAAATACAAGCTTGTACAACGGCTTGTATGTAAGTCCATGGTCTGTGGATACAAGCTCTGTTGATTCGCCACCGTATGGTGAGTTGGATCCATAATCTCTGATAAGAATATCCATTTCTCTTCCCCACTCCTTCAAGGTGAAGGCACTCCCGGGTGTTATATCTACCATGCATCACGGCTATTTGAATGACAGCAGTGTGTCATCATCTATGTCATTGCTGATTTTGGTTACATGGACTATTTGGTCATTTTTATTTACACCAGGTTTTCATGACTGTGATATTCTGAACTGTGTTTTATTTGCATCACAAGTTATATTCAGTGATCACATACTTGTGGAGTTGGTTTGATCACATATATATATATATATATATATATATATATATATATATTTATTTTTTTGATATTCACTGCAAGTGTGTTTTCCATTTGTGACCATACATTGCATACTAGTTATTTTAGGTGTGCCGTGTAGAACTGTTTTTGAATAGTGGTCATACACACACTCGTTTATGAGTGAGACAAACCTTGGTTCCTCAATTATTAATATATATATTTTTTTGTAAATATATTTCTCCTGTGAATACCCATCACATGATGTGAATTCATTCAGCACCTCTGTGCACAATATTTTTTACTGTTTCATACCTCCCAACTTTTCAACTTCGGAATGAGGGACAAATGAGCATACCTCCCAAATAAGTTGTTGAGCGGGGGAGGTGCCGCAGAGATCAGAGTTGTTGAGGGGTGGTTCCACAGATCGGAGTCGCGGGGGGGTTGCCACGGAATCGTGGGATTTTAGCCCCGGGACGGTTGGGAGGTATGCTGTTTCTACAGTGACAATTATTCACTTTATGGTATTTCAGATTTTGGTTGGGTTATCCACGTAATACACATTTTGAGCGCTACACGTTATACCCCTACATTTGTTCACAATTCAGTCTAAGGCCTCGTACACATGATCAAATCTGTCTGCTGGAAACGGTCTGCTAGACCGTTTCAGCAGACAGATTCGATCGTGTGTACGGGCAAACAGACGGATTTGGCCACCCAACAGATTTCAAAGCATGCTTTGAAATCTGTCGGCTGGGAACCCGTCCGCCCGACACGTCTGCTGGTTAGTACGCTAACCAGCAGACATGTCTTCTCGCACACGCGCCAAATGGTTTTGACGCATGCGCGGAAGTGTTTTACTTCCTGGTGCGGTAACGTGGCGGCGTCGACGTCACCGCCACGTCACCGACACGTCAGCGCGCTGTCTGCTGGTGGGGATTTTGGTTTGCTCGTGTGTTCACGCGAGCAAACCAAAATGCCAGCAGACAGATTTGTTCAAATCGGTCGGACAGACCGTTTTGAACAAATCTATTTACTCGTGTGTACGAGGCCTTATTGTTGTGTTGGCTGCCTATACATTTATTTTTGGTTGGCGCAATATATTATATACATTTTTTTCATAGTAACTGATGTATTAATGTCCTGCACTCACTGGTCACGGTCACTGATGAGTTTGTTTACTGGTCACTGATGAATGATTATACTGGTCACAAATGAATTAATTTTTTGGTCACGGTCAAAGATGAATGAATTTACTGGTCACGGGCAGTAATGAATGAATTTTCTGGTCATGGTCACTGATGTATTAATCTACTGTCACTACTGGTCTTGGTCACTGATGATGAATAAATGTACTGCCACTGCATTTATGGGTGCTGGTGAGGCCACATTTATGGGTGCTGATGTTACTGCATTTATGGCTTTTGTAAGCTGTTTTTTTTTGTTAAGGTTATCTAAAAGATGGGTTTCAAAAGTTTCGACAGGGGCGCAGTTTCAGTGCTTGCCATAGGCGCCATTTTCACTAGATACGTCTCTGTGTCACTGTGAAGAATGGAGCCGATGCTTTCTGTGTAATTCCGGCTCTTCATAGGCGGAGTGATATCAAATGCACTCCGCCTGTGACAGATACGGGAAGCATCGGCCCTGCTCTCTACTGCAGCCGCATGCTTCCACATCTCAGAGGAGCCAGGCAGCAGTACACACGTCACTCCAGCATTAATACCCACCAGCACCAGCAGTACCCACCAGCACCAGAGTGTGTACATTTATATATATTTTTTAATTGTATGATTAAGTGGTGAAAGTTATTAGTGCACCCCAAGTTTTGACTGTAATATCTTATGTGTCCCCCTTTTATAGCAATCCAGTTGCCACTAGTTTCAGGAAGTGTAAAAAAGTTGAGGAAAAATAAACTTTATTACGTGTTGGTGAAAATAACCTTTGGAGCAGAAATGAAACGTAATGTTTTGAGTGGAGCCCAGAAGAGGAAAAATGCTGCAGAGGAGAAAGAGAAAATGTGCAAACTTCCAAAACTAACATCTTGGCTCAATACAGGTGCAACGTCAGCCAGTAGTTCTGCTCCTCAAGATGTAGCATCCACATCTACATGCACTCCAATTCCAGCAGAAATACCAATGGTATCATTACCTGATCCTGCTGCTGGGGAAAATCCACAAGAGGAAATGCCCACCACATCTGTATCAGTAAGGAGGTTTGCAACCCAAGACACAGATCCGGGGCTATGGGATATTGGCAATACTAGTACAGTGGATTACTGGATTCGTAGTGGACCGACAGCATGCCAGAATCATGACTGCAACCTTTTAAACTCAGGCAGAGTGTATAAGGGAACTGGAAGAGAAAATACACAGACAAGGTATTTGTCAAAGAATGTGTTTAAACGTGAATTGCGGAATGGCGAGTGTGTAAAGCGTGAATGGCTTCTCTATTCGTAAACCCAAGGTCGTTTGTACTGCTTTGCATGTCGCCTATTTTCCAAGACCGAATCTCCCTTTGCTACATCAGGTTTCAATGACTGGAAACACAGCAATGTTATTGGTAAACATGAAAACGGAGAAGAACATCACAAGTGCATGACGGCATATTTGATTCACCATAAAGAAACTGGAAATGTCGATACATTATTACTTCAACAACTTCGCTCAGAGCAGGAGTATTGGCATAAAGTGTTGACACGAGTGGTTTCTGTAATTCGCTTTCTTGCCTCCAGAGGTCTGCCATTTCGTGGAGAAAACCAAATAATTGGGTCTGCTAAAAATGGAAACTAGTTGGGTATTCTTGAGCTGTTAAGTGAATTTGACCCTTTTCTGGAAGAGCATCTCAAATTGTATGGGAATACAGGAAAGGGAAACCCATCATATTTATCAGCAAACATTTGTGAGGAATTCATTGAAATAATGGGACAACATGTTCTTTCTGCTATTCTTGAAGAAATAAAATAATCAAAATATTATTCAGTAAGTGTGGATTCCACTCCAGACATCTCACACACCGATCAACTGACATTTACTGTCCGGTACATTCGAGGATGTGAGCCCGTGGAACGTTTTCTTAAGTTCATCCCCATCTTTTCTCATGGAGCAAAGAATCTAGCCGACACTGTTGTGGGATTCCTTAATGAGAACAAAATTCCACTATCCAACTGCCGTGGTCAGTCATATGACAATGCCTTAAATATGTCTGGACGCTATACTGGATTGCAAGCACGGATTCTTCAGTTGAATGAGTTTGCTATGTATGTCCCCTGCGCTGGACACAGCCTGAACCTGGTAAAAGCAGCAGAGTGGTCTACAGTAATTCTTCGACTTTGTTCAGCATCTTTATTCATTCTTCTCTGCTTCCACACAGAGTGTTGCAACATCTCTGGAAAAAACATTTTGGTCAAGCGTGTGACACAAATGGTCGGCAATTCTTCGACATGAGGGTTTTGATAAAATTAAAAATCAGCATCTGACACTGAACAGGAAGTAAACACAAGGCGAGAGGCAAAAGGATTCAAAATGGAAAATGGAAACGATCTTCTCTTTGGAATGCTTCTTGAAAGAGTCACACATCGATCAGAGGGAACATACTTGTTGCCATGTTCTTGCAACTTTAGGATCTAGAGACAGATTTAGTGTATTGGAAAAGGTGTCCAAGTGGCGGCCCGCCCATTGGGCGCACGGGCGCTGCCCCCCCTGGTCAAAAAAAAAAAAGAATTAAAAAAAAAAAAAAAAAAGCTTTAAGAACTTTTATTCTAAAATGTCATTTTCTGAGTTCTGGCGGCCGTCTATAGAGGGCGCTGCAGCGCCACCCCCTCTCGATAACACACGTTCAATGTCGGCGTGTGTTACTGTTGCCAGCTGCCTGGTTTTGATAACCGGCTGGGACGCCGGTACCCGAATAGCGACAGCTGGTTGGCTGAGGGGCTTTACAGTGGCTCTGAGGGTCCCGCCCTCCGGCTTCGGAAGATCGGAGCGCAAAATCTGCGGTCCTTAAAAAGCCGTTTGCACTCGATTCTGGTTTTCAGGAACCTGTAGCTTCTCCAGGGCGGCAGCTCGAGGGAGGACATGGAACAGGTAAGTGATTTTTTTACAGGGAGGGGCACAGGAAGTAATGGGGCACACAAGGCGAGAGGCAGTAGAAATGGGGCAAGGATTGGGGCACAGAGCAACAATGACAAGGCCGGGCAATGACAATTGAAAACTGAATATGATGGCTGGCAGAGAGGGAAACGATCTTCCAGAGAGGTCAATTGACAATTCGTTTGATTGGCACAGTGGAATGAGTGGTGGCGTTCTTGAAAGAGTCATTTGAACAAGTGGTGAAAAGCAGCTGCTTTTGAGGTCATTGGTGACAATTGATGCAATCGTTTGAGAGGATATGAACATACTTGTGGCACAGTGCCAAATGATGAACATTGGTGACTTCTTGAGTCTCATTGGTAAAATGGGCACGTATCTTTGGCACAGTGGTGACAATTGATGGCACAGTGGCTGCTAGAGACAGTGGTGATTTGGCACAGTGTATGGCACATGAATTTGGTTGAGTGGCTGCAAGCCAGGATTTTTTTTTCGTTTGCGCCCCCCCAAAAATTTTGAGCACCAGCCGCCAGGTGTCCAGATTCAGAATATAAGGAAAAACGGGAAGGAAAGCGAAGTGTACGCCTCACTAGATATGACGGATCAGAAGAAGAGGTATTTCTCAGTAAAAGTGAAAAGTTTAAGGTGGAAACATTCCTTCCTGTTCTGGACTCTCTAATTCCTGCACTGACAAAACGTGCAGAAGCTTATTCATCGATTGGAAATATGTTTTCATTCTTCTGTGAATTAAAAACAATTAGTTCTGATGACCTAAAAAAAAGGTGTGAATACCTGGCTAATGTTTATCACAAAGATCTTGATTATGGTGACCTACTAAATGAATGTGAGCATCTCAAGCACTACATGATTCTTGATCAAAATTGTGAGACTCTTCCTGCATTGTACAGAAAAATTATTTCAGACAACTTGAAATCAGTTTTTCCGAATGTGGAAATTGCACTCCGAGTGTTCATGTGCATGATGGTGACCAACTGTGCAGGAGAGCGTTCGTTCTCAAGATTGAAACTGATAAAAAAATTAGCTTCGCAGCACAATGGGGCAGCAGCGTTTGAACTGGCTTTCACTAATGTGCATTGAAAATTACATCCTAAAAACCATTGACTTCAAGCCAGTTATAAAGGAATTCTGTACAAAAAAGTGTCGCAAATTTAATAAATGATTAGTGTTTTTGTACTGTGCCATTTCAATCAGTAATGTCTTGTTTTTCAATTTATTGCTTTTCAAGCTCATGTTATATTATTCAAAAGTTGTGGTAATGTTTAAACACTGATTTTGTTGAAAGTACCAATAAATATCGCCTTATTGATAATTTGCATTTTTATTCTCGTGCGTGATTGTGTAGACAGGGCCCCAGTGCACTGTATTGCCCGGGGGCCTATAATGGTCTTAAAATGGCACTGAGTAAAGTGCTACACTTACATTATAAGTCACTAAAAATGTTTGAAAACTTTGCCAGGCAGGGCAAATGACATTAAGTGAAAAATGTATATGTAAAAGAAGGGGGTGTTGTCTGCGCTGAAAGTGAACAGGGGGAGAGGAGGGGGGGTGTGGGTGATAGGGGTGAATGGATGGGACGGGTGGCTGGATGGGTGGATGCAGGTGGGTTTAGGACAACATGATAACCAACATAATCGAAACAATGATGTGAATGAATATACACATAAGGGTGATAACCAATAAATACAAAAATTATTATTACAATAAGGAAAAACCCAACACACTAGCCAGTGTAATGTGAAACCAGTGAAAAACAATCCTAAATCCAAACTATAAGACCAGAGAAAATTCCATGAGGAAATGCCTCTGGATGGAAAAAATGTGAAATAAATAAAGTCTCTAGTGAAAAAACCCAAGAGTCCAGATAAGTCCAAATTGAAATGGTGGTGCCAGGAAAGGGTGACAGCAGAAAGCACCTCAGGTGGTCCCCAGCTCCTCACCTCAAGGCTATAGCTCGGATAGCCTGCAACAGCACCTCCCGGTGGAGGACAGTGATCCCTCGGCAGGGCAAGCAGCAGAGGCACTCCTCAGCGGTAAAGGTAAAGCAAAAAAGAAGAAAGCAAGTGAGTGACAATAAAAGACGTCTAGTAGGCAACGAGTGTCACTTGTACATCCACTCACCACGGGGTGATGGATGATGGGCCTATCTCCCACGAACAGCGAGTTCGTACTTCTAATGGCAGATATCCTCTTCTAAGCTGGCCAGATGGTCACTCACAACAAGGGATCTCTCAGATGGCATACATGATAAAAGAAACAGACCATAGCGCAATCCCGCAAGGTAAAAAACACATTTAATAAAAAAATAAAACTCACATTTAAAACGATCCAAAAGGCACAAAACAAACAGACGTCAGGAACAAACTGCGTCAGGCGTGTGGACTCTGTGGCTCCTAGGATCCCTACGCGTCTCGTCACACCTCGTGACTTCCTTAGGGGAACTCCCCCCTAAGGAAGTCACGAGGTGTGACGAGACGCGTAGGGATCCTAGGAGCCACAGAGTCCACACGCCTGACGCAGTTTGTTCCTGACGTCTGTTTGTTTTGTGCCTTTTGGATCGTTTTAAATGTGAGTTTTATTTTTTTATTAAATGTGTTTTTTACCTTGCGGGATTGCGCTATGGTCTGTTTCTTTTATCATGTATGCCATTTGAGAGATCCCTTGTTGTGAGTGACCATCTGGCCAGCTTAGAAGAGGATATCTGCCATTAGAAGTACGAACTCGCTGTTCGTGGGAGATAGGCCCATCATCCATCACCCCGTGGTGAGTGGATGTACAAGTGACACTCGTTGCCTACTAGACGTCTTTTATTGTCACTCACTTGCTTTCTTCTTTTTTGCTTTACCTTTACCGCTGAGGAGTGCCTCTGCTGCTTGCCCTGCCGAGGGATCACTGTCCTCCACCGGGAGGTGCTGTTGCAGGCTATCCGAGCTATAGCCTTGAGGTGAGGAGCTGGGGACCACCTGAGGTGCTTTCTGCTGTCACCCTTTCCTGGCACCACCATTTCAATTTGGACTTATCTGGACTCTTGGGTTTTTTCACTAGAGACTTTATTTATTTCACATTTTTTCCATCCAGAGGCATTTCCTCATGGAATTTTCTCTGGTCTTATAGTTTGGATTTAGGATTGTTTTTCACTGGTTTCACATTACACTGGCTAGTGTGTTGGGTTTTTCCTTATTGTAATAATAATTTTTGTATTTATTGGTTATCACCCTTATGTGTATATTCATTCACATCATTGTTTCGATTATGTTGGTTATCATGTTGTCCTAAACCCACCTGCATCCACCCATCCAGCCACCCGTCCCATCCATTCACCCCTATCACCCACACCCCCCCTCCTCTCCCCCTGTTCACTTTCAGCGCAGACAACACCCCCTTCTTTTACATATACATTTTTCTCTCTGCCCAGGACAGAGTGTCAGGAGTCTGCTGCAGAATCCCCAGTCCACCTTCCAGCCCAATTCCACTCCCACCCATCCCCCTTGGTAGCGCAGGAGTCTTTCCATATATTAAGTGAAAAATGCTATAGTTCATTTATACTTTTTTTGATCAGTAAAGGGAGACCTATTTGGCTTATTTGCACACCTCCAGTATATATCAATCTGCCTTTTTGAACAAAGCAGAACAATTCTTGTTGTAGCTTATTTATCCTTATATAGGCAGCATGGAACTAAAAAAGAGTGTTAGGGTGTTTGCATACACCTATGAACACTTACATAGCGGTTTATTTACTAAAGCTGGGAGAGCGCAAAATCAGGCTCGCTTTTGCATAGAAACCAATCAGCTTCCAGGTTTTATTGCCAAAGCTTAATTGAAAAAGCTGAGGTTAGAAGCTGATTGGCTACCATGCACAGTTGCACATGATTCTGAGGGCTCCAGTTTTAGTAAATCTACCCCATTGTGCAGTACTTTGTCCCAGGTTTCTAAGTGCTTTGATCCGACAACAACTATAAAGGGCCCTTTCACACGTGCGGACCGTGAGTCCGTTTTTCATACATCCGTTTACGGATGAAAAACGGACTACAATGCTTTCCGTTTACATCTGTCTCCGTTAAGCTCCGTTTTTTTGAACGGAAGAAAACCCTATTTTTCTTCCGTCAAAAAAACGGAACGTATGAAAAACGGCTGTTAGTGGACGATCCGTTTAACATCCGATCCGCTAACATCCGTTTTTCATCAAAATATGTAATAAAAATAAAGTTCTAACAAAAAAAAAAAACCAGATGAAAAAACGGATGAAAAAACGGATGAAAAACAAATGACAGCTAATGAAAAACGGACGAAAAACGGATCAACTGATGATAAAAAATGGATCTAAAAAACGGTCCGCACGTGTGAAAGGACCCTAAAGGAAACAACTGAATCCTATCTGCAGGTTGTTTCAACACTTTCTCAAGACAAGCAACAGCAAGACGAATGCAGAGGATCTCCATGTCAATGCCCATATACAGTATTTTTAAAGTATAACTAAAGGCAAAACTTTTTTTTTTTTTTTTTAGTTTTAGAATGGGGAGGGATTAGAACCCCTGTCTGTTTTTATCGTTGTCTGTGCCCCTGTTAGGGAAATTCACCCTATTTGTCCTGTTTACCGTTATAGTTGAAAGTAAAAGAAAATCACAAATTTGAGGTTGTTCCTATAAAAGTAATAGAGTGGAAATATTCCAATGGGGAGACTGGGGGTTCCCCAATAAATTCCCTTAATTTGCAGGGATTCCTTCTTTTTTGGCTATGGGGCAAGAAGTTAAGGGGAATCTCCACAATGGGATACAGATGTCAAAAGAAATCTGACAGCGGTTATAATCTTCCCTTGCTCTATCCAAAATTAGGAAAAAAAAAGTTTTGCCTTTAGCTCTACTTTGAGGCCGCGTACACACGACCCAGAACCTCGACGGGCAGAACACATCGTTCCGCCCGTCGAGGTTCTCTCCCGGCCGTCGGATTCGGCGACCCGCCCGTCGGGAATGGCAACCAGCCATTCTTCCAGGCGGGCCGTCGAGAAAATAGAGAGCGTGCTCTCTTTTTCGGCTCAACGAGCTTCCCGACGGGAAGCTCGCTGAGACCGTACACACGGCCGAGGTCCTCGCTGGAATGTGCATTCCAGCGAGGTTCTCGCTGATTTTCAGCGAGAACCTCGGCCGTGTGTACGGGGCCTGAGCTTTAGCTTAGTTTTAACACATCAGGCCAGATTCTTAAAAATTTGCGTATCTGGCGGCGTAGCGTATCATACCGCATTTACGCTACGCCTACGCCAATTACTGGAGCAAGTGCCGTATTCTCAAAGCACTTGCTCCGTAATTTTCGGCGGCGTAGCGTAAATGCGGCGTCGTAAGGGCGCGTAATTCAAATAGTGAAGGAGGGGGCGTGCTGTATTTAAATTAAGCGCGCCCCCGTGCCGAACGAACTGCGCATGCTCTGTAATACGTAGGCCACTGCGCATGCTCTGTAATACGACGCAAATACATAGGTTGCGACGTGAACGTAATTAACGCACGTCCCTATTCACGATGCGTTACGTAAACGATGGAAAAAGCCGACACTAACCCGACGGCCATACTTAACATGGCATACGGTGGACTGAAGTAAGGTTACCCCTCATATAGCAGGGTTAACCTTACGCGTACGCAACCTACGTAGCAAAAACGTTTGAGAATCAGCGTATCGGCTCATTTGCATATTCGGCGGTGAAATCAACGTAAACGCCACCTAGCGGCCGTCAAGGTATTGCATTTAGGATCCGACAGTGTAAATGACTTACACAAGTCGGATCCAAGCTTAAAACCGGCGTATCATGTTTTCAGAATAGAAAACAATGATACGCCGGAGGGAAATTCGAATTACGCCGGTGTATGTGTACATACACTGGCGTAATTCCTTTGAGAATCTGGCCCTAGGTGCATACTGGGATATCTGGAATGTCCCAATATTGAAGAAATTTGATGGTATTCTTGAGCACTGAGGAGGCATGTGTAAAATACAGGAGGCTTGCATGTTATTATGTGTGTGATCTTTCAGATCTGTGCAGTAATCAAGCACAACATTTTTTAATTTGACTCTGTGCACTAATTTCCTATAATAAAGACCAGTAATCGCTACTCTATCTCTTTGTGCAGGGTGAGTGGTCTGACTGGTCCCATCCTGCAGCTCTGCCATCTGAACAGGCTATGTACAGTGCAGCGATGGTACCACTGCTAATTTTACAAGAAAATATCTGGGTAGGGTTTTGTGCTGCCCTTCATATTGCCCAATTCACCAATTTCCTGGGCATTGCCAGTAATCAAAGGTGGATATCTTGGGAGGTGGCTGGGATTGAAGCTGAAGGAGAGCAGTATTAAAATATGAGGTGCTTGGCACAGGGTTGTAGGAAAGGCTTTAGCGTATTTTACAGGTACAGAGGGTAAAATAAGTATTGAACACGTCACCATTTTTCTAGGTGAATATACTTGTAAAGATGCTATTGACATGACATTTTCACCACATGTCGGTAACAATCCATACATACAAAAAATAAATAAAAAATGATGTGTAATAAAATGGAAAAAGTATTGAATACGCTAGAAAAATGGTGACGGATTCAATACTTATTTTACCCGCAGTATATGAATATTTAGTCCACAATGTTTAAAAAAAGAGACCAAATCTGAAGGTTCATTATATTTCAGTTTTCTTTGTTTACTTTTCACACCATCGCAGGCACCAGCTCATTACACGGGGTGAATAACTCTTATCTCTGTTTATTGCTCCAATAGGACACTAATTATACGCTAATTATACTCTTACATTAATCAACCTTATATTTGCATTTGTTCTTAGAATGTAAGGTGATCAGGGCGAGCCTATTCTTTCCTGGTGTACGCACGCAAGCTGATTAATTAATTTATACTCTGCAACACAATAAGTTATATCATTAACTTAATTCAAAAGCAATTCTCAAAGTAAAAGACCCCTTGAAAGGCTGCTTTTTTTTTTGGGGGGGGGGGGGGGATTCTGACACATGATAGGTCCACCCCCCTTCCCATGTGGGTAGGCTGGGAGTGGATTGTTATGGATGTTAGTGGAGCTTTGAAATGTAAGGGGACTATGTAAAATGGCTTGTGCATGGTGCACCCCAGGGCTGCCTGCATACAGCTCTGAAGTGGATGCAGAAGCAGAAAAAGTGGCTCAGTATGATGGACGGGTCTCAGTACCCATCTGAATGAGCCTTGAGTGGTATTTCCTCAAAACCGGAGCAGCTGTGCAAAGTAACTAGTCAGCTTCTGGCTTTTTTTCAAAGCTTATTTGAACTAGCTGAAGATAGAAGCTGATTGGTTGCCATGCACTGGTTCTCCAGATTCTGTTGTGATCAATTTTTGATAAATTCCCCCTCACTGTGTTTTACAATTCACACTCCTTGCCTAAGCAAGGACATTACATTCATTCTTCATTAAGCTTTGCTGTGTGTGGAAAAGAACACTCGGTCATGCCACAGTCATTAGAGCATATGCCCCTTTAAGCCCCTCCCACTATAAATTTGGCCACAATTTGGCACAGTCTGCTGTGTGCACCGCTAGATCTCTTCACAAAGTAAAATGACCAGGCCCAAGTACAGGACGTGATTAGTATGCCACTGCTTGGGCTGCCGAACCTTACTTACCCCCTGCTTCTCTCTGTTCTGTTCCACATGCATACATTGATTTTTTTTTTTTTCCTGAAAAACAATACTACTGTCTTAAAAACCTGCTCACACATTGTGCATATAAAAAGGGGCTCTTGTGAGATGTAGTTCTGGGGATGTGGCTATTTCAGTGGGAATTGAGCTTACATCAGCTGCGTCTGCAAGTATTTTAGGCTACATTTACACAGGAAATTAGGTGAATACAGGCATACCCCACTTTTAAGTACACATTGGGGTTTATTTACTAAAGCTGGAAAGCGCAAAATCAGGCTCAGTGGATTTTTGCAGCTGGGATCACAGGTATATGTAATATGACATGTGTTCGACCACTGTGTTGGGTTAAGTTGAACAGTTGGGGGGGTAATAAAACTGCAGCTCAACCACCTATTTGTATCCCCCTTCCCCAGTCGAAAAGGGTAAACAGGCCATATACTTTAAAGTAGATCTCCACCCATGCACACTGGAAGTCAATATAACAGTATAAAAACGGCAGTAGCTGTGCAGTGTGTTTTTCAACTCTTTTCAACATTTTTGCCATATCGTTTATTCGTGGTTTTTAGCATTTTTCCACATTTTGTTTCCGTTTTTTTTTATTTTATTTTTTTAAAACCTTTTATTTTTTTCAATGGATCAAAAACATTACTAAACGCTGGTATAAATGTTTTATGAGCGTTTATCTATGTTTATCAGCGTTTTTTACAGCTGAAAAACGTCTCTCAGAACACACCAGTTTTTTTTAATTATTTTTTTTTACTGCCCAAAAACGCCACTGCCCAAAACTGCTGATACCAGCCTATGTGTGCATGGACACATAAGATAACATTATGGAGAGTTTAATGACTGTTGGAAAAAGTGTCTACTGACAAAAACAGCTACTGGTAAAACGTCAAAAAACGTATGTATATATTTAGCAGAGAATCTAGAGAATAAAATGGCGATTGTTGCAATATTTTATGTCACACAGTATTTGTGCAGCGGTGTTTTAAATGCAACTTTTTGGGACAAAGACACTTTCATGAATTTTAGAAAAATGGAAAAGTAAAGTTAGCTCATTTTTTTTGTAAAATGTGAAAGATTATGTTACACTGAGTAAATAGATACCAAACAGGTCACATTTTATAATTGCTAGATCTAGATCTAGGTCTAGTGCTAGAAGTATTACTCCCACTCTGAAGATCGCGGCAATACCTCACATGTGTGATTTGAACACCGTATGCGTTTTCTTTGCTGCGCGAGCTCGCGGGGACGGGGCGCTTACATTTATTTTTTATTTTTTATACATCACTTTTAAACATCCCTTGTGACAGTAATAGGTTGTGACAGGACCCCAAATCCCTTCTATACACTTCAAAGTATTCAGATTGCCAAAAACGGCAATTCTGAATACTATATATTTTTTTAAATCTGGCATCATTGGCAGCAAAGTAAACCAGAAGTGACGTTGTGATGTCGCTTCTGTGTTTACATTCAGGATATTGGAACAAAGCCATTTACGGCTTCGTTCCAGTCTGTGGCTAGACGCTGGAGGTGGTGCATCGTGGATCGTGTTTCCCGGTTGGACGGGATGCCCGTTAAGAGCGGCGGAGGCTGCAGGAGGGGGGGATGTCCCCTCCCGCTGCTCCGGGATAACAACCAAGCTGATTTTAGCCTCATCGGTTGTTATCAATGGAAAGCTGATTGCCCGATACTGGGATGGGCTGCGTGCATCACCCCGGTATAACCCCCGAAAGCTGAGGACACATATGTGCGTATTCTCGGCGGAAGGTGCCTGCTCTGTCCAGTGGTGTTGCATAGAGCAACCCAGATCCTCTTCTTCTCGGGTCCCATGCCGGCGCTCCTGGCCCCTCCCTGTCGAGTGCCCCCACATCGTGGGGGCACCCGGGCCAAGACGCTGCTCTGTGTGTCCATTCAGACACAGAGCCACAGCTTGGCCCTGAGGCTCAGTCCCGCCCCGCCTCCTCTCTCTCCTTATTGTGTCACTGACTTTAAATGACAGCAGAGGACAGCCGAGTCTCTCGTGAAAAATCACTGGATCGAAATGGGGCTCAGGTAAGTATTTGTGGGACTAAAGGGGGGGCTGTGCCTTTAGAACCATCTAAAGTTACTAACCTCTCCTTTCTGGAGGCAAGTTTTGTAAGCAAAGTCAGCATTCTTTCAGTCACCTGCAAACAGCAGTACTTGCAAACCAGGAGAATGCAGGAGAACTCCTAAAATTTTTCAGCTATCAGAGCTAGCAGCTGGAACCCCACAGATAACCAGTGGCTGTGGTCAATATCTATTGAATCTCTATTACATGGTAATAAATGTAAGATTTGAAGTTAAAAAGTCATCAACAGAAGTCCATATCTCTTTCCACATGTCCACAGCTCTCTCTTATTCCTCTCATGATTTTAGAGTCCACACCATGTTAAGCAAACTGAAGGTTTGGAACAAAAATAAATTAAATTTCAGATGTATCTGGGGAATATCAGTCTGGAGAAAAGACCGACTCAGAGCTGCTGGAATCGCTAGCACTGAACGGAGATTAAGCAGCATCGGAGACTTCAGTGGAGCAGATAATAGGTTGCAAGCTTTGTTTCTTTTTAAAAGCAGGTCCTCTTAGAGGTGCAAGTCTTGTCTGTGAATGTTAATCCAAGTGACAGCAGCTATTTCAGTGACAATCCAATAGCACAATTATAGACAGTTTATACCGTCTTATCCTTATTCAGAGATGACATATTAGCTTGTACTTCTATTCACTTACAAAGGTAAAATCGTTTATTATGGATTAGCAACTTTTATGTTTTTATGACATCAAAGACACTTGCTTTTATATTTAAAACCCACTTCTACACTTTTTGTTTTATTTGAGACAGAGTGGGAATAGAGTCCTTGTGAGCTGTTTATAGCTGTCTGTGTCTATTGGGGAGATATCACAATTTCTTTCAGGACAAGAAGTGATGACACAAGCATGACAGCATATACGTATGGGTAGGTTCTGCCGTCCTGCCCAATCACTGGACTGGTGGTTATACTATTTAAATGAGTCACCTCCCCCAAGGCAGCATTCTCCTTTTTTTCCTCACTTATGGAACTGTTTAAAGCAAGAATTTTTACCCTTACCTTGTACATTTTTATTCAAGCAAAATACTTGTATATACACCGCATTTCACATTCCCGGTGTAAAAAAAAAACAGGG
Organism: Rana kukunoris; assembly: GCA_029574335.1. Taxonomy (NCBI): domain Eukaryota; kingdom Metazoa; phylum Chordata; class Amphibia; order Anura; family Ranidae; genus Rana; species Rana kukunoris. The sequence goes on from CM056051.1 coordinate 398,942,241, forward strand.
AAAAAATGCCTTTTCCCCATGGCTTAAAATTTTCCAGAAATTTTACATCTCTAGCTGAGAATGCTGGGAAACAATATCTGGAAAGTGTATTTTATAAAGTTACCCATTACTGCTCTGCAGGGTGTGTAGAGAAGGGTAAATTCAGTTAAGTGTAAAGGCATGTTAACTATGAACTGTTTGGTGCAAATCTGGTCGGTCACAAAGCTTGTGATGGTTGGAATCACCTTCCTAGCAATGAGAGATGACCCCCTCAGGTAACATATGCCAAATGACTTGAGTCCTTGGCTGAGGGGATGGACTTTGGGAGCTATAACCTGGAGCCAACATGAACCAATGTGGAGAGGTTTTCTGGGTAGGGTTGCCACAATGTTTTCATGCCAAACCCAAACACTTTAACAGTGCATTAGAAAAAAAAACTCAAGGGGTAATGCTGTGGACTGTAGTGTAAAGGGGGACACTGATGTAAGGGGGTTTCTGCTCCCCACTTACATCAGAGTTTCCAGATTCTCCCCTTTACATCTGAGTTCTTCTTACTTTAGTGTACTCACTCACTCGGAGGCAGGAGAGAAAAGAGAGGGAGGAGTGAGACGTCAGTCACAGTGAATGGTGAAATTACTCAACCAAGGATGGAGGCTCAGGGATCAGCAGCACCTTTCAACCACAGTGCATCTGCCAGCTGCTGGGCTTTACATTTTCCACCCACACATCCCTATTTCTTAGGCATGCACACTCCATGCAAACTCTGATGTTGGGGAGCCACATTCCGGTCTGAATAACATGTTTCAAAACCCAGTGTTACGTACCTGGGATGTGAGCCTGACGTGCAGAAGAAGGCCTCACGTACAACTCCGGCTCGCAGACTACTGGCAGTGATACAGCAGCCACAGGAGCACGGTGGGGTATGAGTGCCTGTAAACAGTTCAATAGTCCCTGTAGTAGCGGTGGTCAGCAGGCAGATAGTAGATGAGCTAACATGATGCTTGACTGGTGGCAGGCTGGGATGAACCACCGAGCAGTACCAGATGCAGGCTTGCAGGGCTAGGAGCTGTAGCAGGCTGGATGAGCGAGATGCAGGGTCAGACAGGCCGGGTCGTTAGACGTTAGGCAGAGAGGTCAGGTCACAAGCCAAGTAGTACTGGAAGATCATCAGACAGAATCAGCAGGCAGGATCAGAGTCTAAGGGAAGCCGGGATCAGAACAGGCAGCAGGTATTCACAGGTAACAACAAGCTGGATCAGAGTCAGAGGTCACACAGGAAACAGCAAATGACACAGAAGCTGCAGACCAAACAGCAAGGAACCTCTGTAGGAGCCTTGCTTAAATAGCCTGCGTGACTCCATTATTAGTGACAGGTGTGTGTCTTAACCACTTTAGCCCCGGACCATATTGCTATCCAAAGACCAGAGTACTTTTTGTAATTCGGCACTGCGTCGCTTTAACTGACAATTGCGCGGTCATGCGACGTGGCTCCCAAACAAAATTGGCGTCCTTTTTTTCCCACAAATAGAGCTTTCTTTTGGTGGTATTTGATCATCTCTGCGGTTTTTATTTTTTGCGCTATAAACAAAAATAGAGCGACTATTTTGAAAAAAATGCAATATTTTTTACATTTTGCTATAATAAAAATCCCAAAAAAGATATAAAAAAACATTTTTTTTCCTCAGTTTAGGCCGATACGTATTCTTCTACATATTTTTCGTTAAAAAAAATCGCAATTAGCGTTTATTAATTGGTTTGCGCAAAATTTATAGCGTTTTCAAAAAAGGGGGTAGTTTTATGGCATTTTTATTATTATTTATTTTTACTAGTAATGGCGGCGATCAGCGTTTTTTTCGGTACTGCGATATTATGGCGGACACATCGGACACTATTGACAGATTTTTGGGACCATTGGCATTTTTATAGCGATCAATGCTATAAAAATGCATTGTATTACTATAAAAATGCCATTGGCAGTGAAGGGGTTAACACTAGGGGGCAGGGAAGGGGTTAAGTGTGGTCCTGGTGTGTTCTAACTGTATGGGAGGGGGTGGCCTCACTAGGGGAAATCACTGATCTTCTGTCCATACATTGTATGGACAGAAGATCAGCGTTTCCCCCGCTGACAGGAACAAGAGGTATGTGTTTACACACATACCTCCCGTTCCCTGCTCTGTAACGAGCAATCGCGGGTGCCCGGCGGCGGTCGTACCCGTCGGCCACGCGCACGGGACTTGCGGGACACGCGCGCGTGCCCGACAAGCTGCTAAAGGGAGGACGTAGAGCTACGTGCTCCCGCGTAGCAGTGCCACCGTCCCGCAGTAATATGACGGCGGGCGGTCGGCAATCGGTTAAAGTGCTAGTATGCATGCATGCATGCCGGGCGCTTGCATGGAAAGCCTGTCTTCCCTGACACCCAGACTGTCCAGCTGAGTTCCAGACAGGTGGCAACCCTAGTTCTGGCCAAAAAGGGGCTAATTAACTGTGATCAGGGGATAAAAAAGAGACTGTAGCCTATGGCCTGCATCTGTGCACGTGTTAAATTGTGAGTTTGGCAAAATAAATGGTCACAAAGCTAAAGCTCTGTTTAATAGGTGAGACATTCTGCTGCATGTGACCGTCATGTGTATGGTATATAGATTGACCCACCTAAAATGTGGCAATGGCAATTCAGCACAAAGGCCTTTACATTTGTAAATTATATTACTAAAATGTTATATAATTTCTTACATGTTACATGTTTTAAAAGTAATTTTCAATATTTTGAAATCTGTAGCTTTATTATAATAATAATAATAATAACTAGTAATCTTAACATAAAAGGTTCCTGTTTGGGCACTTTCTCTTATAGTGTCATAGGCAGGTGCAGTTTAGCCTCCCCTCTGTAGGTGGTGCTGTGTTGCTGGTTGTTATACAGAGGGAATAAAGGGTAAGAAGAAAATTGTTCTTCTACATCCTCTGTAGGTGTTACCAGGAAAGCAGTAACTTAATTGGATGCTGCAACACTGGATGACCTCAGAAGTCATCTTTAGTAGGGGCAATGCTAATTTATAACAGTGCCTTTCTGCATTTGTGAAGTGGATAAAGTAGGGATAGGATCCATGCTAAATAGGGACAGCTTATTTAGCCCTAGGGAGAGGTGCCTGATGATAAGTGACAGACTAGGGATACCGGTGCCGGCTCCACTATTCCTTGGACTCCGGTACTGTGATAAAGGTTTTGGATTAGCTCTTCTAAGTCCCACTGCACTGCTACTTTGCCTAACAGGAGCCCGCTGCTCAGATGCTGTGCCAGTAACGTAAGCTGGTGTGGTTTTTCCGGTGTGGCTTGGTGACAATTTCAAAACAAGGCACCAACATCCCTGGGTAGACAATATAGACAGGAAATTTGTTTGGCAGAATTTTTCAGGTGCTAGTAAATCCATTTGAAGAACTTTAAAAGTACAAAATATGTTTTATTTAGACACACAAGATAAAAGCACAGTTGGTTATTGATTGTTGGAGAGCATTTTCACAATCACAATCAAATTTGTTATACAAAATAGGCGTGTAGAAAGAGGTATTTTGATGTGGAAGTGGTGACAACTTATAACTTTATCCTGACATGTCTTGCCACCTTGGGCTTCCTCAGGGGATTTGTTATATACCACAATACCAATCACTAAATATAAAAAGATACATTTAGAACAGAGAACAAAAAATAAAACACAGGAGCAAATAACAATCAATGATAAATATGTAAACATAAATTCAGTGCCAGCCAATATGAACTCTACCACCACTCAGAAAAAGATGAGAATGGTGCACTTATTTAACTTACTTAACTAAAGCCCGATGGTAAGAGTTAGTTCATATAAAAAGGTAAAAATCTCATAGGGATAACTTGATAGAAAAAAAAACAGATAAAACATCGACTGTTAAAATTTATGAATTGGCTGCTCACCTCCAACAATGACCCAAGGGTCAAACAAGGCTCATCAGAGAGTCAGATAAGCAATCCTGTTGAGGGATCTGTAAAGGCATCCAGGTCCCAGGCGAAGACGAAGAACGTCTTCGCCTGGAACGCGACAGTGAGCTGAAAAGCATTCAAAACAAGAGGGGAATCAGTTTAGTGACTGGTTCTACATTGACATAACAAGTAAAAGATAACTAAATAATACATTTATAAAAAAGACTACATTTAATATAGAAAAATTATATTGGACTCTATATGTAATAAAGCAGCACTGTCCTACATAATTAGGGAGTCTCACAGAATCCTTTGATCCAACAGACTACACTTTGCAACTAAATGCTGCAGATCATCTGTCTCCCATATCCAAGGGAGATTAAACAGATGGCAGCAAATAAAGTATAGATATAGTTACATATAAACTAGGCAGAAAACTAAGTTCACATATTAGAGCATAGAACTGGTTTGCTTAATAAAGCACAGAGGAACTGTGCAAAGTGCTGACATGTAAAGAAAATTTGTGGATCTTAGAAAAAGGTTTTGCCTGGAAATGTCTCTGGGAACAGAGGGCTCACTCCTGATGCAGCAAGAGCTGACAAGTGTGGCCACTTGGTATATATACACGCGCCGCTTGATCAGCGCCTGATGTCCAAGTTCGAGTAGGAGCGTGCAGAAGCCAGTGTGTATGTGCAAAGCACCACAAACTACAGGATCCATAGTGCATTGCAGCCTGATAGGCCAGTGGATAACGCAGCGGGAGCTGACAGGCCCCAATCAGTGGGCGGGTGTGTCTATGCTCCACTCTAGCCGGTGAGCACGCAATGCAGATCCAAAGTACAAAAAATCGAATAAAAATACAGGAAAAAAGACGAAAGAAAATTTTGAAAAGGAATGCCGTATTTAGTGTAATCCATAGGCCACCCACAAGAAAGGCGCACACATGAAACACCAGAGGGTTATTTATTATTATTATTATTAATAATACGTTTTGTTGTTCGGGTTTGGGTGTTTATTATTATTTTATTATCATTATTATTACTACTATTATTATTATTATTAATTAATTTAATATTTTTTTATGGTTAGGGGTTTATTATTATGTATTTATGTATTATTACATATTCTTAATTTCTTTTATTTATTCATGATAATTTTTAGTTATTTGTGTATTTATATTATATTTATTTATTTACTTTGTTTATATATTATTACAATTTTGAGCTACAAAAAAAGCTCCAGAACTTTTTTGAGCTTAATTTTTTTCCCCTAAATAGCTTCCTTTACCTTAGTGCAGTCCTCCTTCACCTACCTCATCCTTCGATTTTGCTTTTAAATGTCCTTATTTCTTCTGAGAAAAACTCACTTCCTGTTCTTCTGTCTGTAACTCACCACTGTAATGCAAGGCTTTCTCCCTGGTGTGGATAAAGCCTCTTGAGGGGGAAGGGGGTGAGCAGGCAAGTCAGGACACTCTCTACTTTGCAGATAGAGAAAGGAGCTGTGTGTTAGTGGGCGTCCTGACACTCCGACTTGCCCCATCCCCCCTTAAGAGGCTTTCTGCACACCAGAAAGAAAGTGTTACATTACGGTGGTGAGTTATAGACAGAAGAACAGGAAGTGAGCATTTCTCAGAAGAAATATGGACATTTAAAAGCAAAATCGAAGAATGAGGTAAGTGAAGGAGGACTGCACTAAGGTAAAGGAAGCTATTTAGGGAAAAAAAATCATTTCCTTTAAACCCCTTTAAGGCGTTTGGCTTCAGGCAAATTGGAGTGGAGATGAGAACCCTCTCTGTAGAGAATACTTGTTTTTTTTTTCTTCTCCAGCGTTTTGGAGCTTCGAGCTTCAAGCTACAAAACAAGGTGTGACTGGGGCCTAATAGAGCAACATCCTTTGTGCTGGGACTACTCCAATGCGCAGCTAACATTGCTGAGAACTACTGCACCTGTGTTGACTGTGTTACTGAGACGTGGATACCATTGTGTTTGGAACTGTTAAGCCAAGTACCTTTTCCGCTATTCTTCATGTGTTAGGTGTTATCTTCATCTAACCAAATAATCATTTTACCACTTTACTTAGTCTCTGTCTGCCAATCTTCCATATTGGGTACCAACTAACTGGCCTCACCCACAGTGTAACAACTAGGGATGTTTGAGCCAAGCTTGTGAGAAACTGTTCCATGATAGTGCACTGCCTGCCAAATCAACTACTTCCATGGAATTCCCCAAGCCTCAGCTATCTATAACAAAGTGACAAAGATGCTGGTGACATCATTGACCTAATATTGCCACAAAGCTATATTGGTCATTGTCACTATCCAAATGTCGCCCTGTTGCCATATTCGGTTATTGATATCACCAGCATACCAGCTTCAATCTTATGAGGATCCAGATGCCATTAAGTATTCAGAAGAATGCAGGGCGCTGGAAGTTGATTATTAATGCACAGCCAGTTAGGTTTTGCTCTCTTTCAGCTCCCAGAGTAGATGTCATAGAGGCAGTGTGAGGCGTAGAAAACTATTAGCAAAGTCAGAACATACCACCAACATGTCCTGCAAGTCAATTACACGTTTTTTAGGAGTTCAGGGTTTATTTGCTTTCACCGCTTGATACTAACTAATTAGCAAAGTGACGATGGAAGAACTGCAATTACACAAGATGAATTGTTTCATCTTAATGTGTTTTATTTTTAATGGACTTAATAACGTTTGTGTGCATAAGTTAAATGATCGGCACATTTATAAAATTGCATATTCATGTTCTGTGAAATAGCAAAAGGTCTCCTTTAATTTATGAGTCACACTAACTGCAAAATTAAAAGTGTTAAATGATATCAGTTGCGAGTGGCTTATGCAAGAATTACATTTTTACTTTTTTTTTTATTATCTAAAAATGCCTGATATTATGGTTAATGGTAACCAGTCACAGGTGGATGTATGCATGAATGTAAATATTCAGATTTTTTTTTTTGTAAATTTTATTACTGAGAAATGCACTTTATGGCTTAAAGTCACCCTGTCAGTCCCCTTAAAAAAATTTAAATAGAGGTTCCCTGCAAAAGAAGATCTGTTAGGCCGCGTACACACGATCAAAATCTATCTGCTGGAAACGGTCAGCCCGACCGTCCCAGCAGACAGATTCGATCGTGTGTACGGGCGAGCCGACGGATTTGGCCAGCCGACAGATTTTAAAGCATGCTTTAAAATCTGACGGCTGGGAATCCGTCCGCCCGATATGTCTGCTGGTTAGTACGCTAACCAGCAGACATATCTTCTCGCACATGCGTCTAATGGGTTTGACGCATGCGCAGAAGTAATTCACTTCCTGGTGCGGTGACGTGGCGGCGTCAACGTCACCGCCACGTCACCGACATGTCACCGCGCCGTCTGCCAGCAGGGATTTTGGTTTGATCGTGTGTGCACGATCAAACCAATACATCCCAGCAGACAGATTTGTTCAAATCGGTCTGTCCGACCGATTTGAACAAATCTGTCTGCTCGTGTGTACGGGGCCTGAGACTCACTTCTTGGCTCAAATTTGGCAGATACCTCTAGTATTAGCAATACACTTTACTAATTTAAGCACCAGCAGCATGGTTTTATACCATGATCTCCTTTTGTGCACCAGGGGTATTTTTCTACTACATAGTTACATAGTCAGGTTGAAAAAAGACACGACACAAGTCCATCTAGTACAACCAAAAATATATATCATACAATCCCATATACACAATCCTTGATCCAGAGGAAGGCAAAAAACCCCAGTAAAGCATTCTCTAATTTGCTACACCATGGGAAAAAAATCCTTCCTGATCCCCTGAGAGGCAATCTGATTTTCCCTGGATCAATTTTACCTATAAATGTTGGTACCCAGTTATATTATATACATTTAGAAAATAATCCAGGTCTTTTTTAAAGCAATCTACTGAGCTTGTGTAAAACAAAATAGTGCGCTACCACATAATATCCAAAAAGGAGTGAAAATGTGTTAATAAGTGAAAAACCTTAAATGAGAGAATATCTAGAAAAATAGATACAATGTCCTAAACAAGCAATTTATGGATCCAAAAAATGATTGGAGTAGCTTCACAATTCCCGGTATCCACAATTACAACAGAATGACAACTTGTCTGCAGGTAAGATTTTCTGTTCATCAAAGAAAATAAGGCAATCACTGCCGCTTACCAAATCTGTTGGATCTCAGGTAATAGAGACCAAAAAGGCATGTCAGAACACCATCAGTCAGATAGGGATCAGCATCTGAGGTTTCCAATGAAGGTGCAGATGTCCTGTCCGCGCTATGCAAAACTCCTTTTTCAATGGATTTTACACATCAAATTGAGATCCAAACTTGCTCACCATACCGGTATTGTTAATAGGGGCAGAAAGAGAAAGGCTTCATGGTGCAGTTCGTTTAAAAGATTTATTGCTCCAAATCAGAACATAACATTAAGCTAAAAACAAAGTTCCAAACAAAAATTCAAAAAGCACAACCACAACACATAGCCTGACTGGCTTAAGTAAGATAGCGTCTAGGATAGTGACACTACCCTCCCCAGGGTGGAGTCACTATCCTAGATGCTATTATATTTGAGCCTGTCAGGCTATGTGCTGTGGTTGTGCTTTTTGAATTATTGTTTGGAACATTTTCTATCCACTTACAAATTGATTGTCATTAGCCATGTGTGGGGAACAGTATCAAAAGCTTTTACAAAATCCAACTATACCACGTCCACAAAAATAAATCAGATTTGTCTGACAAATTCTGTCGTTCATGAATCTATGTTGTCTGTACCTTTAAATATTTTTTTCCAGCAAGAGCTCATCTATATGGTCTTTTATTAAACTCTCCAGTATCTTCCCAACTATAGAAGTTAAACTAACAGGTCTATAGTTACTTGGTAAAGACTTTGGCCCAGATTCAGAGAGCCATTACGCCTGTCTAACTGGTGTTAGACTGGAGTAATTTCCAATTACGCGCGTTTTCTAGCTAGTTAAAAACCTCAAACCATGAATAGACGGCTGCGGGCTTCAATTAGACTGGATTACGTGTTCATACGCCTTCGGATCTACGCTGCAATAAAATTGCGGCCACTGGGTGGACTTCCCGTCGTTTTCCGCGTCTGGGTATGCAAATGAGCTTTTGCCGGCGATCCCCGAAATTACGATCTTCATTCGCAATCTCTTACGGCACCTTTAGTCATCTTTTTTTTGCGTAACACTATACCAGCTTTTTGCTGCTCTAATATTAGACAGCCCATGTTAAGTATGGCCGTCGTTCCCACGTCGAATTTCTACGTTTTCCGACGTCTTTTATTTTTTTTTGACGTAAGTCGTCCGGGAATAGGAATGTTCGTAAACGACACTACTCAAACAACGAATGACGTAACGACGTGATTTCGCGCAATGCACGGCGGGAAATTTCTGAACGGAGCATGCGCAATTCGAACGCCGCGGGGACGCGCTTAATTTAAATGCTTCACGCCCCCTAATCTCGTATTTTGATTACGCGGCGAGAAATAGACTACGCCGCCGTAGCGTACGGGCAAAAATCGACCAGAATTCGGTGTAGAGCCTGGTAAAATACAGCAGCGTAGAGTATTTCAATTACGCAGCGCAATATTAAGTGTATGTGAATCTGGCCCTTTGATCCCTTTTTAAATATGGGCACCACCATTAAACTGATTGTTTAATAATTTATTAGGGCAGCAGTGCAACTTTTTTCTAAATATTTGGCAATTGTTATGCAGTGCTGAAGCACTTGCCACTAGTTGAAAATAGCTCAAGCCCTTATTGTTTGTCTAACCTTCTTCAATAAAAAAATATTGGAAAAGAAAATAGCTTGGGCATATTGCAGTCTACAATAGAAGTTTGCAGATGAGGGTAGGGACACGCCTCCCGCATGTTGGTCATAAGCAATGTTGTCAGCCTTGAAAAGAAAGTCAATTATGCCAATTTCAAAAACTTTTTCTTTTTTTTCTCTTTTTACTTTACTTACTTTACTTTAGAATAGAAGTAGATTTATTACAAATTAAGGTATAATATACCCTTTTTGCTGTTACATTCATACATTCCTCCTCATTAAAAAAAAAGAGAATTAACTCAAGCAGATACCCTAGGATGTCATTGAGGTCATTGCTAGAGAATCAATGATCAGGAAATTATCAGTAATGAGCAAACAGGGCTGCAGGCAGTAGACTCAGCTTAATAAATCTTTCTTGAGCAAAACGAATATTACTAAGTTAACTTGAACTAAAATTACGTTTTTTTTCCCCTGAAATCAATTTTCATTTTTACTTATTTTTAAAAACACAGTGCTACAGTAATGTTCACTAAATTTACTTAAAGCCCAACTTGCTGCACTGCAAGGGTTAACTGCTTGTTTAGGTCTAAGGGGAGAATAAAAGCACTTTAAGCCCTGGTTCAAATTGGTGTGATTTGGCATGCGATTTGACATGTCAAATTGAATGCCAAATTGGCAGCAATTGCCAGCAATGGCACCGTCCTAATTGGTGCGATGTCGCATTTGTGGCATCGCACAGATTTCCAAAAGTAGTTTCTGTACTATTTTTGGCCATTCGAGTGCCTGCTTCAGTGTAGCAGTGTCAGGTCGCTCAGACGGAGGCGATGATTGAGCATGTCGTGTGATGTGATGGTGCAACAGAGCCAAGCAGAGCAGCCAGAGCCTTGTGTGCGGGTCTGCAGTATGGGAGCAAGGCATGCTGGGACCGGGACCATCATTGCTGTTTAGTGTTAAATAAAATAAAAAAATTATATATTTTTTTATATATAAGTCTTTTTACGTATACGTTTCATTAATTGGTTCTCACCCGTAGGTGGTCAGTATCGGTCACGTGTTTTTTACAGATATCACATAAATTGTGAGTGTTTTACTTGCATGTTAACCATGACTAAGCACTGATCCATAGTGTGAAACGCGTTGGCTACTATCCCTATTTTTTCTGCATTTTGTAGTGCATTTTCTGTTCTTTTTTTTACAATAAAGACAACCGAAAGGTCTGTTGGATTGCGGCTGTCCATTCTTCTAGCCTATACCATTTGCTGTTTAGACTGGAGTGGACTGGAGGGACGCTTGGCTTGGAGAGGGACTTTCTCTGTGACTCAGGAGGGGACATGTCATGTTGGTGAGGGGTCATCATCATCTGTGCTTCTGCACACTTCTGTCAGTGTCACTGTGAGAGTCCATTTTATGTGTGTGTGTGTCGCTATTCTAATTTCTTGTCCTCATGAGTCATGTCCCTGAGGTACTTAAAATAAGAAATATGTTATAAAATAAAATAAGAAATATGTTTTTTGCCTTAATATCTACCTTTAATCATATTGCTAATTGCATATTGTATTTGTTTGTATCCTAAATACTCTAATTTGCACTTAAAACTGTAATTATGTAACTTTTGGAAATGCCAGTAAAAACTTGTCTCTGCCACTAAATTGTGGGTGTTGTGTCAGTAAATTTCAATCTGGTAGGTTGGCAACACTGGTCTCAATGGCATCAGGACCATAGACCACTAGAGCAGAGACCAGTCTAGCAGCACACAGAAGGGAAGATTGGGTCAGTAAATTTACTTTTCTGTGCCCATTAGACCTAAACAAGCACTTACCAGATGTTTAGCTTCAACAAAACATAATGGCTGTTGCTGAGTTCCCCTTGTGAATATCATCTGCCTAGCTTTCATGCTAACCCCTCTGTGTTCAGTGCTTTGAGTCACCAAACTTAAACAGCTATGTAGATAAGGGATTTTGAATTTGCTTTGCATTTGTATTCCATTCATCAAATTTCTCCCCCTCTCCGGTGTCACAATTGGCACCTTTTGGGAGGACATGATACCTGTCTTTGACAGGTATCCTTTTCCACTTTCGGGGAAGTATTTGGCTCCCTGTATTTGGCTCTATCCATTTTCACATCAACTCTGACCAGCTTCACTGTCCCTGCTGAAGAAAAGGAGGTGTGTTCCTTGGCCTTCATGATGCTGTTTGTTCACTAAGGCCCTGTGTACGCGGCCTAAGGCTCTCTAACAAACCTCTGAGGGTTTCAAAGAACAACTGTATTTATACTGAGATAAATTACACAGAGGTGGACTCTAATAATTAGGTGACTTCTGAAGGCCATTGGTTCTACTAGATTTTAGTTAGGGGTATCAGAGTAAAGGGGGGTCAGAGGCATATCTAGTGAAAATGGTGCCTATGGCAACAGAGGCGTATCTAGGGAAAATAGTGCCTATGGCAAGCACTGAAACTGCGCCCCTGTCGAAACATTTGAAACCCATCTTTCAGACAACCTTAACAAAAAAACAACTGAAGCCTGTAATAAGACCTTTCACAGCACGCTGCTCCTCGCCAGGTGATGTAATGTACAGTACAAGCAACTGGTGTGGGTGCATGAGCTTGTTGTACAAATCACTTCATTACACTTTATTTATGATAGCTATTTATTTAATCCATATTGAGCACTGTATTTGATTGATTGTATTTGATTGGCATTGCTTTTGCTTGGCACACACACACAATATAACATGATGATGACTTAAAACATTTAAATCATCATCAAGCAGCCAATGAAATATAGTGCTCAATATGGAATAAATATGCATAACCATCGATATCAGAAATAAAGTGTAATAAAGTGATTTGTGCGACAGCAGGTACTACATTTAAGTATTACTTAGTACTTGTTTGCGCAAGAATGCACGCAGTGCTTGCAGTTGCCAGTGCAATGGAGTGCAGTAAGCTGCTGAGAGAATAACATTATTTTATACCATGCTGAGCAGCAAGGTTTGCCTTTTACTGCCACACACCATTATGCTAATTTGCTACTGCATGCAGTCTATTTTAAGCCACATAAACAAGTGCAGTTGCTAGAGAACAATTATAGTGCAACTTATCCTCCATGTATGTGTAATTATCTATATGAGCAATAAATACTATTGTATCCCTCTGAAATCTATGGCTACAAGTTTATTTTAAATAGCATGTGAATAAATCAAATGCAAATTAGATGAAAACAGTTTGTGTAGAGTAAAGCATGAATGCACTTCATTACCAAACTTCACAGTTAAGTATTTAGAGCACAATTATTATAATTAAAGTATCTGCTAGGCTGCTAATCCTTGCATCTGCCTGGGGGTGCCCCGGTCATCCATTCCTTCTCTCATCTAAATCTCTTCTCCTCACAGACCCCCCCCCCCCCCCCGCTCCGGGGAGAAGAAGATGCCACGCAGACAGAGGCGGCTCTTTAATTAGGCAATCGCCTAAGGCCTCACACTCACAGGGGCCTCACGGCTGCCTAACTTACCCAGTGCATTACCCCAGTTTTGAGGGACAAGGGACCTTAACGTTGCTGTGCTCAGGAAGATTTTAGAGCCCTGGCTCAGGAGCGGGGCCGACAGTGTCCCTGACAATCAGGGAATATTGGTGACACCACCCCTTGTGACGTCAATGACCCAACTTGCCCTCAGTCAATGATGTCACAAGGGGGTGGGTTCAACAGGTGACATCACCTGGTGGCCCCTGCCCCTTAGTTATTAAAGAGCAGGATCTGGGGGCCACCTTGTTAAAGGAGGCTTCCAGATTCCGATAAGCCCCCTGCCCGCAGACCCCCACAACCACCGGCCAGGGTTGTGGGGAAGAGGCTCTTGTCCTTGAATTATTTTTCTCATCATGGGTGTGAGTGGGCCCCATGCCAAGTTTTGCCTAAGGCCTTTACAAAGCCTAGAACCGCCTCTGTACGCAGACGAGGCTAAGCAGAGCATTAGGCTCTGCCTCCGCTAGTTACGTGTACCCAGTCTGGCCAGTCATCACCCGTCATGTGGGTGACTGTTGCTCCCCTCTCCAGGCCAAATACCTTTTAATTGCGGCACCCGGGGGGCTATATTAATGCGGGAGGCGGCCACTGGAGGTTCATTTTCGTGCAGGGGGGTGACTTTTTTGCTGCCCCCACATGGCGCCCATGCCACTAGCCATGGCTGCCATACCTTAGATACGCCACTGAGGGGGCTGAATACAAATGCATGCCACACTTTTGACATATTTATTTGTAAAAAAAAAATGAAAACCATTTCCTTCCATTTCACAAATATGTTCCACTATGTGCTCATCTGTCACATAAAATCCCAATAAAATACATTTGGTTGTAACATGACAAAATTTGGAAAATTTCAAGGGGTATGAATATTTTTTCAAGGCACTGTAAGTATGCTATCGTTGCTTTAACTGACAATTGCGCGGTCGTGCGACTTGGCTCCCAAACAAAATTGATGTCCTTTTTTTTCCCACAAATAGAGCTTTCTTTTGGTGGTATTTGATCACCTCTGCGGTTTTTATTTTTTGCGCTATAAACAAAAAAAATTCCTATATTTTTTACTTTTTGCTACAATAAATATCACCAAAAAATATTAAAAAAAAACTTTTTTTCCTCAGTTTAGGCCGATATGTATTCTTCTACATATTTTTGGTAAAAAAATCGCAATAAGTGTATATTGATTGGTTTGCGCAAAAGATCGAGTGTCTACAAAATAGGGTATCGTTTTATGGCATTTTTATTGATATTTTTTTTTTTATTAGAAATGGTGGCAACCTGCGATTTTTATCATTTATCAATATTATTATGGCGGACACATCGGACACTTTTGATGCTATTTTGGGACCATTGTCATTTATAAAGAGATCAGTGTTAGAAAAATGCACTGATTACTTGTGTAAATGACACTGGCAGGGAAGAGGTTAACCACTAGGGGGCGAGGAAGGGGTTAAGTGTGTCCTAGGAAGTGATTCTAACTGTGAGAGGGCTGGGCTACATGTGAGATGACACTGATCACTGCTCCCGATCACAGGGAGCAGTAGATCAGTATCCTGTCACAAGGCAGGACACTTGTTTACACAGGCATCCCCCTGTTCTGCTGCTCCGTGACACGACCGCGGGACACCAGCGGACATCGAGCCCCCGAGTCCCACGGGCATGGTCACGGTCACACACCCGCACGGTGGGAATGTCAAAGCAACGTACCAGGACGTTGCTTTGCGCATGGGAGCCATTCTGCCGATGTATATCTATTGGCGGTGGTCGGCAAGTGGTTAAGATGGCACTGGCAGTGCCCGGGTGGAGCAGAGCAGAGAGATCATCCCGCCATCTCCCTCCGCAGTGTGCATGTGGCCCCCCATATATGTATTTCAACAGTGTATTTAGCAGTTTGCCCAGAGTTTACCTCATTTGAAGCCACATCTTCATACTATGGAGGCGTCCTTGAAAGTAATCCTAACTTACATAACGGCAGCAATAGCAAAATAAAAATAGGTAGTTTCTCAAATGCTTTCCCATTTAAAAATTTAGAAGTCAAAGTCACTGAAAAGTTGCAAAGTCACCGACAGGAAAACTCTCAGTGATGGATTTTCTCAACACCATTTGCAGTCCAGAGTGGAGATGTTCGGAAGGCGGAAATTAATTTAGAAGTGATGGGTGAGAACAACAAGGTGAGGTGAGGAATATCATTTTCTAAAAAATACATGCTTTTAAATGATGTTTGTTCAGAATGACAGGACGAGGACAGCCGACAATGTGAAGTAGAGGTTACAGAAAAAAAAGTAAAAGAAAAAACTTAAAGTCAATAGCTTTAACCAGCTATTGTATGAGGGATGCAGGAAACAATGACGCAATAAGGTAACTCAAGCCAATCTTTACATCTCCGTCAAGGAGATACTTTAGACAGATTGCAGAAAAAACTAGTATACAAAACATATTGGTTTATTTTCTTCGATTTATAGCCAATGCTATATTTTACAAGATAAAGGGAAAACCGCCGCTCCAGACGACACTCTTCAGTGGTGAGTAAAGTTCAAAAACCCAACTGGGTGCAGGCAATGCGTGGTGCAATATAAGGAAAGAAAAAGGAAAGAAAATCGGTTGTCGATGGACAGCCTGTTTTAGTTTTTTGCTATGACTAAGCATCGGTTGTCATTTTTCTTTCTTATATTGATGTGAAACGCGTCTGTTGGAAAAAACTTTTGTTACCTGTGTAAATGTTGTTAGACTGGAGTAATTTCACTGTTTGCTGTTTTTGCTGTTTTAGTTTTTTGACTGGAATACTTCCTGTTGTTTTTCGCCGTCAACAGGCACTATTTTTACGGCAAGTCTTTTCACCTGCTTTTTCTGGTCTAATATTGGAGTGCGGCTGTCATTTTTCTTTCCTTATCAAACAACGAATGACGTGCTATATTTGAACAGAGCATACAAGCTAATTTAAATGTGCACAGAACCGCACAAGTCCTGCCTGTTGGAAAAAACTACATGTCTAACATCCATACCACATTCATCCACAAAGCAAGTTACCCGCCTATGTTACAGTCTAATGTTACAATTACATTTAAAGTGGATGTAAACAATGTACAGTATAAGATTTCTTATCATCTGTGCCCAGTCTTGCCACACAGAGTTAATCCAGCATTCCTCTTTTATTGTTAAGTGAAATAAAACGGACTTACAGAGAAAAACCTTAGTCCGTTCCGCCCCCTTCTTGTGAGTGACAGGTTATTTACATATCTCATGCACTAGCCTGGAGACAGGCATTATTTTTTAATTCCCACCCCCACTCCTTTTCTGAAGTCATGTGGTTACTTTTTTGGATTTTGACTGGATGTTGGTGATCATAGCAGAATTTAGTTTAAGGAATACACAGGAAAAAATGCATGTTGATAAGGGGAGTGTAGAGGAGGGCGGGTAGTCTACTGACATCATGACTCCACCCACCGAGCTCCAGACAACAGCCCCACCCACAGAATCTGCAGTTTTTCAGTTTTTATAACAGACAGAGGGGAGACATTTGACAGGTAAGGATACATGCAGGAGGCATGTATATCCTTATAGATCAGTACTATGGCAGTAGTTTAGAAAAAATGAGAGTGGGTTTACATCCACTTTAACTCTATCAGCAAACTATCTAGGCAAGGTCCTGCATGATTTGGTACAAACTGAATAGATTTAGGGACCATTTACATTTGTGTGGTGTGCTAATACATGCATGTTAACGTGCATTATGTTGGGTGTGAACGTGCATTGTGAAGAGCACTACTATTTGTTGGCATGCGTTGTGGCATGGTACAGTAGTTGGGGTGCTAATTCAAAATCAATGGCACTGCATCATGCCAAAACATGTAAAGCTACCTGTTAGTTGGGGTGCTAATTCAAAATCAATGGCACTGCATCATGCCAAAACATGTAAAGCTACCTGTTACTATGCCTATACGTGTACATTGATGCAGGTGTGATTTAGCCCTCAAGGATATCCAAACCCAAGAACAATAATTCAGACCCTATCCTTAGATGCGGTGGCTGAATTTTTTTATGAATGTACAGAAAATGCCTGATGATCTTCTCCTGTCACTCTTATATGAGATGAAATGAATGTAGAAACATTGTCATTTTATGTCTGTAAACTATTTATGTTCTCGTCAACCATGTAATGAAAATTAGAAGACAGCAAGATGTGTTTGATGTCCAGTCTGGGTGACAACCTCAATAGACACAGTGGAGGAGTGAGCGTAGTCAACCAAGAAAGTGTGTTAATCACAGGATTAACAGGTGAAAATAATGGTAAAAAAGTCTGCAAAAAGAAAACTAATGCAGAAACCTCATCGGAGCGCTAGCAAGCTGCAAAATATAAATGTTTGCTTATAGATTTAGATACATTTTAAGTAGGCATTCACATTATATAGTTGTGTTAAAGCGGTATTTCACCCTAAATATAAGATCTCCCATGTGATCCAGCATACTGGCGTCAGCGCCAGTATGCTGTTTTTTTTTTTTTAATCGCACACTTACTGTATTATGCCGGAATTTCTTTTTTTTCCCCCGTGGTGGACGGCGCCAGTATAGCGCATCACATCTTCCGAAAATACCCGATATGGACTCGGGTAATCTCGGCGAAAATGCGGCGCCTGCGCACAGACCTAGGAGCTGACTGCGCAGGCGCCGTATTTCTCCGAGTCCTACGGCTATGGCGCGTCACGCCCTCCGAAATAGGACTCGGAGAAATACGGCGCCTGCGCAGTCAGCTCCTAGGTCTGTGCGCCGAGATTACCCGAGTCCATATCGGGTATTTTAGGAAGATGTGACGAGCAATACTAGAGCCGTCCACCGTGGGGGAAAAAAATGAAATTCCGGCATAATACAGTAAGTGTGCGATTAAAAAAAAAAAACCCAGCATACTGGCGCTGACGCCAGTATGCTGGATCACATGGGAGATCTTATATTTAGGGTGAACCTCCGCTTTAAGTCTAAAGAAAATTGTACATCCATAATGAAAATGATAACCGTACTAGAGCTTTTTGCCCGACAACCAGTGAGATGGTCTCTCAATGTACATATTATTGCAGGCTTTATTCCCCATTTGATCGGTGGCATGCACTTATAAGCCTAAGTACCAGTTTTGTGCGCTTTGTGTCAGAACCTTAATGAAGAAAATAAATACATATTTGATCAATTAGATTTTGGACTATTGGAGTTTTCTAACCAGGCTAAGAGACATGGTACTATTAACGCATACCTCCCAACTGTCCCAGCAAATTGAGGCTGGGTCCGAAAGTGGAGCCCAGTGCCTGAACAATCGCTAATCATCGACATTACTAGTAAAAAAATAATAATAATAAAATTGCAATTAGTCTTTCCCCTATTTTGTAGCTATAACTTTTGCGATTTTTATTACCAAAAATATGTAGAATAATACATATCGGCCCAAACTGAGGATAAAAAAAATGTTTTTTTCTAAAAAGTGGGGATATTTATTATAGTAAAAGGTACAAAATATTGTGTTTTTTTCAAAATTGTGGGTCTTTTTTTGTTTATAACGCAAAAAATAAAAACCTAGGGGTGATCAAATACCACCAAAAGAAAGCTCCATTTGTGGGGAAAAAAGGACGTCAATTTTGTTTGGGAGAACGTTGCACGACCGTGCAATTGTCAGTTAAAGCTGTGCAGTGCCATATCGCAAAAAATGGTCTGGTCATTGAGCAGACAAATCTTCCGGTGCTAAAGTGGTTAATGTGCTTATCCCTTTACTCTCACCTCCTTTCAGTATGTTCCTTGTCAGCACATGTGCATGCATCACATTTGATTGGCTGCTAATGCTACCAACTCTGCTCCCATTTTTAATGTAAAAGAAATTACAAGAGACTGGTTCCAAGTCAATATTATGTATACTATATGACAAAAAATTTCTGGACACCTGACCTGATCATCGTACCTATGTAGAACCCTCCTAGGTGGGCTGCTAGATTTGGTTAGGCAAATTTGTTTTTTTGGCTCTCCTGTATTTAGAAGAGCAGTGTGTGATTGCTTTGGGGCTGCTCTGGGTTCTACAGGCTGCCAATTTGATTGCTTCCCCCTGTTTTCTGAAGACTTCCAGAATATAGTGAGTTGGAGAGTCAAACAAGCAGCCCCAGCCATTTCTTGGGGGTGTGTGCCCAGATGGTGGTTGCGGACAGCATAAATAATTTGAAACCATAAAGTGTGGGTCTCTCTTTCAGGAGGAAAGGTTAACAGCCAGAAGGGCTGCTAGCCCCTCTTGACCATCCTGCTGAAAGCTCTACATGTTGCATCAAGATCCCAGCTGTACTTACCTATGGGGCCTCTCCTGCTACAAGTTGTTTGGGAGCCAAAAGAAGAGTGCCACTGATGACTCTGCCCTCCTTAGTCTGAAGGACACAACCAAGCCTTGGGGGATATTGTGAGTACAGTTAACCCTAGGGCAGAAAGATCTCAGTGACTGTTGCTGTAGTTAACCCCTGCTACACTGAGTTTAAGGCTTGTCTGGCCTGGAAAATTTCTAAAGGTGTTCCAGTGCTGTCCATTTTATGTCCTACTACCTAAAGGATTGTGTTAAGGAGCTGCTGCAAAGGCAACAGTGTCCTTACATTCTTGATTAGTGGCTTGGAGCATTCCACAATTAAACTACAATAAACTTTCAAAAAAGGTCACCTTCAGACTGAATTTTTTGCCAGAAGTATGAAAGTTGCTCATTGCCTGGCTGTCCACACACAAGTGGAAAAATAACCTGGGACATAACTCAGCGGCCCTTGCAGGGCACTGCAATTGTAAGTAGGTTGAAATGGTGCTGTCCCGGCCAGGAGGATAGGAGTTAATGCCTTTCCCATTTCTTAGATCTTTGGAGGGTTCATCTCTGGGTCCTGGCCACTGGTTCTGTGTGTTAGAAAAGGGACAGTGGTCTAATACAAGAGAAAAGAGAGGTAGTTGGAGAGAGTTTGGGAATTTTTTCTCCCGTGGCGTGCCCCAGAGAAAGAAAGCTGAGACTGGTGCCCGTAAGAGGGAGAGACAGAGAATGGTACCCGGGAGGAGCAGAAGAATTTTGCTCTCATCACCATTAGGATGTAAAGTCATCTTAACCTGGGGTTAGCCCTGAAGACACTGGAGTATGCCTCTGAAGGACTTGCATCTGCATGATTACTTGACACCAGCACTCCCACGTTCAAGTATTCAGTTCCAGCTTTGACTGATTAAAAATACAAGGCATCTAAGGCCAGCCTTAAACTGCTTACATTCAGCAATTCATGTAATGTTTTTTTAAACAAAATGAATAACACATTTATTGGTGCTTTATACATCACTCTAGAGTTCAGCTTTAAATAGGACCATGTGTACAGTAGTATATATGTGTTCTGTCATATGTCATATGAATAGTGTTGTATTACTTGCAGTGTGCATCAAAATGTCCTATATAATTCATGTCACAGTTGCCTGCACCCATTCTCTTGTTAGTACAGTGCCTTTCCCAGGTGTCCCTGCTCTCTCAGCCCTGCAGTGAAAGTATATCTGTCTTTCCCGGGCTGATAGATTGCACATTGTGTATTCTCTCTGAGGGACTTGTTAAATATCATCCACTCTCTATGCCTCACTTTTCCCTGTTCAGCTTTTCTATTCCATAAGATATCTGAGGTTAAGACGTCACATCCAAACGCACAAGTTCAGCAACATTTACCTATTACTTGTTCAGGATATACCATTAGTCTGTGTCCCTTGGCCCTTCAGCATCAATGTGTTTTTAGCTCCCCTTGTCTAGTTAGAAAGCAAATCCAGTGCTGGACAAGTAGAATATGTTTTGCAGAACAGATCTCAGAGGTTTCTTTTTGCAAAAATGATTCAACTCCTGCTGGAGTTTATAAAGAGGCCTTCTGTCTTCGTCTTACAAATTATAGGGTTTATTTACCAAAGTCAAATAAGTTTTACTTTGAAAAGAATTACCATTAACGTGTGGGGAAAATAAAAAGGAAATGCGTTTTTGCTTGCACACTGGATGGGGGAAGTCAGCAAAACTCCACCCCATTCTCTAAGCTCTGGGCATATTTCCCTTGCAAAGTGAAAATTCATTTGAACAAATCTGTCTGCTCGTGTGTACGCGCGCTGGGACACATCTGTCAATCAATGTCTCCTAATAAGAGAATTTTTTTTTCCAAAGTGAAACCCCCGCTGGCCTTATCACACTTGCCACTTAAGGGCATGGCAGCTCCAACCTTAGGAATAAAAGGGACAATTGCCTTGGGCCCACAAAACCAAGGAGATTAATCATCAAAACTGATCTCCCTACTGTCAGCATTGGCAAACTACTTTTTGACTATATGACATCTTTGGTTCTCTAGACTGTAATATAAATGCTTTTAGTAGCTGGCAGCTAAGGCTATACTGTTAATTCATATCTAACCCCAGAAATAAAATAAAAACTCTGTCCATCTTTCTTCCTCAGTTGTCTGATTTAAAGTCTGGCGTCTAAAAAATACACTATTTAAGAGTCATTTTTCCCTTTTTAGGCAACCTCTTAATGATTGCAACTGTTATTTTCTAAAGCCAGTAAAAAGCAAAAGTAGTGGTGATGTATTCAGTATTTTTTCATTTGTAAAGAAAGGGAGAAAGTTCCCTGCATCTTGCATTTGAACGTCAATTTTTTATAATGCCAAATTATAAAATTACCTTTGTAGAAAGTATAGATGTATATTTGTAGTGATACACCTGCAAGGGCCGCTGGAAATCGCTTGTCCCCAGTGGTTGTCCTGACCTAAAAAAGCCCTGTTACTTCTGACATGCTGGGTTCCAACCTACTTCAAGCAGAACATATAAATACAAAGACACCAATCATTAGAAAGATTTGAAAATCAACACTTTACTGGAAGATTGAAGAAGTACAGCCAAAGCTAGCTTGGCTGTACTTCTCCTATAGATCACAGGAATGCACTACTGTGACACGTTTTTAGCAGACAGCTGGCTGAAGCCCTCTGTTGGCTGACATGACACAGCCGGTCCAGGCTCAGGCAAGATCGCGACCATATGGTCGGAATCCACCCACATGTCTGGACCAGCACTAGGCTCAGCCGCTCAGCGAGCTGCTGAGAGGCTGAGTCAGCAGCTCCCGTCCCTTCCACAGCCCAGTACTCCAGGGAGTGAGAGTGGGGGCAAAGCAGAGAGCGGCGTCTGACAGTCACCTGCTCAGAGAGCTGTGATAACCAAGCGATCTGCGATGTTAGATCGTTTGTTTCTCAGTGTTAGAGATGGCGGTATGCATGATTGGGAAAAAAAAGAAAATCCCATACTTCTCTTTTAACCACTTAAGGACCGCCGCATGTACATTTACGTCGGCAGAATGGCACCGACAGGCACATCAACGTATATATACGTTGGTGCCTTGGGGGGGATCGGGGGTCCGATCGGACCCCCCCCCCCCGTACATGCGGCGGTCCGCGCGGCTGCAGGAGCGATCCGACAAGAGGGGGCGGCTATCCGTTTTCACCCGCCCCCTCTGGATCGCTCCCAGCCAATGCGCGCGCCCGCCCGCCCTGTCACTTCCTCCTCCTGTGTAAACACAGGAAGGAGGAAGCTATCTGATCTCTCCCTCGGCGTTTGTTTCAAGCGCCGCTGAGGAGAGATCACAACACAACAAGTAAGTCTGCACCAACAGTACACTTACACACACACAAAAACACATTTAACCCCCGCGATCGCCCCCCCCCCCTCCCCCCTGTCACAGTGTCACTGAATGCAGTAATCATACATGTATAATTACTGTATTTAGTGTCAGTGTGACAGACAGTGTGACTGTCAGGATAGCCCCCCCACCCCCCCCCCCCAATAAAGTTTTAACCCCTTGATCACTGCCCTAGTTAACCCTTTCACTCCCTATTGCCAGCATCACTAAGCGATCATTTTTCTGATCGCTGTATTAGTGTCGCTGTTCCCGCTAGGTAGCTAATTTTTTTTTAATGCGATTTTTTTTTACTAAAGACATGTGGCTAAATAAATTTTGGCCTAAATGTTTGACTAAAATTTAGTTTATTGGTTTTTTATTATAACAAAAAGTAAAAAATATTGTTTTTTTTTCAAAAATGTCGCTCTATTTTTGTATATAGCGCAAAAAATAAAAATCGCAGAGACGATCAAATACCACCAAAAGAAAGCTCTATTTGTGGGAAAAAAAGGACGCAAATTTTGTTTGGGAGCCACGTCGCACGACCGCGCAATTGTCTGTTAAAGCGACGCAGTGCCGAATCGCAAAAACCCCTTGGGTTAAGTGGTTAAGTCAACAAGACTATATAGACATAGGTATACCCCAATTTGAGTAATGTTTCAGTAAAACGAAATCACCAGGAGACACAGTGAAATTACCATAACAATACGTCAGATGATTATAATAAGCAGGCTGTAACAGATTTATGACCCCACAAGCAAGGGCTGATGCTATAGAAAATCTGAAGCAAACAACCTATACAATTTGTGTAAGAGTTCCCCTTTAGTAAAACGGTTGCATGTCTATAAGAAGGTTTTAATCTGCCACGGGTTAGCAGAGTTTCTTTGATGAGAGAAAGTCCTTGGAGCATGGGTATTCAAGATCTTCATCTAGCTATGGTGGGGCCTAGCGATGATACTGTGCAGAAGCAGGCCAATAAAGCTGAATGGAATAGATGAAAACCCTCCAACTGGTCCAACTGATCAGGTGTTAAGGTGTAAAGGTGTCTGAGATAAAGATGGGCTTCTGCCCGCTCACCAATACGGCCAATACAGGGGTCCTCCCCACCAACAGCACCGGAGTGACAATGTTTTGCTCTTGCAGCTCTGAATCATGCGTCCCAAGAGAGTAAGCCTGCCAGAACAGTTATATTTATCTGCTTGCCCAGAATTTCTTGGAGTTTCAGCACACTGAAACTTGTAGTTTTTTATTTATTATTTTATAAAAAAAAAAACAAGTTTACATTCTACAAAATATTCATACTTTACTCATAATCTTATCCACAAAATAAAATAAAATACCAATTCCAAGGTAGCTAAGTCTGTGTTCTGTATACCCTCCTTGCTCTTTGACCTAAACAGGTTCTTTTACTTTAGGTGAACATCGAACCCATGTTATAATGAATTGCATGGCCTCTTCTAGAACCCCAACCATGCACAGAGGGTGAATTCTTCAGCAAACTCATTTTTTGTGCTGGGCTGGGCAAATCATTTTTCTTGTTTTATTAGTAGATGGAGTTCTACTTTAAATGTTTTCAGGCAGTCATACCAGATGTGGAATGCAGATCCCATTTGTCTGTGTTTGAGAGACCTACAATCCCCTCTGGCAGCTCTATAAGGACATTTTGCAGCTATCTGTACTGCACAGATTTTGATTTCCCATTGCTATAGAAGGCGACATAACGCCAAAATCCCTTGAGCTGGGACCGGCTTAGGTCCTCAAACAATGAGCAGTCAGCAAACGGTATTCTATCTTTCTTGTTTTTCCAGATCTGTTAAAAAGAAAATGCTTTAAACAGTTACAATGTTCCCTTAAGTAATTAAATTAAAATGTTCGGTGTGGTGTAGCAGATTACATTACATTTTGCTCATTGTTCAGCGCGTGCCAGAATGCACAAGGGAAACATTACAAAACAGCAAGGAAGAGTCCTTTTTGCATTAAATTTATCATCTTGGCAGCGCACATTTGTACGTTTTTTATTGAAAGTGAAACTGAAAAAGTGCAAGATGGTTGTTCACCTCACAGGTGCCATAACAGATGACCATCATCCGATCCTGCTAAGTTTAGCTATGAGCGGCAGTTCTGTGGGCTTGTACAGACCTTTGCAACACCTTTTATAGACTTTATTTGTAGGGCCTGTTTATAAAGGAGCAAATATATATTTTTTTTATTGTTTCAATATTCTCCAGTGTACATTTGAGTGATTTTTACACACACACATTCAGATTCATTATTCATTCCATGAATTTGTTTCCTTGCTATTGGATTCCAGCTGTATTGTAGTGTGAAATTAAGGTTTACCATAATAATAAAGGAAGGAGTTGTATTTTTACCAGGCATTGACTGAAAACATCCCCCACATATATCCACTGGTGGGGCATAAAATCCCAATTGCTATTGGGAATAGAATTGAAAAAAGTAGAAATGAGAAAGTGATATTAAAGTATGACTCAAATCAAAACTTTTTTGTGGATGAGGATTAGATCTTCTGTTAGATTATGTTGTCTGTGCCCAGTGGTGTATTTAGGTTTTGTGCTGCCCTACGCCTGACTAAACTCGAGCACCCCCTAAATTTAAATATGGCCCACCCCTTTCTGTCAAGGCCACACCCCTTGTTTAAGACCCTCCCTGAAATTTTCGAGTGAGGACACTAGTTCTGAGGACACTAGTTTGGCTATGGGACAGGAAGTGCAGGGAAATCTCTTCAGTGGGAAAGGGATGGTAAAAAAATAAACTGACAGGGGCTACTCCCTTACTCTACCCAAAATAAAAAGTGTTGCCTATAGTTCTACTTTAAGCACAAATTTCTGATAATTTTATGGAAAGGACTAAGAAGATATAACCATGCCAATGGTGCAGCAGAAAACATATAGCACAGTGAGGAAAGTTTGGTGGGACAGTCAAAATTAGAAGCAGCCGGATGCCTGCATACCAGATGCAGTGCGGCCGCTTTATGGGGGCGTTGGACTAATTTGCCTCCCAGCCCAGTCCACCCCATAAGACTGGCGCTACACTAACAGTGTAGCGCAAGCCGGCAGGGACTCTTTCCGTGCTGCCCCCCTGCAAAGTGCCCTAGGCCTGGGCCAGGATACAGCATTGCCTGTGCCCTTGTTATGCCTCGTACACACGACTGGTTTTCCTCTTAAGCCTGCCTTGCATACATACGGTCACACAAAAGTCTGGTGAACTTTTGACAGCCAAGAACGCAGTGACGTAAAAGACTACGATGAGCCGACAAAACTAAGTTCTATGCTTCCAAGCATGCGTCGCATTGTTTCCAAGCATGCACGTTTTTTTTCCTGTCGGAAAAGCGTACAGACTAACGGTTTTCCCGCTAGAATTTTTTCCTGTTCTTTTTTTTTTCCCGCCAGTTTTCCCATCGGAAAAACTGTGATGAAGCATACACAGTCAGGATTCCTGGCCAAAAGTTTTTCCGATGGGAAAACCGGTCATGTGTACGAGGCATTAGGACAGTTTTTAATTACTTCCAGTCATGTCATCTTCCTTAACAAAGGATTGAATTTGGCTGCACTAGTATTGGACAGGTTCTTCTGTCATGACACCACACACACTCTTATGCCGTGTACACACGGTCGGAATTTCCGACAACAAATGTTCGATGTGATCTTGTTGTCGGAAAATCCGACCGCGTGTATGCTGCATCGGACATTTGTTGTTGGAATTTCCGACAACAAATGTATTCCGACAATAAAAGTTCTTGTTGGAAATTCCGATAGTCTGTAGACAATTCCAACGCACAAGTGTAGTTTTCTGTTAGCACCCAGAGGAGGAGTCCTGTAGACAGTCAGTAGGCACTTGGTCTAGCAGACGGACTTGTGCCTAAGAGCTCCTCTCACCTGACCTCCAGTGACTCCATCCTTGTTTGCTCGCTCCCCCCGAGCACCAGACAGATAGCCAGGCAGGCAGGTGTTTTTTTTTGCACTACTCCACAAGCAGGGATCCCAGACTACAGCTTGCCCTTCCCTCCGGCCCCCCTCTCTCCTCCAGCAACATCTTGAGGTAAGCACCGGGGTCACCCAGACCTATCCTCCACCCCCCCTGGGCACATCCACGGCAGTCCTTTTAAGGATAAGCCGTGGCGCCAGCCCGGCCCAAAACATAATAAACCTTGATCCGCTCCCTCCATTCCACTACCCCACCGCGGCCCAGTGGAAACGATCGCGGCAACCACGACTAGGAAAATCCGCGGCTTCAACCGAGGCCTAGTCGCGCACGCATTGCTGGCTCTGCAAACCCCCAAGTCCTCCAAGCTCTCCTGCACCCCTCCCTTTTTTTTCACTCCCATCAGCCTCAAATCCTCCTTAGCCTGTACAAACCAACGGCAAGCGCAACTAGGAAAGGCTGCGGCTTCAACCGCGGCCTAGTGGCGCGCCCCCCGGGTAACACTACAAACCCCCCCTCCAAAATCGCCCAATCCTCCTCTTCTCCCAGGAGGAATCCCACCATCCCCCTGACAGCCCCAGAGCCCCTATCTGCCCTAAAACCGGCCTCATCTAGCGGCACAGACCCTGGTCTGGGCCTAGTTCCTGAGACGACGGCCATCTTGATACACCCCAGCTACTGTGAGATTGCTGGAACATAAACCTTTACCCCACTTCCCCACCGTAAAACAAGGCAAGTCGCTCCCACACCCCCCCCAAATCCCTTTTAAGCCCAATAGGCTTATATTCAGGTATTAATACAATTCACTGTCTTGATCCAGGGGTTCTCCGATCGCCCTAAGTGGGATCAGGAAGGAATTATTTTCCCTTGCCTTTGCAATTGGCACAGCACATTCGCCTTCCTCTGTATCAACCCGGGAAGGGTAAGCTCCATCCCTCCCCATCACTCATTGAATATCCCCCTATTAAAATCACCTTTCACTAGGGATTTTTCTGCAGATATGGCTAACCTGAGATACTCTGCAGAATTAATTTGGGGCCTAAAACCATATGCCTCAGGATTACCAGCCGTGATCAAAAAAAACGCTAAGAAACTAACAACTGTTACGAATCATTTGATGATCGACAGTTAAAAATCGCATGCATCTGCCCCAACCTAAGCACATTTTATGCGCATTGGTCAACACTAGATCGGCAGTAAAATACCGACAGGAAATCCACGATTTCAGCCTACAATACGATTTAGACTGCCTCTTTATTACAGAAAGCTGGCTGTAACACCATTCTAGGAGAACTGGTGCCAGAAAATGATCGCATTATAACAGAGAACAGAGTGGGGCAAAGAGGAGGAGGACTGGCTGTGATCCACAAGACTCACCTCGCGATCACTAAGCCAGCCCTTCAGTACTCACTTCCATTCATGGAAACCCTCACTCTGCAACTACAAACAAACCCCCAGGAGACCGTCCATATTCTTCTCTGCTATAGACCACCGGGTCCGAAATTGCAGCTTCTCTCACCTTGGACAGAGTTCATGTCCACTTACACCCTAAACAGCAAACACCTTTTGCATCTCGGGGACTTCAACCTCTGGGCCAATTCCTCACAGGATCCCGTTGCCGATGCCTGCATTGACCATCTGGAAAGATTAGGTCTGCAGCAACTAGTATGTGAGCCCACACATACTTCTGGTCACACACTCGATTTTATTTTCAGACAAGATCTGGAAATAAACATTCTAAAAAATGAATCATTGCCATGGACAGACCACCATGCAATTAAACTTACAATCACCTTAAATGCCCCCTTAACAAAAACGTCAAAACCGGTGACAATACACTGGACTAGATCGCAAAAGAAGCTCTATTCAGAGCTCTTCAAAACCACTTTAGGGAAAAAAATAAAAATAATCCAACCACATTAAACTGCCACAGAAACCCTGGGTGACATAAACACTGCCCTACTGCAGTCAGCCGACTTAGTAGCCCCCAAACGCAAAACCTGCATCTGGAAAAACAACTTCAGCTGGTTCAATGACCAGCTGTCGTTGCTGAAGCAAGAGCGCAGAAGGGCGGAAGCAGCCTTGAAAAGAAGCTCTTCTGAGGAAAACCACACCATCTACAAGATAATAACAAAAAAATACCACAAAGAAATCTTCAAAGGAATAATTTCACCATTATCATCACTACTGCCCTAAACCGTCCCTGCGAACTCTTCAAGATAGTTACCGAGACCATTAATCCCGTCTGTCTTGAAGCCCCCAATTCTGATACCCAAGAATTTTGCAATGAATTATCGGATTGTTTCATCAACAAAATTAAAGGAATCCGTGAAAGCATTCAGCAAAATACAACTCCCATCAACCACCCCCCCCCCTCAACCATACACCTAATACCCACACAAATTCGCCACAAGCAACAAAGTTCACTTTAAAACCCATTTCCATCGAGGCCACAAAAAACATCATTGTTACCCTACGAAATAGTACAGCACCGAATGATATCATCCCCACCAAACTGCTGAAAGAATGTGCCGATATCCTGACGCCACCCATCACGCAGCTTATAAACCAGTCATTCAAAGAAGGTATAGTGCCCACCCACTTAAAACAATGTATAATTAAACCTATATTAAAGAAACCCACCCTCGACCCCAAAGATCCTAAACACCGTCGTCCCATAACAGGCCTAAATGTCCTCTCCAAGGTAATGGAGAAAGTAGTGGTAAAACAGCTACAACATCACTTAGATGCCAATAATCTGCTAGATCCTTTTCAATCGGGGTTTCGTCCCGATCACAGGACGGAAACAGCACTACTCAAAATATGGGATGACATTCTCGAGGCCGCAGATGAAGGAGAATCTTCTCTTCTAGTACTGTTGGACCTAAGTGCAGCTTTTGACACGGTAGATCACAAACTGCTACTGACTCGGCTAGCTGAAGTAGCCAGAGTTGCAGAAGGTGATCTATCATGGTTCTCCTCTTTTCTGGAAAACCGATCACAAATAGTGAAATTGGGACCGTTCACTTCTGAAGAACGCACAGTGTCATGCGGAGTCCCTCAAGGATCCCCTCTGTCGCCGGTGGTCTTCAACATCTATCTTCGCCCTCTCTTTGAAATCATCAGTAGCCAAAAACTACTTTACCACTTTTATGCAGATGACACACAACTGTATTTTCGGATTTGCAACAAAAAGGATCATCATCTCTGTCTAGAGACATGCCTCTCTTTGATAGAAAACTGGATGACAAAGAGTTATCTTAAACTCAACAGCTCCAAAACAGAACTTCTCCTGTTTCACACCAGCCGTAAGAATCAACTCGCAACAACTTGGATACCCCTGCCCATTCTGGGCAAAATCATCACCCCTAGCACCAAAGTCAAAAGTCTTGGGGTCATCTTCGACACCTACATGACAATGGATGCACAAATAGGGTCAGTAGTCAGCGGATCCCATCATCTGCTGCGCCTACTACGCAGACTTATTCCATTTATTCCTAAAGAAGACATAGAAGTCGTGGTGGGAACAATTGTGAACTCCAGACTTGACTTGACTATGCTAATGCCCTCTATCTTGGACTCTCAAAGTACCAAATCACTCGCCTGCAGGTCGTTCAAAATACGGCCGCCAGACTTGTGACTGGGAAAAAACCCTGGGAATCAATCTCACCTTCGCTGAGATCCCTTCATTGGTTGCCAGTAAAAGACAGAATTGCTTTTAAAGCACTCTGTCTGACGCATAAGTGCTTCCATGGGAAGGCCCCCCAATATCTATGCGAAAAAATAAAACCTCACAAATCCAATCGCATTCTGCGATCTACCAATCAAAATCGGCTCCAGATACCCAAAGCCAAATACAAGTCCAAAGGAGAAAGAAGATTTGCGCTCCAAGGTCCCAGACTATGGAATGCTTTGCCTACCAGCATTCGGCCTTCAGAAGAAAGATCAAAACGCATCTCTTTTGATATCAAAGGAGACAGGAACAACGTTCGCCCAGAGGTGATTTAGTTCGCATGTGCTGCGCTATATACGTTTTTCACTCACTCACTCACAAAAATCCTACGCATGTTTGGAATCAATTTGACGCATGCTCGGAATCATTGAAATTAATTTTTCTCGGCTCGCCGTAGTGTTGTATGTTACCGCGTTCTTGACATTCGAAATTTCCAACAACACAACATTTGTGTGACCGTGCGTATGCAAGACAAGTTTGAACGAACAATCCGTCTGAAAAAATCCACGGTTTTGATGTCGGAATGTCCGATCGTGTGTGTGCGGCAATAGGAGTGAAGATAGTAACATTATTATGGCAGCTTTAATGCAATGAAAGGATCTTTTTTTTTTAATTATGCCAGAATCACCCTCTAGGTTTAAGATGATTTTAGAGAATATAGAAAGCCAAAGAACCTTATTTTTTATGTTGATCATTTAGGCAGACTCTAAAACAATTTTTATTTATTTATTAAATCCCTAACTTTTTACACCTTTAAAAATATAATTATTACTATTTGTTGTCGATAAACTATTTCCCATAATCATTTAGTGTAACTTATTGAATATTTTGGCTATAGTACAGATTTCTTTAGATACGCTGCATAATTGGAACATTACAAATTTAGTTATACTGTAAAGAGTCAGTTAACTTATCGCTTTACCATATTTGCCGGTGTATAAGGCGATCGGGCATATAAGACGACCCCCTAATTTTAAATTTTTTTAAGATTTTTTGCCTGTACTCACCGTATAAGACTACCCCCCTTCCCAGGCTTCCGACACTTCATATTTCTTCCTTCTGGAGCCATATTCTTCTTCATTCTTGCTGGAGCTGGAGCCAATCATGGCGAGCAATGTATTCTATTAATGAATACAAAGCCTGCTTGGATTGGCAGAGGCTGTAACATCAGCAGCCCACGTCTCTCTAAATCTCAAAGCAAATCCGAGCAGGCTACTGTATGTAGCCTGCTCGGATTGGGAGGGGCTGTTACTCCAATCCGAGCAGGCTCTGTATTCATTTGAATACATCGCAAACCGGGATTGGTAAAGCGGTTTATACTGTATGTAGCCAAAGCTACATACAGTATTACCGCACATCCAGCAGGCATCCAAGCAGCTGACCCGGCGTATAAGACGACCCCTGCTTTTTGGCCATTTTTTTTGTGTAAAAGGTAGTCTAATACGCCAGAAAATACAGTAGATATACTGATGTGCTATAGTAGGCAATCAGTTAAATACGGTTCAATAGTGATGAGCTGAACGTACCTAGGTTTTATTTGAGCAGGGTTTGGCAACCATTAAATACGTTCAGAAACCAAATCTGAACCATATGGAATCAAAACGATAATAGCTATTTTCTTGGCTGTTGGGCTAGGGATTGTCAAACAAATAGCATAGGGTGTTTCGCGTTCACCTAAGGCACATATACTAATGCAAAGAAAATAAAAAATGGAATTTGATTTGGCCAGGAGCAGTGATTTTAATAATTCCTAATGTGAAACATTAGCACGTCCAATTCCTGTAAATAAGATGCATAGGGGTTGCCCTAAACCTGACTGTGACTACCTGTCCAAACTGCCTGTAAAGTGGCATATTTGTACGATGCACACAACCTTCTACAGCAACACTGACATTTACAAAGAAAAACAAATTGCTGTGTAAATGCCAGTTTGTTTTTCTCTGTACAAATTGGCATGGAACCCCAAAAATACATACCAAACACCTAAAGTGCATGTAAGCCCTCACATATATCCAATGAAGTGAACAGCCCCAGATGATACACAGATATAAAACAAATCTCCCTACATAAGTGTTACATGTATATCTGCTGTCTTCAGCTTGCTATAGTCTTTAGAAAGTGCCTCATGTACACTGCTGCTGCTAACTGACGTTTGGAGCATTTGGGAATTTTTTTCAATTGCTCTGTACTTTCCTCTGTTATCTTATCAGTACATGTACACAGGGTCATTATCAGTCGTTTTTTAGGCAGTTGAGTTTAAAGGCTATTTTTTGAATGCAAAAAATGGGTTCAGAAGGTGAATTTAGAGGCATTTCAAGCGTCAAATGCTTCTAAACGCGGTTAAACTCGGCTAGCCACATTTTGTTTACAGCCTTTTTTAATTTTGGCTATTTTGAAATAAATATATATAAAAATATATATAAAAATATATATATCTATATATATATATAATCTATATATATATATATAGAGATATATATATATAGATTATATATATATATATATATTGAAACACTTCCAAATGCAAACGCGACAAAATGTGTCAAGTTAAATCGTTTAGGAGAGGTTGTAAAAATGTCCCGTGTACATAAAGCCTTAGAAATGTTCTCTTCCTGTTCAGTCTTGGCATATTCCTTCCTCCTGATTTGAGGAAAGGCACACATCCCCACTCCACATAGGCAGAGGAAGGAATGTGCTGTGAATGGACCATCTCTCTGCTAATCTATTTATAGCACACACCCCGACACAAATTTCAGGCTGGCTTTATTTTGGTTGTCGGAGAACTTGTCATAATTTATAATGCTGATCACAGAACAGAGCAGCAGAAAGACACAGGACTTAGGGCTTTGGAGAGAGATAAGAAAAAACTGCAGATATATGTGCTTAGGTCAAATTTCATGAATCAGGTTTACGTCCACTTTAAAGTCTTGGTAAATATTTTAAAGGACCTTTGGGGGGTCCCAATGCCATTTTTAATTACAAAAAGGAAGCTGGCAGTAAAATGTAATTTACTAAGAATTTAAAGATGTTTGTTTATTTTTATTTGTAAATGTCACTTTTGTTGTAGTAGATACTACCCTTCAGATCTGATATGAATTTTAAGGGGGAACTCAGTAGAAAAAAACAACGTAAACTGTTTCCGCCAAAATCTATACCAGACCCTGGAGTATGCTCCCGCCTGAATCATATTAGACCACATGTCTTCAAAATGGGGGGTGCCTTGCCAAGGAAGACCTCCCTGTCAAAGCAATGTGTCCCTTTGTTGATAAGTACAATGGTATCAGTCCCACAACCCTAGCCCTATGGTTGTGGGGGACTGAGGGTGGGGGGGCTTATCGGAATCTGAAAGCCCCCTTTAACAATAGGGGAGAAACCAGGTACCAGCCCCCTATGTGTAAGAGAAAGGAGTATATTGTACCCCGACTTCTTCAAATTAAAAAGTAAACTGTAAAATAAAAAAACGTTCATAGTTTTCGACATGCATGAAAAGGGGGACGGGTTGTGACCTTCTCCTACTTTACCTAAAGCTTCTGACTCCTTTGCCCCCTTCCTCCCTTTGTGGACCCCTTTGAAGCCCCTCTAGCTGTATTATAACTTACTATTTTCTGGTGTCCTCTGGTCGATCACATGATGTGCTTGTTCCTTTTCTGTCATCTCCTGGTGAAGAGAGATCTTGGATGATGCAGACAATGCAATGACATCAGCGTTCTTTTCTGGATCATTGCGCGGTGAGTGCAGGGTACCACGCTCAAGGGGCTTGGCCATAACGCCCTGCACTAACAGTGTTTTTCCTTCGTTTTCTGGCTCTAATGAGGGCATCATTTAACCTGAAAGATTGAGAACATCATGTGGCAAAAATAAGTACTCCGGGGGTCAGTCCTGGATTAAAAGTTAATATTACAGCCAAAGCGGCTTTCTTTAGGGAAGGGGGGGGGGGCAAAGTTGTACCTTTAGGAAGGTAAAGTTTATAAAGCATTTGCTGCTGTTGCAGATTTTAATTTCTTGTCTAGGCAACCATTGTAACTGAACAGGGAATGAGGAGACTTCCATCTATCCTGCCTCCCTGTATCCAAATATATATAAAAAAAAAAGTTTGGTCTAGACATACATTTTAAAATTCTCTCCTAATAACTACAAACCCATTAATATTACATATATTGCGTACATATTGTAAAAATGATTATTTCTGGAAATGCTGACTTCCATACTGTGTGTTTTATCACCCCACTATATTTCCGAGCAAGAACGACTATTTATGCTTTATTATTACGATGTGTAATATATGTCTTTGGAGACTATTTACCAATATTTTGGAGAAAACTCATTATAATAAATGAAGTGTCACTGGTTCTCCCGGAGTTGTCTCGCCGATATCTGCTGACTCGATGCCTTTTGTAAACTGCTCTACAGTTGTATCGAGGATTTAAATGAAACATTTTTTAACGTGGGGAGAATGAATACAGAAATCACATTCCCAAGGATTTAATTATATTTTGCTGCTATTGTCGGGCAAGAGGCTTCAGTGCTTCCTACTCTTGTGAGCGCGTAACATTAAACATTGTGATAAACAAAAAATATCTGGAGCCTGGCTTGTTTTACGCGTACACTTCGGTGTAATTAAATTACTCCAGTTCAAGATGAGATGAGAAAAAATTAAGACAAATAACTGGAGAGGGTGAGTGCATGAGTGGGGCCTACTACTAATAAGGTAAAAAAAATTATTGGCAAAGGTCACCTTCATGTGTCAACACGATCTGTAGATTCCAAGATACAGGCAGCTGAAGTTACGTGCAAAATCTGACTTCAAAGGCTCACATTATACTTGCCCTTCTCTCAAGCCTTTCTACTGATACTTTAAAACCCAACAGAAACTAATAAAAACAGGTAGATGTAATAGCAATAGTGTGCAAAAAAAATTCATTTTTTTTTAACTGTTCGTAGCGGATAAATTGTTTGCCAGAGTCACCCTACAAGCAAAAGAGCACAGACAAAATACTTCAAAGAAGCTGCAGAATAAAGAGTTGCTTAAATATGCGGCTTACCTTGGTTTTCTTGTAGCTCCTCTCCATACTCCTGTGTTCATCCCCAGGGTTATACTTTTAGCTATTATGCTTCCTTGGAGTTCACAATCATAAAAACCCAAGCTCAATTACGCTCCTGAAGAAACAGAATCCATATCTTTGAAACACATTGAGAATGAATCTCCAGTATACTGCATATTTAGTGAATATGTAACTTTGTTGATACTTTGATGATTGCACAGTAATATAAGTGTGATGCAAACAGCAATAGGGAGTAATATTATTTAAGCCCTGTTTTATAGAGATATTACTACTTTTTTTTTTTGCTAAAATGACTGTTTACAGGGTATAGAGACAAGTTAACTGATTCCTTTTAAAAATAGATAAAAATCAATCATATAATGTGCCTTTAGTTTCACTTTCGTTTTTAAAATGATTTCATGTTTCTGTGAAGTAGAGAAGACACACAGAACAAAAACAAACAAATCCAGGGCAGTGTTTTGTTTTTAAAATTAATCTGATTGGTTCGGAGGAGTTTTAGACACACAGCTTAGACCACAGTGAAAATCTGCCATGAGTTTTTTCATAAGGAGCCAGACAACCAGGAAGTGTGGAGATCAGAGCAGATTTACAGCAACTTCAAAGCAAAAAACAAACAATGAGAACATTAAAACAGCACTGCATTAAGGTAAAGGAAGCTATTTAGCTAAAAAAAAAATTCCTTCCTTTAAGTTTATATTATATAAGTTGTAGTGTTGGGTACCTCAAAAGTCCTCTTTGCTTTCCTTTTCCACATTAAAGTGGATGTAAACCCTCATATCTTCATACCCAGTGAAGTGAACAGCCTCAGATACACAGGGATGAAACAAATCTTCCTACATAAGTTTTACATTTATATCTGCTGTCTTCAGCTAGCTATATACTGTTTAGAATGTGCACATCAAAAGGATATCGGAGAACTGGAGAAAGTGCAGAGAAGGGCAACCAAACTCATAAGAGGCATGGAGGAGCTCAGCTATGAGGAAAGATTAGAGGAACTGAATTTATTCACTCTTGAGAAGAGGAGAATAAGGGGGGATATGATCAACATGTACAAATACATAAGAGGTCCATATAGTGAACTTGGTGTTGAGTTATTCACTTTAAGGTCAACACTGAGGACAAGGGGGCACTCTTTACGTCTGGAGGAAAAGAGATTTCACCTCCAAATACGGAAAGGTTTCTTCACAGTAAGAGCTGTGAAAATGTGGAACAGACTCCCTCCAGAGGTGGTTCTGGCCAGCTCAGTAGATTGCTTTAAGAGAGGCCTGGATTCTTTCCTAAATGCACATAATATAACTGAGTACTAAGTTTTGTAGGTAAAGTTGATCCGGGGTAAATCCGATTGCCTTTCGGGGGATCAGGAAGGAATTTTTTCCCCTCCGGTAGCAAATTGGATCATCGCTCTGCTGGGGTTTTTTGCCTTCCTCTGGATCAACTGTGGGTATGGAGTTGGGTGTATGGGAGGATGTACTGTGTTTTACTTTGTTTATTTTTATTATTTTTTTTATGGTTGAACTGGATGGACTTGTGTCTTTTTTCAACCTGACTAACTATGTAACTATGTAACTTCCTCATTCAGCAGTAGGAATGTAGTCTTGGCATACACTATGTGACAGCTGATTGGAGGATAGGCACACACACCCACTCCATATAGGCAGAAGAACGAAAATACTTTTAGAGCTGTGCTGTGACAAGACAAACTCTCTGCTAATCAATTTATAGCACCCACCCGACACAAATTTCAAGCTGCTTTTATCTCCCATCTTGGAGAACTTGTCAGAAGTTATCATGCTGATAACAGAGGAATGAAACAACACAAACACATGGGACTCTGGGTTTTGGAGAGAGATAAGTAAACACTACAGATATATGTGCCTAGGTTGATTATCATTAGTTGGGTTTACATCTACTTTAATATATCAATAACAGTAGGAAATATACATTTATGCTTTTGCATGCTATCAAATATTTCAGCTTTTTTATGCTTTGGTATGATTAAGGAAACTCTGTATAATATGGAGGTTGCCTTTGCTAACCTGTACATCTGAATTCCCTGGTCACTGACTTAGAACAAGTCTGCAAGTGAGTACTGATTTCACTTGCACTTTCCTGATTTGCATAGTTCAAGTCATTGACTCAAAAAATCACAGTAAGACAGAGACTGCCAGGCAACTATCATTTTAAGGAAATGGTAGCTTTCTTAATACTCTGAGGCTTCTTTAAGATCCTGTGTTCTGTAACCGAACCCTGTCGGAGGAGGGAAACACATCAGTGAGGGCAGTCCCTGGTTGGGAATGTTGTGTTCCCTTAGTATCTGTTCAGCTTTCAATAAAACTTTTTAAAGATGATGTCATCGGAATCTGACGCCTTTCTCATGCGTGTGTAGCATCACCCCCAGAGGAGCTGCTGGTTTGTGCTCCTCCGCCATCTAAGGGTGTATGGTGCATATAGTAGTAACGGAATGTCTTTTCTGTGCTCTTTATTACCCAGCCGGGTAAAAACAATAAAACTTGTGGTAAAACGTAGAATTGAAAGTAGAAGGAGAACAGCAGATTCAGGCTTAATAATAGGGAAACAGTCCTGCTCCCATGTGTAACACTTCTTGCGCCACTCCTGCCTTAGTGGACTTAGTGTGCCTAGACAGGCCTCTCTCACTGACCTGGCAGCCAGAGTATCACTCAGACCGGAAAAGTCTCTGCCACAGACCCTCCTTAGGATTGAGATAACGGAGGTGATTCTCCTTAATGGAATTAGCCTGGATCTCCTTCAATAGCTTACAAGTTACCGACTGATAGGTGGACGGCCTCTTAGTGTCTGGTTACCTTGATCCCCGGTGGTTTGTCAAGACCTTATTGGATCGCCAGCCTCTCAATGGCTCTCCTCAGATGGACTCCTCACCAAACAGCTTCTTCGGGATCTTCAGAATTGGGAACCCAGTCGACTACTGGGCTTCCCACCGCAGCTCAAATGTTCCAGACCAACATGGTCCCGGAACCAAGAACACAGCGTGGCACGCGCACCCCGGCCTAGAAGGCCATTTTGCTGGGGCTCCGTGATGCAGTCACCCTAAAGGTGGGTGCCTCACTCGCAGAAGAAGACCCAGATGGCATTGGTCCCATAAATACCCTCCCCCAGCATGCCCAGCGAGGAAACTCCCTCCTGATTGGCTGCTGGGAAAGAGCACCCAACCCTCAACTCCACTACTGCCACCTATCATCCTGGGGTGGGAACAGCACCCCTATTGCCAGTGTCACTATGCGATCGGTTTTCTGATCGCTGTATTAGTGTCACTGTTGCCGCTAGGTAGCTAGTCTTTTTTTTATATTGCGATTTTTTTTTTACTAAAGACATGTGGCTGAATATATTTTGGCCTAAATGTTTGACTAAAATTTAGTTTATTCGATTTTTCTTATAACAAAAAGTAGAAAATATCATTTTTTTTTTCTAAATTTTCGTTTTTTTATTTTTTATATCGCAAAAAATAATAATCGCAGAGACAATCAAATACCATAAAAAAGCTCTATTTGTAGGAAGAAAAGAACGCACATTTTGTTTGGGAGCCACGTCGCACGACCGCGCAATTGTCTGTTAAAGCGACGCAGTGCCGAATTGTAAAAACACCTTTGGGCATTTAGCAGCATATTGGTCCGGGGCTTAAGTGGTTAAGGAGAATCACCTCCATTATCTACAATCCTAAGGAGGGTCTGTGGCACAGACTTTTCCGCTAAGTTTTGAATGATACTCTGGCTGCCAGGTCAGTGAGAGAGGCCTGTCCAGGTACACTAAGTCCACTCAGGCAGGAGTGGCGCAAGAAGTGTTACATGTGGGAGCAGGACTGTTTCCCTATTATTAAGCCTGAATCTGCTGTTCTCCTACTTTCAACTCTACCTTTCACCACAGGAAAACACTGTTGAGAATCACGACGAGAAAATAGAGAACATGTGTCATGGACCATGAAATACTGAAGTGTTTCTACGTGAAATCCTAATTCATGTATTACAGAAGATGGGACATTACGGATAGTTCATATCCCAGGATGTCTTGAGATATTACAGGAGATTTTATTCTGAACCCCAGCCAGGTCAATAGACTCAGAAGAGATACTCATTGTCCATTGTGTGATAACCCTATCTAAAAGCCTTTTGATTATCAGGTGTAAATGTCTTCTGCCCTGTCTCAACTCTCCAGACGGTTCCATTGTTCTGTGGCTGGCCATTGTGTACATTGATTGCCCCCCTGGGGCTTTTGTCTGAATACACATAGCAGTCTTTCTATTCAAACCTTGCTGACCAATCTCTGCTGGGTCATTTTCAAGTCCTCAATTGTATGGTTGGGGAGGACCTGATGGGGAACTGCCTGGACTTTGAAAGGGACCAATAGGAAAGCAGTTGTTGGGGGCGGGATGTTCCAAATCCTGTATAAAAGTGTGCTGTGTACTTTCAAGAAAGTGTGTCCTGTTTACATCCAGCATTAAGCTTTGGCTCATGTGTGGATTATTCGGCGATTGCAGGGATATTCCTACTCGTGGAATATTGGGTGATTTTCTTTTATTAGAGGAGAAGGGAATGCTTTACGGGGATATTTTCTACTACCGTCACAACATGTTCTCTATTTTTCTCGTCAGGATTTTAGGCAGTTTTCTTGATGAGAAACCTGAAAGCCTCGTACACACGCTCGGTATACTTGGCAAGAAAGTTCTGCCAGCAGTTTTCTTGCTGCTTCTTGCCGAGTAAACCGAGCATGTGTACGAGGCTAAATTAATCAAAAGTTTGAGGGAGGCTCAGGAATGTTACAAGAAGGATGCTGATAGACATCACAGATCACTTCCTACCTTTCATTTAGGTGACAAAGTTTGGTTATCAACCAAAAATAAAAGACCATGTTCCGTCTGCAAAGCAGGGCCAGAAGTTTGTAGGACTATTCAAGATTTCGGCTCAAATCAACCTTTCGCTTAACACTAGACATGTGCAATTTTTTTCGTTACGAATACGTTTTCCGTCATTATTCGTTATTTTCGTTGATTCGTTAACCTACGAATAAAAGAATGGTTTAGCGCAAATAATAACGATATTTCCAAAAATAACTAATATGGAAAACTACAAAGATACGAAACTACTAAATGTAAAAGAACAACACAACGAAAGAAAAAAGAAACGAAAACATAGAAATAACGAAAACACCGAACACAAAAAAAAACTCAAAATTTACGAAAAATAAACGAAAATGCAAACTTACTAATATTTGAAGAACGAAAAGAAAACAACCGAAATGCCGAACAAAAATTAAAAAACGAAAAGCAAACCTAATGAAAAATAAATTACGAATCTTTGGAAAACGGAAATTAAATAATGTAAATTCACTTTCATTAGTACTGTGACCAATAGCCACTCAGCGCTGTCCCTTCCCCTGAAGAGGTTTGTTCCTTCCCCCAATGAGCTTCTTTCTTATGTGGCTCCTTGACCTTGTGTGTTTATCTGTGTTAGTCAATCGCAGTAAATTACGATGTTTTACAAAATTACGACGAGTAGTGTGTCGAATAAACATAAAATGTATTTTAACAGAATTACGAATGCAATAAAATCTACAAAAGAACGTTGTTATAATCAAATGAAATTAGACACGAAAATACGAATGATCATAAAGCAACGAAGATTTATTTCTTACGAAAATACAAACGCGGCATGATGGAAAATATAATGTAAATACGAATATCAAAACAACGAAAAATAAACCAACGTAAAAACGAATGAACGAATAAATTCATTGTAAAAATACGAACGAGGCAGAATACAACATTTAACGAAAATACTAATCTCGAATCAACGAAAAATAAACTAACATAAAAAAACGGAAACGGAAAAAAAGTGTTACGAAAATACTAAAGAGTACGAATACGATAACTAACGTCTTACGAAATTACGACTCATTACGAATCACGATAAACGAACAGAAACGAAACAGAAATAAACGAAAATTTTTGTTGTGCACATGTCTACTTAACACTTCCTGATAGTATGAAAATTCACCCTGTTTTTCACATATAACTACTTAAACCATTTAATGAAATTCCCTTTTCTGAAAGAATTTTTCCACCTCCTCCATCTGTTGAGGTACAGGGTGAAGTAGAATTTGTGGTGGAGAAAATTCTTGATTCCGGGATGTTTGGAAACAAGCTACAATATCTGGTCCAATGAGAAGGATATGGGCTAGAAGAAAAATCTTGGGAGCCTGTGGAGAACATTTATGCCCCTAGATTAACAAGAGAATTCCACCAGAGGTTTCTTCGCAAACCTAGGTCTAAGGCCCCATACACACGAGCAGACAGATTTGTTCAAATCGGTCGGACAGATTTGAACAAATCTGTCTGCTGGGGACGTATTGGTTTGATCGTGTACACACGATCAAACCAAAATCCCCGCCGGCAGACGGCGCGCTGACGTGGCAGTGATGTTAACGCCGCCACGTCACCGCACCAGGAAGTAAAACACTTCCGCGCATGCGTCAAAACCATTCGACACGTGTGCGAGAAGACATGTCTGCTGGTTAGCGTACTAACCAGCAGACATGTCGGGCGGACGGGTTCCCAGCCGACAGATTTGAAAGCATGCTTTCAAATCTGTCGGCCGGCCAAATCCGTCTGCTCGCCCGTACACACGATAAAATCTGTCTGCTGGGACGGTCTGGCAGACCGTTTCCAGCAGACAGATTTGATCGTGTGTACGCGGCCTAAGACATCCAGAGTATGTCCTGAGAGGAGGTGAGTACTGTCAGGACCTGGGCTCAAACCTGGGACCCCTTCTGTGTCCAGCGTTGACTCTTTCCACTGAGCTATCTGGAATGTTGGAGAGCTCCCTGGCTGATCTATTGGACAACCCTGCTTTTTGTTTTGATTGCTGTTGAACCTTGAACTCCT
Organism: Rana kukunoris; assembly: GCA_029574335.1. Classification (NCBI taxonomy): domain Eukaryota; kingdom Metazoa; phylum Chordata; class Amphibia; order Anura; family Ranidae; genus Rana; species Rana kukunoris. Next base: position 398,984,794 of record CM056051.1, read on the forward strand.
TGCTCCTCCCATGAACTTCCTATAGAAACCTTGTCTCAGCACTTCCTCTTTGCCAGGTTATTGTGCCTTGTCAGCCAATGCCTTGCTCTTGTCTTCCCTGCTGCCGTCTTTATTTTGCTACCACTCGTGATCGACCCTTGGCCTGTTCTGTGACTACGCTACTGCCTGATCCCAAACTGCAACTACTCGTTACCAACATTTTGGCTTGTTTACTGACCACAATACTGTTTGATCCTTATCTGCTCATTCGATACTGGACCTCCGCTTGCTCACACCCTTGTGGATCAAACCCGAGGACCGCGACCTGGTACTAACACGCAGCTAAATCCATCTCCATCAGGAGCTCTGGCAAACACTGGTTAGTACTTAGACTCCGCACCTCAGATGAGCCTGCATCATCTGCCAGGGTGACTGCCTCTGTACCTAACCTGCTGGTCAGTTGTAGTCCTGCAACTGCTATAGCAACTGGTCTTCAAGCCTGATGCCTGATCGTGACACAGCTCTTGCAAAAAACAATGTGCTAACAAAATAAAGTGCTCAAAAATACTTGTGATATAAGACAATCAAATTACATCCATAATTGAAGAAAAAACACGCAGTCTCTTGCAATATGCTGGGTGCTCCAAATGAATAAAGTGTAAAAGTGCTCCAAATATATTGCATGTATAGTTTGCCACACTGCCCTCTTGTGACCCTACTCACCAAAAATAATGGACCCTCAGCTTCTCAGTCTGTGGGTTGGACACAATGTGATAAAGTGATCTAGTGTAGATAGGATAAGCTTGGAACTCCTCAGATAACTCTCCACATAAACGATCTTGATGTCCTTGATGATGCCCTGGAGGAGAGGCGAAACGCGTTCATGCACTTCCAGTTTTTAAACCGTTGACGATACTTCCACCCTCTGTGGAACGCACGCCAAGCAGCGGCAAACCCAGAAGAGTTTGTTGTCTATACTGATGCCTGTTTTCCACTAGCAATCTTGGGAGTGGCACCTTTGATTGTGCAAATCATATTTTTAACAGTACTTTACTATTAGTTCTTTACAGTTGTTTTTTTTTTTGAGCCTGGTGAATTCACTCTGATCATCATTTACGTGGCAAATTTTCTGAGGAGTCCCAAGCTTATCACATCTACACTAGATCACTTTATCACAGTGTGTTTGACCCACAGACTGCAAAGCTTAGGGTCCATTATTTTTGGTGAGTGGGGTCACAAGAGGGGAGTGTGGCACCTGTGACAACTGCAATATATTTGGAGCACTTTTGCACTTTATTCGTTTGGAGCAGCCAGCACATTGCAAGAGACTGTTTTTTCTTCAATTGTGGATGTAATTTGTCTCATTATCACAAGTATTTTTGAGCACTTTATTTTATTGGCACATTTGTATGTTTTTTTCAAGCGCTGTTTTAAATTTCTATCTTGGGGCTAAGAGCATGATTGGATAGAGTCATCATGACAGCATCCAGTCATGGCTCTTAAAAGTGCTCTGTGCCCTGATTGGGCAAAGCCTTCATTGCTTAAGCCAATCAGAGCTTCCAATGCACTGTTTGGTGACGCATCGTATTGTGGTCATTCAGGGGGGCGAAAAAACAGTTGAACGCCCAAATAAATTGTTCAGTCAATATTTGGCCCAAACTCATGCTTGGGCCAAACCCAGAGCTGTATCCTGGCCTAGGCCAACAAGGCCCAGGCCTAGGGCAGCACTTTGCAGGGGGGCAGCACAAAAAGAGTCCCCACCGGCTTGCGCTACACTGTTAGGAAAATTAGTCTAGCGCCCCATAAAGCGGCCGCGCTGCTTCTAGTATGCGGGTGGCCGGCATTCCGCAACTGTGGGGGGGGGGGTTCCAATTTTGACTGTTTTGTCATCCTGGACCACAAACCTTTCTCACTGTGCTATATGTTTCTGCTGCACCATCTACCTAAAGTAGAACTATAGGCAACACTTTTACCATCCCTGTCCCATTGCAAAGATTTCTCTTCACTTCCTGCTCTATGGGCAACCAGGAAGTAAGAGGAAATCTCAGTAAATGAAGGGAATCCATTGCCCTCCCCCAGGCCCTCAGAACTAGTGTCCTCACTCGAAAATTTCAGGGCGGTCTTAAACAACACAGGGTGTGGCCATGACAGGAAGGGGTGGGTCATATTTAAATTAGGGGGTGCACGAGTTTAGTCAGGCCTAGGGCAGCACAAAACCTAAATACACCCCTGGCCAAACCGTTCACCCATCCCTAGTAATCACTTGTGTCTTTATACCCCAATGGGCCAGATTCAGGTAGATGGGCGCTTCTTTACTTTGGAGTAACGTTTCTCATTTATGTTACTCCGCCGACACTTTCGGCGCAAGTACTGTAATTCACATAGCACTTGCTCCTAAACTTGCGCCGGAGTAACGAAAATGCGCTGGCGTAACCCGACGCAAGTGGAAGTGGGTGTGATCATATGTAAATGATGGGCGGAGCCCAGCGCAGAGGCTTGCGTTCAGCGCATCATCCACGGAGCATGCGCAGTAAGTGAGGCTTCACTCGGCCCCCTGTGCGCATGCTCACAACTTCCGTCGGCACCACTTCACGGGAAACGCCAGCGCAATGTGTTCCGTTGCGCGTATAAAAGCGTCAGCGGAAGGGCCATTCCGGCGCAAAAGTATTTCTGTTTCCCCCCACCCCAGGGAATTTACTTTTGCCCTGTTATGGCTGCTCCCGCTACCCCCAAAGAGAGGAGGAACCTCAATTTTAATGCCCAGGAGGTCTCTGTGGTCATCTCTGCTATGGAGACTTACAATGATTTCCTGCATGGGAAGAAAAGTAGGAAGACCAGCAGGGAGAGGAAGCAGGCCATCCTGGACACCATTGCTGGCAGGGTGAATGTGTTGGGGTACTCCACCCGGACTGCTGGTGATATCCAGAAAAAGATAAATGACCTGCGGCGCAAGGTCCGTGGCAAGGTGGCCACCATTCGGAGCCATGAGCGGGGCACAGGTGGTGGACCCCCATGTCCGGTCAGCCTGACCACAGAGGAGGAGGTGGTCGCCCGCTGCCTGGAGAGGGAGCAGTTGGAGGGGGTCCCTGGATATGATTCCGTGGAGGAAGGCTCCAGGACAGGTAAGTGTTTTTTAACCCCTATTTGGTGTGTTGCATGTGGGGGGGGAGGGTACATGTGCCAAGTGTGTGGGACCACCAACATGTGTCTGCTTTGTGTCATCCACAGATGATGGAGCTGGGACATCATCTGTCGGCGGCCAGTCCACCCCATCCCCCCAACGGCATCCAGTGCCCGTGCCCCTGGGTGGTGAAGAGACCGGGGTGGAGGAGGAGAGTGCCCACACCTCACCTGCAGAGGTCGTTGAGGAGAAGCCTGTTGGGGCAGAGCAGGACAAAATTTTATATTTGGAGGAGTCCTCCTCTTCTGCAGGGCCCTCTCAGATCCCCTCCCCCATTATAGGAAGCCCCTCAAAGGCGACTCCATCCCCCCGGGGACAACCATCTACTGGCCCCAGGAAGGCCACCCGTAAGACCAGGGGGGTGTCTGATCTGGTCCAGGACCAGGTGGCGAGGGATCACGCCAGGCAGACCCAGCAAATGGGGGACATAGTTGGGCACCTGGACAGAGTGGCTGACAGCCTGTACTCCGTGGCCCAGATATCTTCTGCAGTGCAGGATGTGAGCTGCAACTGCGCTGCAGTGGTGACCAGCCTGGGGGAGGTGCAGGGTGAGATAAGGGACCTCACTGCAGCCGTCCAGGCAAACACTGCTGCCATCCGGGACCAGGGGAGGCAGAGTCGGCGGGCCCAGCATTACCAGGTCACCCGGCAGCTCAGGATGCAGGCCCAGCAGCTCAGGGTGCAGGCCCAGACCAATTCGTACCTCGGCCGGATTGCCATGGCCTTGGAGGGCATGCAGGCCACACCTGCCAGGAGTGGCCCACCCGGGGATCAGCCACCTCCAGATGCCCCCCCCACCCCCACCCACTCCATCCAGGCAGCTGAGGAGCCAGAGAGAGGCCACCAAAAGGAGCCCCCGGCATCCCAGATGATTTTTTTTTCTTTTTTTTTGTATGCTCAGGTTATGAGATTTTTATATATTTTTTTTGGAATGCTCAGGATATGAGTTTTTTGGATTTTTATTTTGGAATGCTCAGGATATGAGATTTTTATTTTGTGATTATGCTCTGGATATGAGATTTTTATTTTTTGATTAAGCTCTGGATATGAGATTTTTATTTTTTGATACTGCACACGTTGCAGTGTGAATGGTGTGTGAAAGTGAGGGGGTGGCACTCCTGCCAGTAAGGGGTGTCACCCTCGGCCGTGGTGGTGAAGTTAACCCCACGGCTGTATGAATGACGTGTGAAAGGTGTATGAATGGACAGCGACATCATTGGGGCCTTGATGCTGGCGTTGCTGCTCCCAAGTCCTGCATGCTGGACTTGGGCTAATCCAATGCAATGTGGATGTGGTGTGTGTGATCTAGGGACATCAGTGGTGTGCAGTGCATTGTCTGTGTGATTAATGTTTTGGTTTAGTGTCCAAAGATGCCTACGGCGAGGACCCTCCTGACTGCTCTTCCATCAGCAGACTGGTTCTCCTCTGGCAGGTGGGGACTGTGTGGGGGTCGGGGGGTCAGGTCATCACGCATGTCAATCTGCAGGCCTTTTCTCATGGCAAAGTTGTGCAGAATGCAACATGCACCGATGATCTGACACACGAAGGTAGGGGAATACAATAAGGCCCCCCCAGACTTATCCAGGCAGCGGAAACGGGACTTCAGGAGCCCAAATGTTTGCTCCACCACTGCACGGGTTTTGATGTGTGCTTCATTGTATTTTCTCTCTCCTCTGGTTTGGGGGTTCCGGAAAAGAGTCATGAGATGGGGTCCTAGTGCATATGCAGAGTCACCTGTAAGGGAAAAGACAGGAGGATGTTAGTCATGCATGTGCCACTTGTGAGGTGTGCATCATGGGACGGGATAGTCATGCCTGACTCCCATGTCACTCACCAATCAGCCAGCTGTCCCCATACATGTTCTGCTCGAATTCTGCTGGGATGGGGCTCTGACGGTATATGAAGCTGTCATGGCTGGACCCTGGGTGTTTGGCACGGACGTGCCATATGAGGCGTTGGGCATCGGCTATCACCTGTACGTTGATGGAGTGCCAATGCTTCCGATTGCGGTATATGTGCTCTGTGGCACTGGGGGGCTGAAGGGCCACATGTGTGCAATCAATGGCCCCCACAGTGCGTGGGAATCTGGCAATGCTGTAGAAATCTGTCATCGCCTTCAGCCGCAGCTCCTCAGTGGTGGGACATGCGTCTGAGGATTGCAGGGACAACCTGGTGCACACATCTGCTCATGGAGGACTGTGACATCCCAGCCACCACTCCACTTGTACGCTGGAATGATCCACTGGCAAGGAAATGAAGTGTTGCCAGTACCTTCACCAGTGGCTGCACTGCTTGTGAGCGGTGTGTCTTGCTGGTGATGTCATCCTGCAGGGTTGTGGTTAGTTCAAGTATTGCATCTGGGCTGAATCTGAAGAGGCGATACACCTCCTCATCCCCCATGCCAAAGAGGCTCATGCGCGTGCGGTATATCCTCTCACGTGCCCGCCTCCTTCGTTCCGGGGGACCCAGTACTAGTGCTAGGACCGCGACTGCCCCTGGCATGTTGGCACACAGAGGTGTTGTCCTTGCACGTGTGGTTGTTCAGCTTGCTAGTTTCGTCGGTAACGCTGCTGCTGTAGCTGCTCTCCTGCTGACCTGAGGCCGTCTGGAGTAAAGATAAAGCAGCTATTTGTAGAAATAACTTTGCGCCGGACAGACGAGATACGCGCGGCGCATGTAGCCAGCGTATGGTGCTAATCCGTTTGCGAATCGGGAAATCTCCCTCATTTGCATATTTGCAGGGGAAATCAATAGGCGCGACTGATGCGCCAAGCGAAATAATGCGCTGACGAGACTCTGGCGTCGGAAAGTTAAGCCGATCGGAAATGGCCCGTTTTCTGTCGCATCTAGTTTGGTGCATATTCACAGTTACGACGGCGCATATCGAAATACTCCAGCGCAACTCTACCTGAATCTTGCCCAATGTGTTTAACTGACCCAGGCTGTAGACTATGGGCCAGATTCAGGTAGATGGGCGCTTCTTTACTTTGGAGTAACGTTTCTCGTTTACGTTACTCCGCCGTAACTTAAGGAGCAAGTACTGTTATTTACAAAGCACTTGCTCCTAAAGTTGCGGCGGCGTAGCGAAAATGAGCCGGCGGAATTCAAATTGGGCGGGTAGGGGGCGTGTATTATGTTAACTATGCGCGATCCCGCGGCGAACGTACTGCGCATGCGTCGACTGAAAGTCCAAATTCTTTCAGGGAACGTCAATGACGTCAATCCCCATTCACCGACGTTTTACGCAAACGACTCGATTTTATTTTTTGCGACGCAATGACGACGGCCATACTTAACATAGGATACTCCACTAGGGGGCTGCTTTATCTTTGCGCCGCGTATCTCTTACGGAAACGTCGGAAAGTCACTGCGTCGCGCCCGAATACGATCGTGAATTTCCGATTCCCGCTGATTAACATATTCTCGGCGTTAATCAGCGGGAACGCCCCGCGCGCCATTTTTAAAATTGAAGTTCCGATACGACGGCGTAATACAATTACGCTGCTCGTATAGGAACTCCAACCCGGCGTTTCTTGTTTTCTGGTTACAGAAAACAAAAACGCCGGCTCAAAGTGACAGTTAGGCTGGAGTATCAGTGATACTCCAGCCTAACTCTACCTGAATCTGGCCCTATGTGTAATGGTTACTTGCATTGCACTCCTTTAGTAACTTCAGACCAGGCAAGAACAACTTTTCAAAGGCTTTACTGAAATAACAGTCTTTTCCCAAACAAATCCCTTACTCGCTGTGGCTGTCCCAGCATACCTGCATAGGAAAGAGTCCATAAATGGTCGAGTCCAAGGTGGTAGTATCCAGAATTTACAATCACTTTAACTTACATAATTCCTGCTAAAACTAAAAAATAAGAGTGTACTGAGTTAATAAATAAAGCTTCCTTCAGCAGCTGAAAGCTGAAGAGGGACCTCACGGGTGCCAGATCAGTTCCTTTTAGTTGTGCCTTCACCCCCTGCCTGCCCAGGCCAATTTTCAGATTTTAATTTGTATGACATTGCATGGTGCATGGTCATGCAACACTGTACCCATAGAAAAAATGTATAATTTTTTTCACACACATAGAGCTTTCTTTTGGTGGTATTTAAAGTGGATGTAAACCACTTTTTTATGTCACAATGTAGAGAATAAAATTTCCTATCATCTGTGCCCAGTCTTGCCACACAGAGTTAATTCAGCACTAAGCAATCCTCTTTTTATTGTTCAGTGAAATAAAGCAGACTTGCAGATAAAAACCAAAAAAGTCCTTGCTTGAGTGACAGGTTTTTTACATATCTTGTGCACTAGCTTGCAGACATGCACAGCTTTATGTATATTCTGATGGCTGTTCACTGGAGCATTTCCTCATGACAATGAACTGTGTATCACCCCATATTTTAGAAACATTTAAAGGAGTTGTAAAGGAAAACATTTTTTTGCCTAAAATGAATGTCTGCAAGGTAGACAGACAGAATAGTGTAATGATTCTGTTAACAAACGAGTAAATACCTATTAAATTCCTTCATCTATATCACCTCCGGCGTTCTAGTTTCTGTTCTCTCATTCACTTCCTGGTTTGCATCACTTGTTAATGTAAGAACTACATTTCCCAGTATGAACTGCGGCACGCCCAGTAATTCACACCTCCTTGAAGTCTCTAACACGTAGAGAGCGCCCTGCCGCACAGATGTAAGTTCCCAGAAGGGGGCGAGCACGTTACTGACCACCGCAGTAAAGCCTCACTTCACGGTGGTCGGTAAAATCAGACAAGCAGGAAGTGAACAGAACAGAAGAAAATAGAGCAACTTCTGAGAAAAAACGAACAATTAAGAAGTGAAAAGAGGAATATCTGCAGGTAACGGATGCTTATTATGAAAACATTTTTTTTGGGGGGGGGGGGGGTTACATCCACTTTAACCACTTAAGACCCGGACCAAAATGCAGGTAAAGGACCTTGCCCCTTTTTGCGATTCGGCACTGCGTCGTTTTAACTGACAATTGCACGTTCGTCCGACGTGGCTTCCAAACAAAATTGGCGTCCTTTTTTCCCCACAAATAGAGCTTTCTTTTGGTGGTATTTGATCACCCCTGCGGTTTTTATTTTTTGCGCTATAAACAAAAATAGAGCGACATTTTTTTTAAAAATTCAATATTTTTTACTTTTTGCTATAATAAATATCCCCCAAAAATATATAAAAAAAACATTTTTTTTTCTCAGTTTAGGCCGATATGTATTCTTCTACATATTTTTGGTTAAAAAAAATCGCAATAAGCGTTTATCGGTTGGTTTTCGCAAAATTTATAGCGTTTACAAAATAAGGGATAGTTTTATTGAATTTTTATTATTTTTTTTTTTTACTACTAACAGCGCCGATCAGCGATTTTTTTCGTGACTGCGACATTATGGCGGACACTTCGGACAATTTTGACACATTTTTGGGACAATTGTCATTTTCATAGCAAAAAATGCATTTAAATTGCATTGTTTACTGTGGAAATGACAGTTGCAGTTTGGGAGTTAACCACAGGGGGCGCTGTGACTTTGAGTGTTCCCTGTGTGTGTGTTTACAACTGTAGGGGGGTGTGGCTGTAGGTGTGACGTCATCGATCGCGTCCCCCTATAACAGGGATGACGCGATCGATGCTGCGGCCACAGAGAAGCACGGGGAAGCCGTGTTTACACACGGCTCTCCCCGTTCTTCAGCTCCAGGGACGGATCGCCGCACTGCAGCGGCGATCGGGTCCGCGAATCCCGCGGTCCCGGTCCTGGAGCTTCGGACCGGGTCACGGGAGCGCGCCCGTGACCCACGGCTGGGTATTAAAATCAACATATATATATGTTGATGTGCCCAGCCGTGCCATTCTGCCGACGTATATGTGCTGTAGGCGGTCCTTAAGTGGTTAATCACTATTTTTTCTCCTTGCTAAATAAACAAAAAAATACTTGTTTTCCTTTGTTTTTCATATAACATTTTGCAAATATATAATCTTTCTTCATAAATTTAGGCCAAACTGTATTCTGCTTAATTTCTTTGAAATTAACACAAATCAGTGTATATTATTTAGTCTGTAGGAAAGCTATAGAGTCCACAAAATATGGTATACTGTATATGTTTACAGGCAGAGATTGGTGTCAGTAGGGTAGTGGATGGTGTCAGTAGTTTTTATTTGTATTATTTTATTTGTACTATTTAAAAAATAATAATTTAGGAGCCCCGTTAGGGGGCTTTGATAAACTATCAGGGGTTTAAACAATGAAATCTACACCACACAGGGTGAATAGGTAGTGCCCCGTACACCCTGTGCGCACGCCTATGAAGAGACCTACCGCTATAAAAGAAATGTTTTATTAAATTCCCCCAGAATATTCCTGGCACATCAACAGTTATTGTTCTGTACTTAAGTGGCCAATCATAGGGCACTAGCATTGTCATCTAGAGGTTAAGAAATAGTCTTTAGACCAGACTGACCTGGAGTTTGCAGCGTGACTAGGCCTATTAGGATAGCTTCTGACAATCCCTCCATCCTGCATGCTTTGAAAATAAAATCAATTAAACAGAAGAGCTTTTCTGATCACTATAGTTTCCCATATAGGCCTAAACCAGGGCTGTCTGGCTATAAACAAGGCTCACTTCCCCTATCCCCCTTTAACCACTTGCTTACTGGGCACATATACCCCCTTCCTGCCCAGGCGAAATTTCAGCTTTCAGCACTGCGTCGTTTTAAATTAAAATTGCGCGGTCGTGCGACGTGGCTCCCAAACAAAACTGACGTCCTTTTCTTCCCACAAATAGAGCTTTATTTTGGTGGTATTTGATTACCTCTGCGGTTTTTATTTTTTGTGCTATAAACAAAAAAAGTGCGACAATTTTGAAAAAAAACACTATATTTTTTACTTTTTGCTATAATAATTATCCCATCTTTTAAAAAAAAAAAAAAAATTTTTTCTCAGTTTAGGCCGATATGTATTCTACATATTTTTGGTAAAAAACAAAAATCGCAATAAGCGTATAGTGATTGGTTTGCGCAAAAGTTATAGTGGCTACAAAATAGGGGATAGAATTCTGACATTTCTTTTATTATTATTTTTTTTACTAGTAATACGGCGATCTGCAAATTTTGTCAGGACTGCGATATTGCGGCGGACACATTTTTGGGACCATTCACATTAATACAGCGAACAGTGCTATAAAAATGCATTGATTGCTGTATAAATGTGACTAACAGGGAAGGGGTTAACACTAGGGGACGAGGAAGGGGTTAAATGTGTATCCTGGGTGTGTTCTAGCTGTGTGTGGAGGGGACTGACTGGGGGAGGTGACCAATGCTGTTTCCCTATGTACAAGGGACACAGCATCGGTCTCCTCTCCCTGATAGGACGTGGAGCTCTGTGTTTACACACAGAGCTCCACATCCCTGCTCTGTCACCGCCGATCGCGTGTACCCGGCGGACATCGCGGCATCGGCATCTCGAGGATGCACCGGGTGCGCGTGCGCCCCCCAGTGGCCCAAGGACATCAAAAGACGTCCTCCCGGATTTATAGAGCCACTTTGAGACCGTCTTTTGACTATGGCCCGGGGCTCAAGTAGTTAATATCATAAATAGGTATTAAACCCAAAACCCAAAATGTTAAATAATGCAACTTACCAATCATTAGATGTGGTGGCTGCATTTGTTTTCTCTTTTTCCATTTTTTCCCTCCTTTTCACTTGATGATCTGGCCAGTAACACACTTCTTGTATTAGAGTGCCCCTACCCTTAAAGTGGAGATCCGCCGCAAAAAAAAAAAAATTTTAAAGCCAGCAGCTACAAATACTGCAGCTGCTGACTTTTAATATTCGGACACTTATCTGTGCTTTGGCACCACCGACTGGTGGTATATGTGCGGTTCACAAACAAATAGTAATAAATAAAAATAAATGTCCTGGAGTCCAGCAATGTCTGCAGCAGAAGACGAGCAATCGCTCATCACTCTGCTGCCCCCACCGCCATCCTTGGTGAGGAAATCAGGAAGTAAGGCGTTCCGGCTTCACTGCCCGATTCCCTACGGCGCATGCGCGAGTCACGCAGCGCCGTAAACACTGGTCCCCTCTGTGTTCTTCGAGCCGTGTGTTTCCCAGAACACAACAGGCATGGGCGGGAGGTGATGCACTACCGGAATACCCACAGAGAGGACTCCCGGAAGTGGGTGCAAATACCTGTCTTAGACAGGTATCTGCACCCCCCTCCTCCCTGAAAGGTGCCAAATATGACACCAGAGGGGAGAGGGTTCCGATGAGCAGAAGTTCCACTTTAGAGTGGAGTTCCGCTTTAATGAATGCGCACAGAGGGCACCTCTAGACAGCAGCATTGCCAGTCTGGGGGAGGGGAGTATTAGATGTACTAGCAGATTTAGATACACCAACAGCTTAGATACATTTTTTTTTCCCTTTTGGGATAAAGAACATAAATAAATGAAAAGCTTGAAGCTGAACTCTAGCTGTGAAGTAAAAAACACGTTTTTTTTTTTCAAAGACGATTTTCCCTTTTCACAAAAAGCGAGGGTTCACCACATAAAGCTTCATAACTATTTTACGGGTTGAAAAACGTCGTTTTAAACGTTTTTGCTAAACTTTTTGTGAAACAAAAAACTGACACAAAAAATCATGTTGGAATTGTAGGAACAACTGTCTGTAATGGTTTGTCTCGACCCTAACAGCTACATCTGCAGAACATCTTGTTCTGTTGAAAATCAACAGACTTACTGGCCAGATCACCAGGAGAAAATAAGGAAAAAAGAGCCTGAAAAAGAAAATGAATGCAGCCATCACGTCTAAGAACTGACGCACTGCAATTATTAACTGCTTTAACAGAAATGCTTGTACAACCCAACCAGTTTATAGTGTCAGCAGACAGTCCCAATGGGTGATAATCAGATCATCCATTGATGTTTACAACTAGCTTTATTCTCTTTGCTTATATTCTCTTAGAGCTCATTATACTGTGTAGTTAAATATAATACCGATACAATACTTTTGGGTTGTATAACAGAAGCATTAAGGTGCTGTTGAAATGCTAATTGGCTCTGTTTATAAATTATTTGAAAGTAATAAACAGACAAGAGCATGCATTCAGTCATTATTACAGCGTAACAGCTAATGAGCAGCCTAACTAAAATTAATTGCCACCTTGGCTTGTTTCCTTTCTGCAAAGTTATACACAAGGAGCATTTGAAGCCCAACTTGAGACCAATATATATATATGTTAAAGTAGAACTGCTGTCAAGTTTGTATTGCTTAATAGGGAAAGACGTCTTTTTCTGGCAATAGATATTTAATATCCCATTGTTGGCTGAACCACTGATATAGCATTTGATATTTTGAAGACAATATGTCACGGATTGTTGACTCCAGATTTGTATTGTTGTCTTTGACCCCATTGGGGACATTTCCCCTTCATTCCCTGCAACACCAGGACAAGAAATAAAGGGAATGGTGTCACTGGAACAGGAAACACAGTCAGCAATACAAACTGACAGGGTCTTACTCTTCCACATCCTAAAACTGTGTGCATTTTCTGTCTGTCCCTGTTGAAAAAAAAATGTCCCATCTCTTGCTGTCACAGCATTTGCCTTGTCCTATAACACATGTGCCAAACACAAGGCCCAGGGGCAGAATCTGGCCTGCCAGACCATTTCATGTGGCCATTGCACCTCTCCTGCAGCTGCGGGACCCCCCTCATCTCAACAGTCGGCAGCAGAGAGGAGGACAGAATTCCCCCACCAGATCCTGCATTTCTCTGTGCAGCAGCGAAGGAGCTCATCTCTGCCCATCTGTCTCAGGAGTCAGCAATAAATAAAAGGACAGAACCCCTTCTACAGATCCTGCACCTTTCTGTGCAGCCACAGCACCCCCTCGTCTCCACCTCCCCTGGTTTTAGCATTCAGCAGTCATGGGCAGTTGACTATAGGCCTACTTTTTCCACCTTCAGACCCTGTACTTTCTGCTTCCCAGCTGCGCCCTGAGCTTCTTCCCAGCAGCAGCAACACAAGGTAAGGAGGGGGGGGGGGTGTCCTGTGATATTAGGGAGAGTCGGGGGCTCTTGACTTCTGAAGGTGGGGGAGGGGGCTCTTGACACCTGATCTAAGGGAGGGTGGGGTGCTCTGGACATCTAGTCTTACAAATACAACCAGCCCTTTGAGGACAACCTTAATGGCCAGCAATGAAATTGCGTTTGACACCCCTGTCCTATAATGACTAAAGCTTGCCATAGACTGTGGACCAAATGTCTTTGCAAATCCAGATCCAAATCCATCGTCAATCATGATGCTGTCGCCACTGCCGGACCCGAAAAAAAAAAAGCTCTGTTCTCCATGAACGCCCCTGTGATCTGCCTGCCCCGCCTTGTAACATTTCTTAAATAGCTATGGGGCGGGGCCACATCATCTGGTGGCACGACCCCTTTGTGTCATCACTGACACAGCATGCACTGATGAACAGCATCAGCATCAAAATCGGGAGAACCCCCTGACAGCTGATTTGTCATCCTTTGTTAAGGGCGTGGTGGCCGGCTTCCCAACCTGCTCCCTAGCAACCAGCTAGGGAGACTGTTTGACAACTGCATGTGATACTGCCAGCAAAACCCTGGCGATAAATATAGCATATTTCTTTACTCTTCGTTCTGTTTGTGAATTGGACTTAAGAACTGCATGTTTTTTTTTTTTTACGCTATTTACTGGCACATTCTTCACTTTGCGGTAAATACCGCATAATCTTCTTTTTTTTTTGTGAATTGGACTTTATTAACCACATGCAATAGTTTATGCAAATTATTAACGTGACCGTGTTATTGCATTCGGTAAACGTTAGTGAATTGACCCCATGATCTCAATATACAAATATTTCCACTACAGTCCTCGAAGGAACCATAATATACAAAATTTTTAATCCTGATTCTAGCATAGGGAGAAAACTTTTCACTCTCAGGTCACAAAAGAAGACACACGGCCACTCAATGAAGTTGGGCCAGAAGTATCTTAACCTTAAAGGGGTTGTAAAGGAAAAAAATGTTTTCCCTAAATAGCTTCCTTTACCTTAGTGCAGTCCTTTTTTCTTACCTCATCCTTCCATTTTGCCTTTAAATGTCCTTATTTTTTCTAAGAAACCCTCACTTCCTGTTCTTCCTGCACTAAGGTAAAGGAAGCTATTTAGGGATTTTTTTTTTTACCTTTACAACCCCTTTAAACTGCGTAGGGTGTTCTTTACTATCAGAAAGGTAACGATGTGGAACATCCTTCTACAATTGGTGGTGTCAGGGGGAAGTGTTGATAACTTCAAACAAGTAAAACCTGGTGAAAGCAATATACAGAGATATAGGAAATGGAAAAGACAATATATATATATATATATATATATATATATTATACACACACAACTGGATGGACCGGTGTCTTTGTTTAACCCTACTATGCAAGTACCTTTACATGCTTGGTATCAGCTTTTGAAGTCCCTATATGGAGAAAGCTCAGTGAATGGAAAACAAATGCAGCATAAGGAGCTTATTGGGCATTGTGCAGTGCAATCATCATGCGGATAGGAGGAGAAAACAGAGTGAGAAAGGGATAAGCGAATCAGTGGGCCACTTCTCCGGTCACAGGGTGAGGGTGGGGAGGATAACTGTAAGTGAAAATGAAACTGTGTCAGAGAAATATCAGGTCCCCTCCCTGCCAGCTATGACTAAGCATCTATCCATGATGTGAAACATGTTAGCCTTTTGTCACCTGTGTCCACTTCCTACTATTGATTGCAGTGTTGTATGATTTTTCAGATGTCATACAGCTTTGGATTTTATCCTTTGTTTATTTTGTTTCAATAAATCGCTTATCAGAGTGTGGCAGTCTAGGATCATTTAATTTTTTCCCCTCCCTGGCAGGTAGGACTGTAATGTGTGGCAGAGCTGAATAAATCACAGGACTGGATGAAGAAAAGTATATTTGACAGGTTAATCAGCTTCCCTATATGTATTTCTTCTGTGTATTTAGCTATTTACCTAGAATTTAGCAGTGATCCACACAGTGGTATAAGGAGGGCCACTTAGTGTCTCTGCCTTTAGGTGGATTGGCATGACTGCATAACAATTTTCTGGATATGTGATCACTTGCCAGTAAATGTAATTAGCTAGACCCAGTTGCAGAGATCAGCAACATACTGTAGAAAACACCATCATTTTCAGCAGGTGAAGGCAGATGCTCCAGGCAGTTTACAATTGCCACGTCATCCAGATTTATAATTAACTGAGATATCTGCCAGTTTTATAAAGGAATACATCATATTTTGCGGTTCCAATCATAAAATAATCCATTAGACCATACGATGGCTCCAGTGACCTGATAACGTCATAAAGATTAACGAAGGGCACCGATAGTCAATGAGTAATTTATCCATACTAATTCAGTAATCCCAGAGGGTACACCAGAGGCTGCCGTCTCATACATATTTCCACAGAATGCCCATAATGCAATGCAAAGAATTATTTACACAGTAGCAACGCTGTGCGAGGAAAAAAAAAAATTATAGCCATAAGGGTTTAAAATCTGTAACTATATGCAAACCCAATATGTTAAATATCTTAATATCAGGGTAATTTCTTAAGTAATTTTTCATATTTTTATGTCTGCAGCTTTTATTAAAATAATATCTGTTGATCCTGACATAATTGTTCTTGCTCCTGTTATAATTATAGGGTAAAAATAGTCCATCCCAACTACCAATTGTGTTCTAGTATTTCCACCCTGTCTGATAGAGATTTCAGGTGGCCATTTTAGCACAATTATGCAGGCATGGCCCACTTTTGTCACCATAGGGAAACCAACTCTGAGAAATTATGTGCAGCTATCACTCAAGTGCATGCCGGCAAAAAGTGGTTGAAGGATTAAGCAGCAGCAAGATGCAACATAGGATTGAAAAAGAAGAGGACGAGCATTTTATTCTTTAACCACTTCAGTGCCAGGCACTTTCACCCCCTTCTTGCCCAAGCCAATTTTCAGCTTTTAGTGCTTCTGCACTTTCAATGCCAATTGCACGGTCATGCAACACTGTATACAAATGAGATTGTTAGAATTTTATTTAGACAGATAGAACCTTTTGGTGGTATTAATTCACCACTGGGTTTTTCACCACTGGGTTTTTGAATTTTTTGATAAACGAATGAAAAAAGGCCTCTATTGCCGCGTACACATGGTCAGAATTTCCAACAACAAGCTCACATCGAACATTTGTTGTTGGAAATTCTGACCATGTGTACGCGGCAATAGAGGCCTTTTTTCATGTGTAGGCTCCATCGGACATTTGCTGTCGGAATTTCCGACAACAAATGTTTGAGAGCTGGTTTTCAATTTTTCCGACAACAAAACATCATTTTTCCCAGCTCATCGTAGTGTTGTACGTGACCACATTCTTGATGTTCGTAAATTCCTGAGAACATTTGTGTGACCGTGTATGCATGACAAGTCCACGGGAAAAAAAAATCAACGGTTTTGATGTCAGAATGTCCGATCGTGTGTACGCGGCATTCGTTTTTTTTAAATTTTGCTATAATATTATAAAATTTTGCAAATAAGTAGTTGCCCTTCTTCACTGATGTGCGCTGATGGGGCTGCATTGATAATCAGTTTAAAGGGGTTGTAAAGGAAAACATTTTTTTCCCTAAATATAGCTTCCTTTACCTTAGTGCAGTCCTCCTTCACTTACTTCATCTTTAAATTTTGCTTTTAAATGTCCTTATTTCTTCTGAGAAATGCTCACTTCCTGTTCTTCTGTCTGTAACTCACCACCGTAATGCAACGCTTTCTTCCTGGTGTGGAGAAAGCCTCTTGAGGTGGGAGGGGGCTAGCAGGACGCCCACTAACACACAGCTCCTTTCTCTATCTGCGTAGAGAGTGTCCTGACTTACCTGCTTGACCCTTCCCCCCCTCAAGAGGCTTTCTCCACACCAGGGAGAAAGCCTCGCATTACGGTGTGGAGTTACAGACAGAAGAACAGGAAGTGAGTATTTCTCAGAAGATATAAGGACATTTAAAAGCAAAATTGAAGGATGAGGTAAGTGAAGGCGGACTGCACTAACGTAAAGGAAGCTATTTAGGGGGGAAAAAAAATTCCTTTACAACCCCTTTAACCACTTAAGACCTGGACCTTTAAGCAGCTAAAGGACCCGGCCAGTTTTTGCGATTCGGCACTGCGTCGCTTTAACTGACAATTGCGCGGTCGTTCGACGTGGCTCTCAAACAAAATTAGCATCCTTTTTTTCCCACAAATAGAGCTTTCTTTTGGTGGTATTTGATCACCTCTGCGGTTTTTATTTTTTGCGCTATAAACAAAAATAGAGCGACAATTTTGAAAAAATGCAATATTTTTGACTTTTGCTATAATAAATATCCAAAAGGGTGTGGGGGAAAAAACTGCGCTAGCTAAAAAAAACAAGCAAACAAGGTACTGTAGCAGCCAGCACACAAACAAAGTCAAAAACAGATGAAGGCCAATAAGTGCAGCGCTAAAACAAATTAATTTGTGGAATTGCAACCAAATCAAATGACATACATAGGTGAAATCAAATAGGGATATTCCAAAAGACTGTGAGTCACTGTAGGAAAAGAAAATCACACAACATATAGGCAATAATGTGTATAGTACATTGGTATGTTTCCCAACAGGTGAGTGAAACACTTCACAAGTGCAGTAAGCAATAATGTGAATAGTCCATTGGTAAGTTTCCCAACAGGTGAATAAAACACTTCACAGGTGCAATGATGTCAGTTCAGATAAGTTAGGTGGATACAAAATACATGGCTTGTCTGTAGTAATCTTCCAAATACCAAAGAAAAGGGTACTCTTACCAGCTGTGGTGGACTTACATGTTAGTCTTAACAGCAAGTCAGAGAAAGCATGATGGTCTCAGCAGACCTGGGGTTCTGTAAGGATGGTCGCTCCGGCTTCAATGGTGGAACCAATCTGGTCAAACGCCTCCCTTCAGGAACAAGACCCCAAATAGACGAGGCCAGTGATGTGGGTCACGAGATGGCCAAGCTCATAAATCAGCACAGCATGTGTGAATATGTAAAAAAAGAAGAGAAAATGCTCCCAATGATGCAGGTCAAAAATAAACCTGGGAAGGTTTTATTTAAAAGAAAGTTTGGTAAAATCACGTGAAAATTATAAAAAGCAGTATGGGGTATTAGGCATGATACCCAACGCGTTTCGGCTCAAAGCCATCAACAGGGGCAAGTCTCTGTACCCCCACACTGCTAGACTTAAATACAACAGAAATCCAAGGCTCCTCCCCGAAAGGGAGGGGACAGGAAATGGACAATCTTAACAGGATATGATGTATCAAACCAATGCTTTACACAATCACAAAAAACAAACAGGTAAATCAAGCGCTCTCCAAAGGAAGTAAATATATATGTGTATATATGGAGACGGGTAAATAACAAGAACTGGATCTAGAAGTGAAAAAAAATTATCGAAACAGTTCTTATACACTGAAGAGCAAATGTTTATGAAAATATTCAGTCCATTAGATCAAGTTCATATATGGCTAATGTAGAGATATTACTCATGCTGCGAGGGCTGCCAGCTGCCGAGAAGAAGCAATTCTGAAACAGTACAAGAAAAACAAAAAGCGGCGCCCTCTAAGCGTAGTAAAAGATTTATTAGTGTAACAGACAGGACAATTCTTATGAGGGTAATACTCACAAGACTGAACGGTACATGGGTGTATTGCTAAAGGGTGTCATCTGTGGCTGGCTTCCGGAATAAGTGTACTCCGCTGGTGTTAGTGGTCCTGGGATGGCTAAGTGCTCTGGATTCTCACTAAGAGGAGAATACTGTGCAGTTCGTTAGCTGGTTCAAACATCCATAGGTGTCCACCCAGGGACCCCCAGAGTACCCTCTAGCAATACGCCCATGTACCGTGCAGTCTTGTGAGTATTACCCTCATAAGAATTGTCCTGTCTGTTACACTAATAAATCTTTTACTACGCTTAGAGGGCGCCGCTTTTTGTTTTTCTTTTCCAATGCTTTACACAAATAGGGTATGATGTATTAAAACAATGTTTTACACAAATGGACTGTTAATATTGATAAACATATATAACATATACAATGAAATAATGTTATACAAGAGATAATAGCTTAATTATATTGTAACCACTATATATAACCATATATGTGTAATCAGAAACACCCATACTGTATATATACTGTCCAAAAGCGGTTGTGGTCCGCTGCGCAAAAGGAGGCAAACGGCCGCACATATAGACAAGGCTGCCTATATTGTTGACCCTGCAAAGAAGTCTGCCTGAAGGACCCATGCCAGAGTGATTCATGGTGTCAACAAAACAGCACAACCTCTAAATGAGCTTAGTGGGGACACCAAGCGCATATCAATGCACACAGTATGGGCAAAGGGGAAGGAGGGCGGAGCCGATGACAGGGGAAGGCAGGAATCCAATCGCTGCCGCCGGCGGACATCACTCCACCCCCATGCTCGTCCGTCAGCCCAATGGAGATGGCCAGATAGTAAATGGCACAATGTCGACAGCCGATCGAATTGGACAGGCGCCGACGAATGCTCAACGTCGACAGCCAATCGAATTGGACAGGCACCGACTAATGCACCAGTGAACGGGTGTGGTGAAGACACAGCATCATCAACATGGCCGCCCACCAAGACAGACCAGCGGGCGTGGTGATGACTAAGCATCAGCAACACGACCGCCCATCATGCGACGTGGCTGTCAAGGTGCCCGCCGCCAATCAGAGGCCAAAAAGGTATCCATCAATAGGCCGAGGCGTACAGCGGTGGGGCGCGATGACATCACACCACCTTACCCAATGGAATCGGCGTCTCTAAGCCCGATGCTGAACACTGGGCTAACATGGGAAATTCGACCCAAGGGGACACCTTAAAAGGGCAAGGCTGAAAATAAACAGAGACTAGCAAAAAAAAAGGAAAAATAGCAAAAAATGACAGAACCACTAAATGGGTCAGTGGTATATCTCATTGCAACACTGGGGAACTTATAAGCGCCGTAAGAAAATTACTGACAGTGGACACCTAAGTGGGAGTGAGCGTCATAACCGCCCAATAGATAGATGCACGTCCCAATAGGGGGGGCACTGACATATGGAAAAGGAATTGAAAACAAAAAGAAGGAACAAAATCCACATTAACCACTTGCTTACTGGGCACATATACCCCCTTCCTGCCCAGGCGAAATTTCAGCTTTCAGCACTGCGTCGCTTTAAATTAAAATTGCGCAGTCGTGCGACGTGCCTTACAAACAAAATTGACGTCATTTTTTCCCCCACAAATAGAGCTTTCTTTTGGTGGTATTTGATCGCCTCTGCGTTTGGTTTTTTTTGCGCTATAAACAAAAAAGAGCGACAATTTTGAAAAAAAACACAGAATATTTATTACTTTTTGCTATAATAAAAATCCAATTTTTAAAAAAAATATATTTTTTTTCTCAGTTTAGGCCGATATGTATTCTACATATTTTTGGTAAAAAAAACAATCGCAATAAGCGTATAGTAATTGGTTTGCGCAAAGGTTATAGTGGCTAGGAAATAAGGGATAGAATTCTGACAATTTTTTATTTTTTTACTAGTAATACGGCGATCTGCGAATTTTGTCAGGACTGCGATATTGCGACGGACACATCGGACACTTTTGACACATTTTTGGGACCATTCACATTTATACAGCGATCAGTGCTATAAAAACGCACTAATTACTGTATAAATGTGACTCGCAGTGAAGGGGTTAACACTAGGGGGTGAGGAAGGGGTTAAATGTGAGTCCTGGGTGTGTTCTAACTGTGTGGGGGGAGGGGGGTGACTGGGGGAGGTGACCGATGCGGTCTCCCTATGTACAAGAGAAACAGCATCTGTCTCCTCTCACTGACACAGGACGTGGAGCTCTGTGTTTACACACAGAGCTTCACGTCCCTGCTCTAAAACTGACGATCAGCGGGTACCTGGCGGACATCGCGACCGCCAGGCACGCGCATCGGCATCTCGGGGACGTGCCGGGTGCGCGCGCGCGCCGCCATCGGCGCGCGCCCCCCAGTGGCCGGAGAAAGCGATGCCGTCAATTGACGTCAGCTTGGATATTCAGATTCCCTAAGCTGCCGTCAATTGACGATATGCGGGGCCGCAAGTGGTTAGACTAGGACTAGGATACACATGTCCAGAAAAGCTCACGCCCGATTGATGAAGCAATTAACGTCCCAGTCGACATTCATGCCATGGGGCGTGTAGCTTTTGAGTTCATGTATCCAAAAGGTCTCCAGACAGGAGACACCCCTAATACATGAGTCACCCCTCCAATGAGGGACAAATTTATCGATGACCTGGAAGGAGATGCCTCTGGGATCTTTCACATGGTGTTCCAAATAATGTCTAGAAACAATGGGCCAGATGCACAGAGCGATTACGCCGGCGTAACAGCAGATGCGCGGCGCAAGTCTAAATTTGCGCATGCGTTTCGATACTCCGCATTCCCCAAAACGAGATACGCAAGAAATCTACTTTTTTTTTGTCCAGCGTAATTTCGTTAGACAGGAGCATCCGTCCGCGCAAAACTGCGTTACACACACCATTGATTTGCTATTCAAATATGCTAATGAGGGCGTTACGGGGATCCACAAAAGAACGTTGGTGCAGCGCAGGCTACGCGCTGTGCGCAACAGCTAAATGTCCTGTCTAAAATTAGACCATAGAAAAGCTGCTCTAAAATTAGACAATTCGTCTACATGTCAGATAAAGCAACAATGTTAGTGAGGAGCTGAGCAGTCACACATGTTGCCCAACAAACTGTATGCCAACATGCCAGTGGCATCCATGCTCATAGCTATACTACTGACTTTAGAGGAGCAAAGAAGAAGGAGGGCACTTTTTTTTTGCTTATATAAACTTTACAATTTAATCTAATCTAATACAATATTCTTATCGGATACAAGCCCCTCACTCTTCACTCTTCACGGGAGAGGATATATCACACACGCATAGACATCTATGGCATGAGTGATTCTGAGGTGTCTCGCATCTTCAGATTCACCCCTCATGCCATCATGGAATTAACCACAACCCTGCAGGAGGACATCACCAGCCCAACACATGACACTACCCATGACACCCATGACAGCTACATATACAATCAGAGCCCCATCCCCACAGATTTCGAACAGAACATGTATGGGGACAGCTGGCTGGTTGGTGAGTGACAGGGGTGTCAGGCATGACTGCCCCCCCCCCATGATGCACACATCACAAGGGGCACATGCACTACTAACATCCTCCTGTCTTTTCCCTTCAAGGTGACTCTGCATATGCACTGGGACCCCATCTCATGCCAGCTCACATTATGCATCTTTGCATGTTAAACGCACACATTAATCAAGGCACAATGAGAATGCATGCATGCACCCCACTGTGGTCCCTAGCACAGACACATCACATCCTCATCACATTGGATTGGCACAAGTCCCCCATGCAGGACTTGTGAGCAAGCAACGCCACGCCAAGGCTCCAATTATGTCACTGTACATTCATACACCATTCACACGGACCTGGGGATCACTTCTCCCTGGTCCTGGGGAACCCTTCTCCACCAAAGATGAGGATGACACCCCTTTTCCGGCAGGAATGTCACCCCCACATTCAAACAGCATTCACAACCCAAAAAAAAATGCCCAGCAAATACAAAAATTTCCAGCAAAAAAAAAAGGCCAAAAAAAAAAACCAGACCAAAAAAATAAAAAACCAGGCCAAAAAAAAAGGGGGAAAAACAAATTAATGCCGTTGACGTGAGCCACACCTGGGGTGCCCCCGGCCACGGCCCCGGCTCCTCAGGGGAGACTCATGGGGAGGGGGGGGGGGGGGTAATCCAGGGAAGGAGGAGCAGTCCCTGGTCTCTGCCCACCTGGCGGCCTGCCCTCCAAGGCCACGGCAATTCTGTTCAGGCCAGTACCTAGTGTTGCCGTGTTGGCCTGGATAGCCTGGGTGAGGACCCTCACATCCTGCCCAACGCCTGCTGTTTTAGTCTGCAGGTCGTTTAGGCAGTTTGTAAGAGCCAGGGAGTGGCAGTCCAGGTCCCCAAGCGTATCCTTTATGGAGGACAGGCTCTCCTCCACCCGCACCAAAGTCTGGCTGACCTCTCCCAGATGGCGGGTCTGAAGGAACTGGTCCCTTCTCAGATTGGTGGGCAGAAGGTCGGCCACCCCCCTGGTCTTCTGGGTCGCCTTCCTGCCTCCAGCTGATGCTTGTGGCCGGGGAGAAGGGGAGCCCCTTGGGAGGGGTGCCCTGTTGGGGGAGGAGTGGGAGGGGCTACCCCTTATGGAGGGCTGGCTGCTGCCAGCCAGAGGGGAAGAGTCCTCCAAAACCAAAAGTCCACTGCCTGACATGGACTCCTCCTCCTCCTCCTCCTCAAACTCCTCCTCCTCCTAGGACTCCAGCCTTGTCGGGGGGTCCTCATCAGGCTGCTGTCCTGGGGATGGTGCGGTCAGCCCAGATGACCCAGCACCCTCCTGCACATCTGTGGATGACACAAAACATTCACAGGTTGGAGGATCCACATACTTGCCACATATTCCCTTTCACCCTACCCCACACATGCTACACACCTGAATGAATGAATGAATGAAAACTTGTATAGCGCGGCACATGCGAACTGAATCGCCTCTGGGCGCTTGTTGTTCCTGTCTCCTTTGATATCAAAAGAGAAAAGTCTTGACCTTTTTCCTAAATGCTAGGTGGTTCTCCTCCAACCGAATGCTGGTTGGCAAAGCGTTCCATAGTCTGGGACCTTGGATTGCGAATCTTCTTTCTCCTTTGGACTTGAAGTTGGCTTTCGGAACCTGGAGCAGGTTCTGATTCGTGGATCGCAAAACGCGATTGGGATTATGCGCTTTTATTATTTCGCATAAATAAAGGGGGGCATTCCCATGGACACATTTATGCGTAAGACAGAGAGCTTTAAAAGCAATTCTGTCTTTGACTGGCAGCCAATGAAGGGCTCTCAGTGAAGGTGAGATGGATTCCCAGGGTTTTTTCCCAGTCACAAGTCTGGCGGCCGTATTCTGAACGACTTGCAGGCGAGCGATTTGGTACTTGGGGAGGCCGAGGTAAAGGGCATTTGCATAATCCAGCCTGGAGTTTACAATTGCTCCCACCACGACCGCTAAATCTTCTTTAGGGATGAACGGAGTGAGTCTGCGTAGTAGGCGCAGTAGATGGTGAGATCCGCTGACTACTGACCCTATTTGTGCGTCCATTGTCATAAAGGAGTCAAAAATGACCCCTAGGCTTTTGACTTTGGCGCTAGGGGTGATGAGCTTGCCCAAAATAGGCGGGGGGGTCCACGATGTTGAAAGTTGATTCCTGCGCTTGGCGTGAAACAGGAGAAGTTCTGTTTTCGCTCCATTGAGTTTAAGATAACTCTTTGTCATCCAGTCCTCTATCAAAGAGAGACATGTCTCTAGATTGAGGTGGTGATCCTGTCTGTTGCAGATGCGGAAATACAGTTGCGTATCATCTGCATATGAGTGATAGAGCAGTTTTTGGCTGCTGATAATCTCAAAAAGAGGACGAAGATATATGTTAAACAGCACTGGTGACAGAGGCGATCCTTGAGGGACTCCGCATTTTACTGTGCGTTTTTCAGACGTAAAAGGTCCTAACTTCACTGTTTGCGATCGGTTTTCCAGAAAAGAGGAGAACCAAGATAAATCGCCTTCTGCGACTCTGGCTACTTCAGCAAGCCGAGTCAGTAACAGATTGTGGTCTACAGTGTCGAAAGCTGCACTTAGGTCCAACAGAACTAGAAGACAAGATTCTCCTTCGTCTGCGGCCTTGAGAACATCGTCCCATACTTTCAGCAATGCTGTTTCCGTCCCGTGTCCGGGACGGAAGCCTGATTGCAATGGGTCAAGTAGCTTGTAGGTATCTAGATGCAGTTGCAGCTGTTGTACCACTGCTTTTTCCATTACCTTAGAGAGTACGTTGAGGCTTGTTATGGGACGGCGGTGGAGTGGGTCCTTGGGGTCTAGGGAGGGTTTCTTCATGATGGGTTGGATTATACCCTCTTTCAACTGTGAGGGCACTATGCCCTCCAAGAAAGACTGGTTGATAAGTTGCGTGATGGGAGGAGCCAGGATGTAGGCGCATTCCTTCAGCAGTTTTGTGGGGATGTCATTTGGCGCTGTGCCATTACGCAGAGTACAAATGACATTCTTAGTGGTCTCGATGGAGATGGGTTCCAGGGTAAACTTACCTGATATAGGAGAATTACTATGGGTGCTGTGTGAGAGGCTGCAGGGGGGGCTGAGGGGAGAATTGTTTTGCTGAATGCTTTCACGGATTGCCTCGATTTTATTAATGAAGTAATCCGATAGTTCATTGCAAAATTCTTGTGTGTCCGAACTGGGGGCTTCAATGCATCCTGGTTTCATGGTCTGGGTGACCATCTTGAAGAGTTCGCGGGGGCGGTTTAGGGCACCGTTGATAGCCTCCGAAAAATACTTTTTCTTGGCTTGGAAAATTCCTTTGTGGTATTTTCTTGTAGTCGCCCTGTAGATGGATAGGTTTAGCTCTGAAGAACATCTTTTCCAGGCAGATTCTGCCCTTCTGCGTTCTTGCTTCAGTAACGACAGCTGGTTGTTAAACCAGCTGCGGTTGTTTTTCCGAATGCGGGTTCTTCGTTTCGGCGCTACCAAGTCGGCTGACTGTAGCATGGCCGAGTTCATGGCTTCCAATGTTTCAACGGCCGTTTGATGCGGCTGAGTTGTTTCTATTTTTTTCCTTAAAGTAGTTTTGAAGAGTTCCGAGTGGAGCTTCTTCTGACATCTAGTCCAGTGTGTTGTCACTGGATTTGATGTTTTTGTTGCAGGGGGGATGGTGGAAATACTGAATATAATTGCATGGTGGTCTGTCCATGGCAATTTTTCATTTTCCCAAATTTTTATTTCCAGAGCTTGTCTGAAAATAAGATCAAGTGTGTGACCTGAAGCATGTGTGGGTCCACATACTAGTTGCTGCAATCCTAATCCTTCCAGGTGGTCAATACAGGCGTCGGCAATGGGGTCTTGAGAGGAGTTGGCCCAGAGATTGAAATCCCCGAGCAGCAAAAAGTTTGCTGTTGAGGGTGTAAGTGGAGAAGAAATCCATCCATGATGATAGCAGCTGCGATTTTGGGCCGGGCGGCCTATAGCAGAGCAGAATGTGGACGGTCTCCTTTGAACTTGCTTGCAGTTGCAGAGTAAGGGTTTCCATGAATGGCAGAGGGTTTTGGCGGACTGGTTTGGTGATCGTAAGATGAGTCTTGTGGATCACCGCCAGGCCGCCTCCTCTTTGCCCTATTCTGTTTTCCGTTATGATACGGTAATTTTCTGGCACCAGTTCTCCTAGAATGGTGTTACAGTCGGCTGTGAGCCAGCTCTCTGTAATAAAGAGACAGTCTAGATCCTTTTGTTGAATGAAGTCGAGGATTTCTAGTCGATGTTTTACTGCCGATCTTGTGTTGATCAGAGCACATGATATGTGCTTGAGCTGGGGTAAATGGCTGAAATGTCTGACCGTCGATCTATGATTGATTCTCAATAGTCGCTCAGTTCTTAGGGCCTTTTTGGTGATGGCTGGCAGTATTGCGGCGCATTGCCTCAAACTCCAAATGGTTTCGGCAGAATATTGCCGACATACCATGATCGCCAATACACCAGGGGGGGGGGGGTTTTGGGGCAGTGGGGAGAGGAGTTGGCTAACTCCTCTCTCCTGGCTTGGTCCAGAGGAAGGCAAAAAACCCTGGCGGCGCTCGGCCAATATGCTCCGGTAGGGAAAAAATTCCTTCCTGACCCCTGTAAGAGGCGATCGGGTAACCCCTGGATCAAGCTTCTGTACGTTGGGGAGAAAGGGGGGGCTGGGGCTGAGAGGGTGACCCTGTTGCTGATCTGGTGGGATGGCTGCCTGCTGAGGCGGTGGGATGAGGGCTGACAGGGTGCTTCTTTAAATAAACTGGGGGCTGAGAGGGTGAAAGACAGGGCCGGGTAACTGTCCTTCTGGAGTAAGGGGGGTTTCCTAGAAGCTGGGTGAGGACAACAGAGGCGTGGGGAGCGGCGCGCCGTTAGGCCGCAAGTGAAGCCGCGGTCTTTCCTAGACCGCGGCCCCACGATTCAGGGCGGCCTGGCGCGGTGCTCTCAAAAGAGCCTCAGAACGGCGGAAATTTCCGGGCGGAGGATAGAGGAAGGGGGCCCTTGAGGATGATGGAGGTGTGGGAGTGCAGGGAGACCAAAAGATGGAGAAATGGAGATCCGTAATTGCTGCGGCTTTATCCTGAAAAGGACGGCCGTCAGCAGCTTTGGTGGAGGGCTCTTACCTGCAGAGAGCCAGGGAGCCGAGCTGGAGGAGAGGAGAGATCAGGGGCACAGGACTTCCAGGGCTGGAACTGGAGAGCGGACTGAGCTAGCAGGGCTGGGAGGACTCTGCCTGTCTGCCTCCTACGCCTGCCTGGAGCGTAGGAGGCAAAAAAACCTTACCTGGCATCACGCCTTCATGACTTGAGTCATAGCCGGGCAGGCCCTCCACTTCTTGCCTATGAAAGGTCTGGGCCACCGCACGCTCCTCTGCTGTCAGCCTAACAGGGCATGGTGGGCCCCCTCCTGTGCCCCTGGCATGGGCTAGCATTTTGGCCAGCTTCTTTTTGACCAGACGCCGGAGGTCATTGATCTTCTTTTCAACCCCCGACCGTGTCCGGGTCTCCCCCCGACGCATTCACCTCGTCAGTAATCCTGTCCAAAATCTCTCTCCTCCTGGCCGGGGTGGTGTTGGCACTCTCCGGGCCGTGGAGGTAACGCCCATATTGGGAAATGGCCCGGGCAAGAATTTGTTTCTCCCCAAAAGTAAAATTCAACTTCCTCTTTCTCTCAGTCATACTCATACAAAAACTCTCTCCCAAACAGTCAGCAAAAATCACTCACACAAACAATCAGCAAAAATCAGTCACAAAAACAAGCAGGAAAAATCAAGCAAGAAAACAAGCAGAAAAATCAAGCAAGAAAACAAACGAACAAAAAACTATCAACCAAAAACTCTTACAAGCAGTCACCAAAAATCACTTACAAATATCTTCTAACAAACACAAGATCACACAGTCCACAAATATCACAAAGACAAACCACAACGCAACTAACAACAGAACAAAAGCACCTTGCTGTATAGGGAGGGATACAAAGGGATGTACTTTTGCAAAGGAAGTGCGTTTCTGTCTGTCTATTTATGCTGTCTGCGTAGTTCATGATTTTGCACTAGTCCACTTCCAATTTCACTGATTGCGCTCTTCCCGAGTTGGGAGCATGCGCACAGAGGTGCTGACATGGTATGCTTCAAGCGCGCATGCGCGAGCCGGCCGGCCCTTCATTTGCATGGGGTCATGGCTCATTTCAATGTAACACGCCCACGTCCTTCCCAATTTGTATTACTCCGCCTTGCGCCTCAGAAATAACGTTGCGCAGGCGCTAATTTCTGTGTAAAACCAACGAGAATAGGGTGATTGCGCCGCTACATTGCGCCAGTCTAAGGTAAAGGCGGTGCGCTCCGCCCGTCCAATAATGCGCAGATGTACGTGAATCTGGCCCAGTGTGTTTAGGGCAACCCTTCCAAATTTTGCCCAGATGTTCATTAACTCTAATGGCAAAATTGCGAATGGTTCGGCCCACGTATTGTAGTTTTCAGGGACATGTGATAAGGTACACAATGTGACTAGTGAAACATGTGGTAAACTGCTTTATTTGGTAACTGCGATTGGTCACGGTAGATGTAAAGGTGTCCTTCCTCCGTCTGCCCAAGACATTGACAATACATGTGTTGTATTTTCGACAGGGATGGTACCCTTTTGTTTCTGGGAAAAACAAAACTTTTGTTGGGGGGGGGGATCTATAACATTGGGTGCAACTTCGCTCTGTATAGATCTTGCTCCCCTAAAAACTATGCCCGCCTTCTCGGGAAGAGAAGGTCCCAGAATTCTGTCACTGCGAAGCACCTTCCAGTGTCTATTCAGTATTTTCTTTACATCATTGTGCTGAACATAGAAATCTGTGAAAAATTACCATTTATACTTGTCATCCTTATTTTTCTTAGGTTTGTCAGTAAGCAGAGATGACCTCTCTACATTGGAAACAGTATTGATGGCCTCATCTAACTCTTGAGCTCTGTATCCCTTATCCAAAAATCTTTCCTTCAAAATCAGACATTGAAAATGGAAATCCTCCCTCCTGGTACAGTTCCTCCTCATCCGGAGGAACTGACCCTGAGGGACGGATCCCAGCCATTGACTGTGATGACAGCTGTCAACCGGAATATAACCATTCCGGTAGGTAGGCTTGAAAAATGTCTTGAACTCAAAATGGTCGTCAATGGCTGAGATCTCCAGATCTGGAAAGTGGATTGAAGTACAACTGGCTTCATATGACAAGATGATGCCACAGTCATTGTCATTAAGGAAAGCCATAAAGGAGTCTAGAGACTCTCTCGTGCCTCTCCAAAGGAGGAGGATGTCGTCAATGTATCGCACCCAGAGGACCAATTCAGGTCTCTGTGAGGCATTGACGACATCCTCCTCCCACTGGGCCATAAATAGGTTTGCAAGGCTGGGGGCATACTTTGCCCCCATAACCTCGCCTTTGACTTGGGAAAAGAACTGACCCTGGAACCAGAAATAATTATGCCTGGTGGCAAAATCTAACAACTCCATAATGAAAATCCTCTGGATCACAGAAAGTGATTGGTTGCGTGTGAGAAACAATTCCACCGTGGCCAATCCTAGTTGGTGGGAAATACATGTGTATAAGGCAGAGACATCTGCCGTTACCATCAATATTTCTCCCTGGTAGTGGACAGCCTCCAGTAGTTTAATGGTATCCTTGGTATCCTTCAAATATGAAGGGACCAATTTTACCAGAGGCTGGAGGTAGAAGTCTATATACCTGCCGATGCGAGACGTCACAGAGTCAATCCCGCTGACTATAGGTCGCCCAGGGGGATTGACAGGGTCCTTGTGGACCTTCGGCAGGTAATAAATAACCGGAATACGAGGAGCCAAAGTATTCTGCTTCCTTTTTATTTAAGATGTTAAGAGCTGAACCTTCCTTAATGAGGGCCAATAAGGCTTTTTTATATTTGGTGGTGGGATCTCCAGGAAGGGTGATGTATGTAGTCTTATCTCCCAATAGTCTATTCATCTCCTGGAGATAGGACTCTTTATCTAATATCACCATTCCCCCGCCTATGTCGGCCGGGCGAATGATGATATTCTTTTTAGCACAGAAAGTCTGTAGACCCGCTTGTATAGGGGGATCTTGATGAACTCTCTTTTTGGGTAACTTGTCCAAATCGCTCAAAACCAAACTGCGGAACACATTGACAGAATGGGGTGTGTTAGCCGCAGGATTAAATAAGGAGGGATTGGACAAACCAGAATGTATGGTCACTACATTAGAAACTGAACTATTGGTAGCAAGTGAAGAAGTTTCCGGCAAAGCCGGAGTGCTGACCTGATGGGTGGGCGTAGGTAGCGATAAAAAATGTCTCTGAATATTAAGTTTGCGAATAAATTTTTGCACGTCGATGAAGGTGGAAAAATCAGTCAACTTCCGGGGAGGAACGAATTTCAAACCCTTATCGAGGATGACCTGTTCATCTTTGGAAAGAACAGCTGAACTGAGGTTAAATAGACCTAGACCTCTGAAGTTC
The DNA here is from genome assembly GCA_029574335.1 of Rana kukunoris. Lineage (NCBI taxonomy): Eukaryota > Metazoa > Chordata > Amphibia > Anura > Ranidae > Rana > Rana kukunoris. The sequence continues at coordinate 399,015,722 of CM056051.1, forward strand.
TTTTTTGGCACTGAGCACGCCAGCCACCTCGTTTGGTCTTTGGCTGCGGGGGGTGTGATACGTGGGTGGGTAGAAGCCCTGTGGCCTGCGAAAACCTGAATCCTCATACCACCCATCGTGGGGTGCTTTCAGATGGTCTTTACCATCTCCATAATAGTGGGGGTATGGGTGAGAATCATAGTGGGTCTCATGCCTAGTACCCCATACTGCTTTTTATAATTTTCACGTGATTTTACCAAACTTTCTTTTAAATAAAACCTTCCCGGGTTTATTTTTGATCTGCACCATTGGGAGCATTTTCTCTTCATTTTTTCACATATTCACACATGCTGTGCTGATTTATGAGCTTGGCCATCTCGTGACCCACATCACTGGCCTAGTCTATTAGGGGTCTTGTTCCTGAAGGGAGGCGTTTGACCAGATTGGTTCCACCATTGAAGCCGGAGCGACCATCCTTACAGAACCCCAGGTCTGCTGAGACCATCATGCTTTCTCTGACTTGCTGTTAAGACTAACATGTAAGTCCACCACAGCTGGTAAGAGTACCCATTTATTTTCTTTGGTATTTGGAAGATTACTACAGACAAGCCATGTATTTTGTATCCACCTAACGTATCTGAACTGACATCATTGCACCTGTGAAGTGTTTTATTCACCTGTTGGGAAACTTACCAATGCACTATACACATTATTGCCTATATGTTGTGTGATTTTCTTTTCCTACAGTGATTTACAGTCTTTTGGAATATCCCTATTTGATTTCACCTATGTATGTCATTTGATTTGGTTGCAATTCCACAAATTAATTTGTTTTAGCGCTGCACTTATTGCCCTTCATTTATAATAAATATCCCCCAAAAGTATATATAAAAAACATTTTTTTCCTCAATTTAGGCCGATACGTATTCTTCTACCTATTAATAAGCGTTTATCGGTTGGTTTGCGCAAAAATTATAGCGTTTACAATATAGGGGATAGATTTATTGCATTTTTTATTGCACTAATGGCGGCGATCAGCGATTTTTTTCATGACTGCGAGATTATGGCAGACACTTCGGACAATTTTGACACATTTTGGGGACCATTGTCATTTTCACAGCAAAAAAATGCATTAAAAATGCATTGTTTACTGTGAAAATGACAATTGCAGTTTGGGAGTTAACCACAAGGGGGCGCTAAAGGTGTTATATGTGACCTCATGTCTGTTTCTAACTGTAAGGGGGTGTGGCTGTAGGTGTGACGTCATCGATTGTGTATCCCTATAAAAGGGATCACACGATCGATGACAGAGCCACAGTGAAGAACGGGGAAGCTGTGTTTACACACAGCTCTCCCCGTTCTTCAGCTCCGGGGACCGATCGTGGGACTCCAGCGGCGATCGGGTCCGCAGGTCCCGTGGTCATGGAACTTCGGACCGGGTCGCGTGCACGCACCGGCGGCATGCACGACCCCACGGCTGGGCTTAAAGAGCCACGTACATGTACGTGGATGTGCCCAGCCGTGCCATTCTCCCGATGTATATCGGCGTAAATGGGTCCTTAAGCGGTTAAACAATGTACAGTACTACTGTGGCTTGTCAGACTTGCCAGTTATCGACTATCCTATCCTCATACAGAGACAGCATGCGAGGAAAGGCATGCCAATAGTCTGGCAACTCCGTTTACATGTGACCAGCTGTAATTGGACACCGCTGATCACATGGTAAAGTGCTGCTGTAATTGGCCTCCTTACCATGATCTATGATCAACTGTGTCCAAAGGACACACTGGTCACAGGGCACGCTCGCGCATGTGGGAGGACGTCCATGGAAGTCTCCCTAGAAGTTAATAGTCGCTCTGTTGCTGACTTTAGGCAATAGTTTGGGCAGAAATTGGGTAAAAAAATGGGAATTATTGTGTGAAGGCTCACTTTCCGGTCCTGGATGATCATTGCTTTCTTCCTTCTCCATTGCTCACAAATCCCTGTTAAGACCTATAATAAATCAGTCCTCCAATGCTGCGAACGCCTGTATCACTTTAAATTGGAAGGATCCAAAACCTCCCTTCATCTTGACGTGGCTCAACAAGGTTGAGAGCATCAGCGTGCTAGAGGATTTAGTGCTTACTGCCAAAAACAGCAGAGAACAATACATAAAAATATCATCATATTGGAACATGTTTGTCTATTCTGAAGAGGGCAGGACCCTGCAGGAAAATTTCTTTCTGACCTTCAAAATAACGCACACCAGCATAGCATCATCCCCTTCTTTTTTTTCCTTTTCCCCCACCTCCTCTCCTTCCCCATCCCATATCCACCTTTCTTGTGCTTGCCATACTTTCCTAAGTTCCCTCTCATTCATTCATAAAATTTGAGTATCCAACTAGGCAAGTAGTGTGACCGGTATCCGGCAATGGTTGTCTCCTTGACCTTAGAGAGATGTTTTCATTTATTCGAGCTATGCACGAATAAGCAACCACTGGCCTTTGAAAAAAAAATTTGAGGATTGAAGAGAATCCATGGTGGATGTGGAGACCTTCATTTGCCTTCTGAGGGCCCACAAAAACCTCCAAGAACCCATTACAAGAAATATGGCAAGCAGCCGATGGCCTGGGAAGAAATCGGCATAGCGTACATGGATCAAGAGCTCAAGATTACATACAAATACCAGGAAGCAGATACAAGAACTGTGACATGTGATGCCACAGATGATACTGCTTCTTTTGGCCAAAACAAAAATGGAAGAAGCTTGAAAACCCTTCAAGAATGTGTTTTATGTGTGGAAAAACACCAAAAATAAAAATTTTGGTATGAAAAGACTCACGCTTAAGTGTGAATTGGAGTTTAGGGTGTAGGCCCATGATGCACTGCTGGGGATTTTTTTTTTTTTTTAACTGTAGCCTGGAGTTGGGCCGTGAGCTTAATTTGTCTACTACTAAGGAAGAGAATATAGCTTTCAATGTCCTATCTTCAATGCCTCAATCTAAAAGGAACCTTTGAAGATGCTATAATCCACCTTTAGTAGTGACATTGTTTTTCCTTTTTTTTTTTTTTTTTTCTAAATCCTCTGGGTCAGGGGCCAGGCACATTTGAAGAACAGTTCCATTACACTGCACAGAAACACTAATCAGGAGGGTAAACTCTGCATTTCACAGTAATATACTACAGGCACTTTTCTTCTCCTCATAAGAGAGCAACTGACAGCCTGATTTGGCCAAGGTGAGCGAATGAAAGCTTTAAAATTCCTTTTCTCAAAACGCCTCTCCTTATTAGCTTAACGATAGAACTGAAATCCCAAAATGACCTGAAATATCTGTGTTTATGCTGCCTCTTCTACAGAAAGTGATTCCGTCAGGATGAAATAAAATCCTAAAGGAATGTTCCATGCAGTAGAAGAGGTGTTATACTCATCTCTCTGGTGGCCCATGTTTCTTACTTTCCATTTATTGTAGCACTACATCCCTCATCAGGCTTTTCAGCATTCATCACTTCTGGAAGTGTCCAATGCCTTCCCCGCATTATGTCATGGTTTCATCCTCTGACCGCTGCGTCACTGCTGGGTCTTGTAGTAATGTAGGGGTCGGAGGAAGGAACCACAGTTTGGTTTAGGGGACACAGGTAGCTAACTTTCAGAAGTGCTGAATACCAAAGAGACGGATGGAGGACACAGAACTTGAAGGAGGGGAAAGTAGGAGACACGGGTTACCAGAGGGGTGAGTAATAAGAGCTCTGCTATTTAGGACACCTTACTTTAGAAGAAACATTGTTCTATTTTCCATTTTGTGAGATGTGCGCCACCTATCAGTAATAGGAAACACTTGCCACATACTCCTGCATGTAGTACCGCCACACTAGCATCCCGTTTTATACTGGTAAAATAAGGTCCCGGTTTGACTTGAATGCTCGGTTTACAGTAAATAATAGTGAACGACAGTACATCACATAATACATTGATTTTGGCAAGATAAGAAATCGCAAATTTCCAAAAAGGCTGTGGGAAACTCATGTAAAGTCATTAAATGCCTGGGCTCAAGGATGGGAAGTTGCAATCTACAGTAAAGTACTGTTTTTTTTTTTTTTGTTTTGTAAAAAAAAAAAAAAAAAAAAAACACCAAAAAATAATAAATGCATATTTTTTTTTTTACCTGCAAAAAAAAAATGTGCATTTAATTTATTTATTTTTACAGAAAGTGAACATATCCTTTAACTACTCAGAACAACCCCCTAGTCCTAGTCTATTCTGAAAAAGGCTAATTACTTGGTAGTCCCAGTAAGAACTGGGAGGGCTAATTAGGCTCCTTGATATAATATAGAATTTTTTTAATAAACCAAAATTAGGCTAATAACTGAAAATTCTTGTTTGGGTTTACACATATTTTAAGAAGTTAAAGCAAAGAGTTTTTTTTTTTTATTTATTATTATTAATATTGTAAGCCTTCCTCCAGTGTTTGTGCCACTATAATACCACTTTAGTTGGAAAGATTGTTCTGTTAAAAGAAACGGAAAAAAATATTCTAGAATAAACAACGTATACAGTATGTCATGTTATTTTTCTTATACAGTAGTTCAACTTTTTTTTTTACAGAAAGGTCTACTTTCCCAACTAAATATCAGTTCATGGTGCGTTTTACAGCTTGCCAACTTTCATTGCTTTCATGTAAACTGGCACTTCCACCTCATTCCTCCACATTCAATGGGGCAACAGGATTAAACAAGGGTCTTTCACTTTTGAATTGCAACTTGCCAAAATTGGACTCAAAATCTTTCTTAGTCCCATTAAGTACCTCCAAACCTTGGTCCTTTATTTCCCGGCCTAACTGTTTGACTTTTTTTGCTCTGAACTGTACAATTTGCGGCGTGAGCTCCAAAACATTGGGGCACTCCTTAATTTGTCCTACAGAAGCACCTTCTCGGAGTAAAAATTTCAACCGATCTTCAAGCAGTGGAACTGAATAATAAATAAGAGCCGGACATTTCATAACTAGCTGCCTTAGCTCTTCAGCGCTACAATCAAAGGTGGTTTTTGTAAACAGAACACCCAGTTCCATGTTACTACAAGTCATGTCAAATATAAAACCTTTAAGCATGGACAAAAGTTTTAACACTTCTGCATCTTTAAAACCCAAATTCTGTAGAAATTTCACATTCTCCTTAAAAGCCAAAGAGGACTTTGAGAGCACAAATGGATCTTGACTTAACAATTTCATTAACCAAGTTTTAAAGTTTTCTTTTGTTCCTCCCAGACTACCGTAATTTTCTCTTAGAGCGTTAATTGTTTTCTTATTGTCTTCTATCCGATTACAAAAGATCTGTGGAGCGCTTGTTAACAGCCGGCAAACTATTTTGTTGCTGAGTCCTAGGTCTTGAATGTACCTGATGTTGTCTTGTTGGTTTTTGAAACTCTTATAACCAAAGAAAGAATCGGGAAACTTTTCAATAATGGTGATCAGCTCCTGATCTTTGGGACACACCAAGTTCCAGATGGATTTTTGGACATTGATCTCCGCAGGCTCCTGTAGAAAAGCCTCAGGACAAGACTCTAGAATATTGGCCACTGTCATGGAGTTTGCTCCCATTCCTTTAAGGATATCCGCTGTCTCTTCTACATACGCCACCTCCTTACAAAGAACCCAACCTTTTAACTGGCGAATCTTTTTAATATTAATTGATAATTTGTAGAGGCTTTCAATAGTTTTTTGGTTTTCTTCTCCAAGGTTTTGCCCATCTGTATTCGATTTTGAAGTAGTATATATCCTACTAACTACCATGATGGGTGCATACAAATGTCTGCATTGAAAGGTGCTTCTCCTCAGCCCATTTTGGCACCTTAAAACCGTACTGGCAAAAGTCTTCAACATAACTGCTTTGTAGTGTTCAAGGCAACAATCTTAAATTCATCCTACGAAAAAAAAAAAAGGAAGAAAAGCAGCATGTAATATGGGCAGAACCAAAACAGAAAGGCAATATACAAAGAGAATAAAAACCATATACATATACAGTGCAGAAAATAAGTATTTGAACACCCTGCTATTTTGCAAGTTCTCCCACTTGGAAATCATGGAGGGGTCTGAAATTGTCATCGTAGGTGCATGTCCACTGTGAGAGACATAATCCAAAAAAAAAAATTCCAGAAATCACAATTTATGATTTTTAAACTATTTATTTGTATGATACAGCTGCAAAGAAGTATTTGAACACCTGTCTATCAGCTAGAATTCTGACCCTCAAAGACCTGTTAGTCTGCCTTTAAAATGTCCACCTCCACTCCATTTATTATCCTAAATTAGATGCACCTGTTTGAGGTCATTAGCTGCATAAAGACACCTGTCCACCCCATACAATCAGTAAGAATCCAACTACTAACATGGCCAAGACCAAAGAGCTGTCCAAAGACACTAGAGACAAAATTGTACACCTCCACAAGGCTGGAAAGGGCTACGGGGAAATTGCCAAGCAGCTTGGTGAAAAAAGGTCCCATGTTGGAGCAATCATTAGAAAATGGAAGAAGCTAAACATGACTGTCAATCTCCCTCGGACTGGGGCTCCATGCAAAATCTCACCTCGTGGGGTCTCAATGATCCTAAGAAAGGTGAGAAATCAGCCCAGGACTACACGGGAGGAGCTGGTCAATGACCTGAAAAGAGCTGGGACCACCGTTTACAAGGTTACTGTTGGTAATACACTAAGACGTCATGGTTTGAAATCATGCATGGCACGGAAGGTTCCCCTGCTTGAACCAGCACATGTCAAGGCCCGTATTAAGTTTGCCAATGACCATTTGGATGATCCAGAGGAGTCATGGGAGAAAGTCATGTGGTCAGTTGAGACCAAAATAGAACTTTTTGGTCATAATTCCACTAACCGTGTTTGGAGGAAGAAGAATGATGAGTACCATCCCAAGAACACCATCCCTACTGTGAAGCATGGGGTGGTAGCATCATGCTTTGGGGGTGTTTTTTCTGCACATGGGACAGGGCGACTGCACTGTATTAAGGAGAGGATGACCGGGGCCATGTATTGCGAGATTTTGGGCAACAACCTCCTTCCCTCAGTTAGAGCTTTGAAGATGGGTCGAGGCTGGGTCTTCCAACATGACAATGACCCGAAGCACACAGCCAGGATAACCAAGGAGTGGCTCTGTAAGAAGCATATCAAGGTTCTGGCGTGGCCTAGCCAGTCTCCAGACCTAAACCCAATAGAGAATCTTTGGAGGGAGCTCAAACTCCGTGTTTCTCAGCGACAGCCCAGAAACCTGACTGATCTAGAGAAGATCTGTGTGGAGGAGTGGGCAAAAATCCCTCCTCCAGTGTGTGCAAACCTGGTGAAAAACTACAAGAAACGTTTGACCTCTGTAATTGCAAACAAAGGCTACTGTACCAAATATTAACATTGATTTTCTCAGGTGTTCAAATACTTCTTTGCAGCTGTATCATACAAATAAATAGTTAAAAAAATCATACATTGTGATTTTTGGAATTTTTTTTTTTGATTATGTCTCTCACAGTGGACATGCACCTACAATGACAATTTCAGACCCCTCCATGATTTCCAAGTGGGAGAACTTGCAAATTAGCAGGGTGTTCAAATACTTATTTTCTGCACTGTATATACATTTTTACCTACCAGAACGTGACAGAACTGAGTTCCAGAACGTCTGGCAGCCCTCTCCTCTCTGTCATTTAATACCGGCGCCAGTAGAGGAAGTTTTCTGCACAGTGCGCTTCCTTTACTGGCTTCTCTGTGCTAGTGCTCAGTACTCCACGCTGCTGCCCTCGATCACTGGTGAGTGCTTCTGATCCCAACCTTCAGTTTCTGCAGTGATTCAGGAGGAAGCTTACATCCCTGCCTGCCGTCACTACTTAGCCTTTGTAGCATGGAGCCGAGGAGCCCTGAAACACCCCCTCAGCTCTGTGCTACAGTAGAGGGAGCTCTCTGGTCCACTGCACTTTGCAGGGAAAAAAGTCTGCATGTACCACAGAGTACAGTGATGGAGGAAAAGGTGAGGAACCCATCACTGTGAAAACGAGGGAGACCTTTTGCAGAGACTGAGTTCATTCATAGAGGAGTGCACTATGAAAGTATGTGGGGAGGGGGAATACGTGGAGAGAGGTAAAGTGTGTGTGTGTGTGTGTTTAGCAGAGGGGAGAACATTGTACACAGAGGAGAGCTGAGAAAGTGTGTGTGTGGGCAATTTGTGATGAGAGATGAGCTGGGGAGATTTGTACAGAGAGGTAAGCTTGGAGGGAGGGGGGGGGGGGGCATTTGTAATGAGAGGTGAGCTGTGGGAGCGATTTGTGATGAGAGGTGAGATTGGAAGGGGGGGGGGATTTGTGAGGAGAGGGGATCTGGGGGGCATTGCTACAGTGTGAACCTAGGCTTAGGTAGGATTAGAAAAAAAAAAAGCAAAAATGCACACCATTGTTTCTGGGCTGTACTATGGGTACAAACAACAACTAACATACACATACGTATGCGATCGTCAGGAGCAGGATCATTGATTTTTTGGTTGTTCTTTGGTGGAGAGTTATAGTACTAGCAGGAAATATACATCTAAAAAAAAAAAATTATTAGGATAGATTTTATATTTCACTCATGGTTATTGTTTGGCAGAACCCATTTATTATCAATCCACTGAGTTTACTCTTTTTAAAATCATAATCACAACAGAAACTACCCAAATGACCCTGATCAAAAAAAAGTTTACATACCCCAGTTATTACCATGTATTGCCCCCTTTAACATCAATGACAGCTTGCAGTCTTTTGTGGTATTTGTGGATGAGGCTCTTTATCTCTATGTAAAGCTGTCCATGCCTCTTTGCAAAAAGCCTCCAGTTCCTGTAAATTCTTGGGCTGTCTTGCATGAACTGCATGTTTGAGATCTCCGCAGAGTGGCTCAATGATATTGAGGCCAGGAGACTGAAATGGCCACTCCAGAACCTTCACTTTATTCTGCTATATCCAATGACAGGTCGACTTGGCCTTGTGTTTCGGATCATTGTCATGTTGGAATGTCCAAGTACGTCCCATGCGCAGCTTCCTGCCTAATGAATGCAAATGTTCCTCCAGTATTATTTTATAACATACTGCATTCATCTTGCCAACAATTTTGACCAAAGTTATTGTGCCTTTGTAGCTCACACATCCCCAAAACATCAGCAATCCACCTTCGTATCTTTCATCATAGGCCTTGTTGACTCTCCAAATGTAATGCCGCGTACACACGGTCGTTTTTTGCGATGAAAAAAAAACGTTGTTTTTTAAAACGTCATTTAAATTGATCGTGTGTGGGCAAAACGTTGTTTTTTGTCTTCAAAAAAACGACCAAAAAAAAATTCCAACATGCTTGAATTTTTTGTGTCGTTTTTCAAAACGTCGTTTTTTTGTTTCACAAAAAGTCACCGTGTGTAGCAAAAACGTCGTTCAAAACGACGTTTTTCAACCCGCGCATGCCCAGAAGCTAGTTATGAAGCGAGCTTCAATGGAAAAGAGTGGTGAACGTAACCTCGCTTTTTGTGAAAAAATGATGGTGTGTATGCAAAATTGTCTTTGAAAAGTGACGTTTCAAAAACGTTGTTTTTTACTTCACAGAAAACTTTCATCGCAAAAAACGACCGTGTGTACGCGGCATAACATTTATGGTTGTGGCCAAAAAGCTCAATTTTGGTCTCATCACTCCAAATCACTCCAAATCACTTTGTGCCAGAAGGTTTGAGGCTCATCTCGGTGCTTTTTGGCATATTGTAAGTGGGATACTTTGTGGCATTTGCATAGTAATGTCTTTCTTCTGGCAACTTGACTATGCAGCCCATCTTTCTTCAAGTGCCTCCTTATTATACATCTTGAAACTGCCCCACCACATGTTTTCAGCGAGTCCTGTATTTCACCTGAAGTTATTTGTGGGTTTTTCTTTGCATCCCGAACATATTTCCTGGCAGTTGTGGCTGAAATTTTAGTTGGCCTACCTGTCCATAGTTTGGTTTCAACATAACCCCCTTATTTGCCACGTCTTGACTAGAGTTTGAACACTGCTGATTGGCTTTCTTAATTCCTTGGATATCTTTTTATATCCCTTTCCTGTTTTATACAGTTCAACTACCTTTTCCCACAGATCCTTTGACAATTGTTTTGCTTCAACCCAGGACTCAGAATCCAGAAACGTCAGTGCAACACTGGATGAAAAATGTAAGGGTCTGTCAGGAGTCCAGAAACTCGTTGACCTTTTATACACACACACCAATTACAAGCAAAAAGATCACAGGTGAGGATGGTTACCTTTAATAGCCATTCAAACCGCTTTGTGTCACCAGGGTATGTAAACTTTTGATCAGGGTCATTTGGGTAGTTTCTCTTGGCATTATGATTTAAAAAGAGTAAACACAGCTGATTGATAATAAATAGCTTCAGCCAAACACTAACCATGAGTGAAAGAAACATTTTCTGTTATTCAAATTCTCAGAAAAATGGCCAAGAAATCATAAATTCTGTCAGGGTATGTAAACCTATGAGCACAACTGTAATATAATTACACCCACACACACAGTGGGGAGAGCAAGTATTTGATACACTGCCGATTTTTCAGGTTTTCCTACTTACAAAGCATGTAGAGGTCTGTAATTTTTATCATAGGTACTCTTCAACTGTGAGAGACGCAATCTAAAAAAAATCCATAAAAATCACATTGTATTATTTTTAAATAATTATTTGCATTGTATTGCATGACATACAGTAAGTATTTAATCACCTACTAGTACTAACCAGTAAGAATTCCGTCTCTCACAGACCTGTTTTTTCTTTAAGAAGCCCTCCTGTTTTCCACTCATTACCTGTATTAACTGAACCTGTTACCTGTATAAAAAGACACCTGTCCACACACTCAATCAAACAGACTGGCCGAGACCTGAGAGATGTGTAAGGACATCAGGGATACAATTGTAGACCTGCACAAGGCTGGGATGGACTACAGGACAATAGGCAAGCAGCTTGGTAAGAAGGCAACAACTGTTGGCGCAATTATTAGAAAATGGAAGAAGTTCAAGATGACGATCAATCTCCCTCGGTCTGGTGCTCTATGCAAGATCTCACTCACCTAGTGGGGCATCAATGATCACGAGGAAGGTCCCCCTTCTCAAGCCAGCGCATGTCCAGGCCCGTCTGAAACTTGCCAATGATGGATGATCCAGAGGAAGGATGGGAGAAGGTCATGTGGTCTGATGAGACAAAAAATAGAGCTTTTTGGTCTAAACTCCACTCACCGTGTTTGGGGGAAGAAGGATGAGTACAACCCCAAGAACACCATCCCAACCGTGAAGCAGGGAGGTGAAAACCTCATTCTTTGGGGATGCTTTTCTGCAAAGGGGACAGGACGACTTCACCGTATTGAGGGGAGGATGGATGGGGCCATGTATCGCAATCTTGGCCAACAACCTCCTTCCCTCAGTAAGAGCATTGAAGATGGGTCGTGGCTGGGTCTTCCAGCATGACAACAACCCAAAACACACAGCCTGGGCAACTTAGGAGTGGCTCCGTAAGAAGCATCTCAAGGTCCTGGAGTGCCTTGGCCAGTCTGCAGACCTGAACCCAATAGAAAATCCTTGGAGGGAGCTGAAAATCTGCATTGCCCAGCGACAGCCCTGAAACCTGAAGGATCTGGAGAAGCTCTGTATGAAGGAGTGGGGTCCAAAATCCCTGCTGCAGTGTGTGCAAACCTGGTCAAGAACTACAGGAAACGTATGATCTCTGTAATTGCAAACAAAGGTTTCTGTACCAAATATTAAGTTATGCTTTTCTGATATATCAAATACTTATGTTATGCAATAAAAGGCAAATTAATTACTTAAAAATCATACAATGTGATTTAGATTTTGTGTCTCACAGTTGAAGAGTAATTATGATAAAAATGACAGACCTCTACATGCTTTGTAAGTAGGAAAACCCGCAAAATTGGCAGTGTATCAAATACTTAGTGTATCAAAAAAAAAAAATATATATATATATATATATATATATAAATCTTTCATTTGGTGGTAAATGGTAATGGATATCTCCCAATTTGTCCTGAAATAAAAACCGAGGTATAATGCACCTGATTGCACAAAGTAGTTGTGATCATATGTACGATTTCCCGAACACATGTCAAAGTTGTAAAATTGTGCTTAGGCATGAAGATTTGTTTTACCTTTAGGCGCAAAGGTGTTAAAGTCTAGTTGCAAGCAAAATAAGCTTACCATTTATACTTTCCTTTCTCTAAAGCCCCATACACACTATCAGTTTTCCTGATGGTTTTCTCTTCAGGTTTACCAAAACCATCTAATATGAGGTCAAACTTCAAGAGTTTCAATTTGTATGCAATCAGGCAGGCCCTTGTACTACATGGTTTTGGTAAACCTGAAGAGAAAACCATCAGGAAAACTGATAGTGTGTATGGGGCTTAAAAGGCAACCCCCCCCCCCCCCATCATGCAAGCATTTTATGTACATTAGGCAAATGTCTTCATATACATTATTGGGGGGGGGGGGGGCACGGCACCTCCCGCTCAGATGTAAGTGCTGCAGGTCTTTAGCGCTATAGTTGTAGCTCTGCTACACTCATTTGTGAATGGCTGGGTGGAGAGGGAGGCAGACTTCACCCTTGGGGTCTATGAGAACTGCATTGCTTTCACCTGAGCGGCCCTTAGGAACAGCATGAGATGTACTTCTCCCATTATGTGAAAAGGAGCACATTTGTTCAAAGTAGCAGGTGGAGGCCCGCATGATGGGTGTGGGTTGCTTTTGATGAAAAGGAAAGTAATAAATGCTTTAACCATGGTCATTTTATTGTGCTCAGAGTTGGGTTATAATTTGCCCAGACATCCTGCAACCCTGTGTAGAACAAAGATCACACTGGGAGAGGGAAGAGCAGCATAAGGAGCTAATTAAGTGTGCTTCAGTTCTAACAAGAGACATACTGATGGGAGGAGAGAGCAGAGTGACAGACATATAAGCTCATTAGTCTACTGCAGGGGTCTTCAAACTACGGCCCTCCAGGTGTTCATCAACTACAATTCCCATCATGCCTAGTCATGTCTGTGAATGTCAGTTTTGCAATGCCTCATGGGATTTGTAGTTCCGCAACAGCTGTATGGCCTTAGTTTGAGGATTCCTGGTCTACTGCTTCTCTTTGAGGGGAGCAAAGCTTGTAATTGTTATCTATTGGTGGTAGAGGAAAGTGAGCTCTCCTGCCATTGCTAGAGATGACTGTAATGTGTAAATCTCAGGACTTTATAAACAGACATACACATCCTATGGCAGGTAAATCTCCCCTTCACATCAATGGGCCAGATTCACGTAGTCCAGAGCATCTTTGCTCTGGAGTAACGCTTCTCATTTGCGTTGCGCTGCCGATTTTTTAGGAGCAAGTGCTGTCATTCATGAAGCACTTGCTCCTAAAGTTGCGGCAGCGCATCACAAATGAGCCGGCGGAATTCAAATTGGGCGGGTACGGGGCGTGTAGTATGCTAACTACGCGCGATCCCGCCGCCGACGTACTGCGCATGCGTCGAGTGTCAAAACATCCCCGTGCGCATGCTCCAAAATCTGTGAATGAACGTCAATGACGTCACATTCCCATTCATGACCGTTTTACGCAAGCGACGTTTTTTTTTTTTTTTTCCCGACGCGATGACGACGCCTATACCTAACATAGGATACGCCAGCCCCATGTAGGTATAACTATGCGCCGCGTATCCCGTCCGGAAACGTCGTAACGTCACTGCGTCGCGCCGGATTTCGATCGTGAATTGCCGATTTCCGCTCATTAACATATTTTTTGAGCGTAAATCGGCGGGAACGCCCCCGGCGCCATTTTTAAGTTGAAGTAACGATGCGATGGCGAAACTCAGTTACGCTCACCGCATCGGAACTTCAACCCGGCGTTTCTTGTTTTCTGGTTACAGAAAACAGAAACGCCGGCTCAAAGCCACTGTTACGCTGGCGGATCACTCGATCCGCCAGCGTAACCTTTGCTGAATCTGGCCCAGTGTGTTTAGCAGTTTGCCTTGAGTTCAGCTGCTCAGGGTCTGCACTCTGCACAGACACAGGACTGATTCCTTGTTCTACACTGACAGAGCAGTACACTGCATTATACTCACAGACTCCTCTATGTATTATACCAGTACAACATACAGTACTGTTACCTGCTGCACAGCAATCAGTAGTCTCACTTGTCCCCTGCCAGGCAGCTGCCACCGGACTTCGCTGGAACTACATACTCTACATTCTGATTGGTCAGGAACCCTTTAAACCCCGGGTCATTCTGGGAGTTGTAGTTTCCTAGTAAATGCTGCCAATAGGTGCAGAGGGACGAGCACACTACAATCCCACAGTGCAGTGCGCTTTGACTTTTTTTTTTTTTTTAACCGTGACTGAATTGTAAGCTTTTAAAACTTTTTTGCAAAAAAACAATTCCTTCTCTGTTTCTAGGGCGTGGTTGTGGCCAGCTATTGTTAAAATTAGCTTTTATTGACGATGCCCTTTGAATGGTTTACCTCTTCCAAGATGGCTGCAGCGCTGTCCAGATATCTGTGTTGTGATAGGGTATAAATAAACATGTGACATTTCAAGCCTGCCTTGGTTGTTTACAGATTGCATTGTGCTTCTCTTTCTGTACTAAAAAAAATACTGTACTTTGTCTGCAGACCACATCCTACATTCTAATTAAAGGGTATTTAATTCTTAAATGTCAATTTATTGTTATACATGAGAATATAGTTTTGTTGAAAGCCTACTCTTTTCACACCTTTCCTCTGTTCCAACAATATTTAAATACACACTTCACAGGGCTGTCATGTTACTAATGTTCTTTCCGCCAACACACACTGAGGGATTTTTATTATGTAAATTAGCAACACAATTAGTCATAATCCAGGCTTCATTTCTTTCAGCAAAGCCTCTGTGAAAGATTTACTAGCAAATCTTCCAATGTTACCCACACTTAGTACATAAATATATATATATACACAGGGGAGGACTGACAACTCATGGGGCCCCTGGGCAAAAGATTATGGGGCCCCAGGCCATAGGATATTGTGGGGCCCCCAAGTAATAGATTATGGGGCCACACAGTTTACACACACACATATACAGTATACATACACAGTATACACACACAGTATACACACACAGTATACACACACACACACAGAATACACATACACACACTGAAAAGGTACTGGAGAGGTGGGGCAACTATAATCTTTGGATTTAAAGAAAACACACATTTTTACATACTGTCCCTGGTTTTACTGAGGCTGGCAACCCTGGTGGGGCCCCTTAGTGGCATGGGGCCCTCGAGCAGTGCCCGAGTGTCTGAATGGTCAGTCCGCCCCTGTATATACACACACACACACACACACACACTATATTGTCAAAAGTATTGGGACGCCTGCCTTTGCACGTACATTAACTTTAATGGCATCCCATACCTCCCAACATTTGAAAAATCCACTCTGCGGGACATTCTTTAACTTTTTCATTGAAGTTGTTGAGGGGGGGGGGGGGCAAGGGGTGCCATGAACAAAGTTGTTGAGCGGGTCCGCGAACTAAGTTGTTGAGCGGGGGGGCCTGCGGATCAGAGTAGTTGAGCAGGGGGGGTTGCCGCGGGTTGCAGTTGTTGCCTCTCATCTGTGCACAGCATGTCTCCCCTCAGATCTTTGCCTCCTCCTTCCATGCTCCCCCTTCCTGCAAAGCTTCCTGTGCGGGACAATTAACCCATTCGTGGGACTGCGGGAAAATGCAGTCTGTGCGGGAAAGTACCGCAGAATACGTGCGGGTTGGGAGGTATGGCATCCCAGTCTTAGTCCGCAGGGTTGGATATTGCATTGGCCCACTCTTTGCAGCTATAACAGCTTCAACTCTTCTGGGAATGCTGTCCACAAGGTTTAGGAGTGTGTCTATGGGAATATTTGACCATTTTTTCAGAAGCACATTTGTGAGAAGGCCTGGCTCGCAGTATCCACTCTAATTCATCCCAAAGGTGTTCTATTGGGTTGAGGTCAGTCAAGTTCCTTGGGATGAATTAGAGCGGAGACTGTGAGCCAGGCCTTCTCATCCAACATCAGTACCTGACCTTACAAATGCGCTTCTGGAAGAATGGCCAAACATTCCTATAGACACACTCCTAAACCTTGTGGACAGCCTTCCCAGAAGAGTTGAAGCTGTTATAGCTGCAAAGGGTGGGCCAAACTTGATGTCTTTATGGATCTTGCTTTGTGCACTGATCCAAATCTTTTGGTGGAGGGGGGATTATAGTTTGGTGTTGTTTTTCAGGGGTTGGGAACTCCTTAGTTTCAGTGAAGGGAACTCTTAAGGCGTCAGCATACCTAGACATTTTGGACAATTTCATGCTCCCAACATTGTGGTAACAGTTTGGGGATGGCCCCCTCCGGTTCCAACATGGCTGCCCACCAGTATACAAAGCAAAGTCAATAAAGACATGTATGAGCGAGTTTGGGGTGGAGGAACTTGACTGGACTGCACAGAGTCCTGACCTCAGCTTGATAGAACATCTTTGGGATGAATTAGAGTGGAGAATGCGAGCCAGGCCTTCTCATCCACATCAGTGCCTGAACTTATAAATGCGCTTCTGAAAGAATGGTAAAACATTCCCATAGACACACTCCTAAACCTTGTGGACAGCCTTCCCAGAAGAGTTTAAGCTGTTATAGCTGCAAAGGGTGTACCAACTCAATATTAAACACTACAGACCAAGACCCATACACACTATTAGATTTTGTGCAGATTTTTTTGTCTTCGGATTTACCAAAACCATATAATATGAGGTCAAACCTTATGCAATCAGGCAGGCCCTTGCACTACATGATTTTGGTAAATCTGAAGACAATAATTTGCAGAAAATCTAATAGTGTGTATGGGGCCTAATGCCACGTAAACACGGTTGTATTTTGTGATGAAATAAAATGACGTTTTAAAAAACGTAATTTAAAATGATCGTGTGTGGGCAAAACGTTGTTTTATGTCTTCTGAAAAACGACAATTTTTTTTTCGAACATGCTTCAATTTTTTATGTCGTTTTTCAGAATGTCGTTTTTTGTGTCATAAAAATGATCGTGTGTACGCTAAAACAATGTTTAAAACAACGTTTTTAAACCCGTGCATGCTCAGAAGCAAGTTATGAGACGGGAGCTTGAATGGAACAGAGTGCTGTCGTACGTGCTGTAACCGCGCTTTGCAAGAGAATTTTCAGAAAACGATGGTGTGACAGAACCCACTGTCACTGTATGTCTTGGAAAGGATTGTGGGCGTGCCTCCTACCGACAGACTATGGGCCAGAAATATACTGGAGACCTGAAGCTGGCATTATTGTGATGTAATGTAATGTTACAGCCCTACACCCCCCACCCCCCCCTCCTCTTGTTGCTGGACACAGACAATGGAGAGTGGACTGCAGACGTCTCTCCGCAGGGGGTGTGTATTGAGAAGCTAGGCTGCCTGCTTACCATAATCTCATTAGGTTTCTGTACACTGTTTCAATGTCCAAATGTTCTGTTCCCATTTATTGTTCCTTGTCCCCCTCCCCTCAGACAAGGCAAAGGGGAGTGTCCCTTACTGTGTGTAAAACTGTATAGTTTGGATTTTAATAAACAGTTAAGCTCTGGATGTGTAACCCTCAACATGTGTGGATTGTCTCGTGATTGAGGGGTTAAGGGCTGGTTATGGCGAATCTGCAGGCTGCGGGTGCGTTTGGAGGACAGGAGACACAGGTCTGGCGGATGTGCCCAGCAGGGGTACTTGAGGTCCGTCACAGTGGTGGCAGCGGTGGGATGTCTCCTGCAGTCCAGGACATCCAAACCACCACCAGGATTCAAGATCTGGGCAGCTGCCGAGGAGCGATACGGGGACCAGCCAGCATGAGAGCGGAGTTTGGGAGGAGGCTGCAAGGCATGCGGAAGAAACATCGGGGACCAGTGACAGAGCGCACCATGCTCGGCTGGGAGGATGTGATCCGCCGGCAACTCTGGCATGAGGCGCTAAGCTACGAGCGGCGCCAGCAGGGGAAGATCCTTCCCTCCTCCTCAGAGATGTACTGGACGCAGTACTGTGCGCGAGAGGTGTTCCTGAGGGAACGACGCGAGATGATTGGAAAACGGAGCTCAGAAGATTGGTCCAGGAGGAGATGAAGCTAGACGCCAGCTACAGAGCCCTCCGGTGGTTCGCGGCTCAACTTTGGCCAAGTACAGCAGATGGCAGCCCAACAGAAGGCGTTGGCTATGGCGGCGTGGAGCTGCTCCATCAAAAAATGTACGGAGACCCAGACTTTGGGAGCGATGAGGAGTGGCGGTGGGAAAACATCTTGGACTTCCGAGATGAGGTGCTGGACCTCCCTGTAGAGGCATGTGACCTGGGGGAATTGGAGTTCCTGGTTGAGCAGGAATTTGAGCTCGAAATTGCATACAAGCGGCTGTTTGATGGTGATGAGCAGCCTGGCATGGCTCCTGTTACCTGGGACTGTCCTGGAGAAATAGCAGACAGTCACAAAGATGAGCAAATGGGGCCAGGGGTGACCCTACATTTTCCTGTCCTAACCGCAATGGAAGAAGCGGCAATGATACAGAGGGCACTGCGAGCGCTAGAATGCCGGAACGCACCGGAGGTCCCCCAGGCAGTGAGACAAGCTAATAGCATCAAGGTCTCAGAAAGTGGAGTTGAGACAGGCGCTGGAAGGCTGGAAAATGGTGATCAGCAGCAAGTCCAGAGTATCTCATCTGGGGCCCCAGCAGAAGCGCTGGCTACAGGGCAGAGTGCCCCTGGCATCTGTCCAGCATCAGAAAAAGAGTTGGCTCCGGAGAGTCCGAGAGATGACCTGCGTGAGCTGTTTCCCCAACTGTAGATATCCCCACCTGGAGTAGAGGAAGCAATTCTCCCTCCCCAGCAATTGGACACTACCCCAATGTTCATCCCCCCAGCAGAAGCGTTGGCTATGGAGCAGAGTGCCACTATAATCTGCCTAGCATCAGAAAAAGAGTTGGCTCCGGAGAGTCCGAGAGATGACCTGCGTGAGCTGTTTCCCCAACTGTAGATATCCCCACCTGGAGTAGAGGAAGCAATTCTCCCTCCCCAGCAATTGGACACTACCCCAATGTTCATCCCCCCAGCAGAAGCGTTGGCTATGGAGCAGAGTGCCACTATAATCTGCCTAGCATCAGAAAAAGAGTTGGATCCGGAGAGTCTGAGAGATGATCTGCTTGAGCTGTTTCCCCAACAGCCGCTATCTCCACCTGGAGTAGAGGAAGCAATTCTCCCTCCCCAGCAATTGGACACTACCCCAATGTTCATCCCCCCAGCAGAAGCGTTGGCTATGGAGCAGAGTGCCACTATAATCTGCCTAGCATCAGAAAAAGAGTTGGATTCGGAGAGTCTGAGAGATGACCTGCGTGCGCTGTTTCCCCAACTGCAGATATTCCCACCGGGAGTAGAAGAAGCAATTCTCCCTCCACAGCAATTGGACACTACCCCAGTGGTTCTCTCCCCAGCAAAAGCGTTGGCTATGGAGCAGAGTTCTGATGGTCCCTGCCCAGCCCTCAGTATGTTTTTGGAGGGTTTGGGAGACAGCCCCTGTCAGAAGTCACCCCAAGGGCTGGTCACAGAACCGGCAGGGGAGAAAACCCTTCCCCCTCTCCAGCAGCTGTACCCAACATTTTCATATGTCTCCCCGGCAGAAGCGCTGGCTACAGGACAGAGCGATGATGGTCTCTGCCCAGCATCAGAACAAGAGATGAAGAACCCAGGAGATAGTCCCTGCAAGATACCTTCTCAGCGGCTGGTAACTACACCACGAGAAAAGCAAGTACCTTTGCCTCCCCAAATGCATAGCCCTACCAGCCTATGTTGTTCCCTACCAGCTGAAGCGCTGGAAGCAGGGCAGAGGATTATTCAGCTTCCCCCAATATCTGCAACCCCCCCCCAGGATCAGAGGAGTGCAGACCGCTGTTCCCACTCTGCAGCGGCTGTTTTTATTCCCGGGAGACCGTCTGTGCGGTTTTGCTCCCCAGCGCAAGAGTCGTACTTTTACTTTTCCTGTTTGCCTGGGGTGGAAGTTTGTGACTAACGCAGGTCCAGACCAGTTGGGGGTCAGGAACCTGGTTAGTCTGTTTTTAAAAGGGGAGAAATGTGACAGAACCCACTGTCACTGTATGTCTTGGAAAGGATTGTGGGCGTGCCTCCTACCGACAGACTATGGGCCAGAAATATACTGGAGACCTGAAGCTGGCATTATTGTGATGTAATGTAATGTTACAGCCCTACACCCCCCACCCCCCCTCCTCTTGTTGCTGGACACAGACAATGGAGAGTGGACTGCAGACGTCTCTCCGCAGGGGGTGTGTATTGAGAAGCTAGGCTGCCTGCTTACCATAATCTCATTAGGTTTCTGTACACTGTTTCAATGTCCAAATGTTCTGTTCCCATTTATTGTTCCTTGTCCCCCTCCCCTCAGACAAGGCAAAGGGGAGTGTCCCTTACTGTGTGTAAAACTGTATAGTTTGGATTTTAATAAACAGTTAAGCTCTGGATGTGTAACCCTCAACATGTGTGGATTGTCTCGTGATTGAGGGGTTAAGGGCTGGTTATGGCGAATCTGCAGGCTGCGGGTGCGTTTGGAGGACAGGAGACACAGGTCTGGCGGATGTGCCCAGCAGGGGTACTTGAGGTCCGTCACAGTGGTGGCAGCGGGTGGGATGTCTCCTGCAGTCCAGGACATCCAAACCACCACCAGGATTCAAGATCTGGGCAGCTGCCGAGGAGCGATACGGGGACCAGCCAGCATGAGAGCGGAGTTTGGGAGGAGGCTGCAAGGCATGCGGAAGAAACATCGGGGACCAGTGACAGAGCGCACCATGCTCGGCTGGGAGGATGTGATCCGCCGGCAACTCTGGCATGAGGCGCTAAGCTACGAGCGGCGCCAGCAGGGGAAGATCCTTCCCTCCTCCTCAGAGATGTACTGGACGCAGTACTGTGCGCGAGAGGTGTTCCTGAGGGAACGACCGCGAGATGATTGGAAAACGGAGCTCAGAAGATTGGTCCAGGAGGAGATGAAGCTAGACGCCAGCTACAGAGCCCTCCGGTGGTTCGCGGCTCAACTTTGGCCAAGTACAGCAGATGGCAGCCCAACAGAAGGCGTTGGCTATGGCGGCGTGGAGCTGCTCCATCAAAAAATGTACGGAGACCCAGACTTTGGGAGCGATGAGGAGTGGCGGTGGGAAAACATCTTGGACTTCCGAGATGAGGTGCTGGACCTCCCTGTAGAGGCATGTGACCTGGGGGAATTGGAGTTCCTGGTTGAGCAGGAATTTGAGCTCGAAATTGCATACAAGCGGCTGTTTGATGGTGATGAGCAGCCTGGCATGGCTCCTGTTACCTGGGACTGTCCTGGAGAAATAGCAGACAGTCACAAAGATGAGCAAATGGGGCCAGGGGTGACCCTACATTTTCCTGTCCTAACCGCAATGGAAGAAGCGGCAATGATACAGAGGGCACTGCGAGCGCTAGAATGCCGGAACGCACCGGAGGTCCCCCAGGCAGTGAGACAAGCTAATAGCATCAAGGTCTCAGAAAGTGGAGTTGAGACAGGCGCTGGAAGGCTGGAAAATGGTGATCAGCAGCAAGTCCAGAGTATCTCATCTGGGGCCCCAGCAGAAGCGCTGGCTACAGGGCAGAGTGCCCCTGGCATCTGTCCAGCATCAGAAAAAGAGTTGGCTCCGGAGAGTCCGAGAGATGACCTGCGTGAGCTGTTTCCCCAACTGTAGATATCCCCACCTGGAGTAGAGGAAGCAATTCTCCCTCCCCAGCAATTGGACACTACCCCAATGTTCATCCCCCCAGCAGAAGCGTTGGCTATGGAGCAGAGTGCCACTATAATCTGCCTAGCATCAGAAAAAGAGTTGGCTCCGGAGAGTCCGAGAGATGACCTGCGTGAGCTGTTTCCCCAACTGTAGATATCCCCACCTGGAGTAGAGGAAGCAATTCTCCCTCCCCAGCAATTGGACACTACCCCAATGTTCATCCCCCCAGCAGAAGCGTTGGCTATGGAGCAGAGTGCCACTATAATCTGCCTAGCATCAGAAAAAGAGTTGGATCCGGAGAGTCTGAGAGATGATCTGCTTGAGCTGTTTCCCCAACAGCCGCTATCTCCACCTGGAGTAGAGGAAGCAATTCTCCCTCCCCAGCAATTGGACACTACCCCAATGTTCATCCCCCCAGCAGAAGCGTTGGCTATGGAGCAGAGTGCCACTATAATCTGCCTAGCATCAGAAAAAGAGTTGGATTCGGAGAGTCTGAGAGATGACCTGCGTGCGCTGTTTCCCCAACTGCAGATATTCCCACCGGGAGTAGAAGAAGCAATTCTCCCTCCACAGCAATTGGACACTACCCCAGTGGTTCTCTCCCCAGCAAAAGCGTTGGCTATGGAGCAGAGTTCTGATGGTCCCTGCCCAGCCCTCAGTATGTTTTTGGAGGGTTTGGGAGACAGCCCCTGTCAGAAGTCACCCCAAGGGCTGGTCACAGAACCGGCAGGGGAGAAAACCCTTCCCCCTCTCCAGCAGCTGTACCCAACATTTTCATATGTCTCCCCGGCAGAAGCGCTGGCTACAGGACAGAGCGATGATGGTCTCTGCCCAGCATCAGAACAAGAGATGAAGAACCCAGGAGATAGTCCCTGCAAGATACCTTCTCAGCGGCTGGTAACTACACCACGAGAAAAGCAAGTACCTTTGCCTCCCCAAATGCATAGCCCTACCAGCCTATGTTGTTCCCTACCAGCTGAAGCGCTGGAAGCAGGGCAGAGGATTATTCAGCTTCCCCCAATATCTGCAACCCCCCCCCAGGATCAGAGGAGTGCAGACCGCTGTTCCCACTCTGCAGCGGCTGTTTTTATTCCCGGGAGACCGTCTGTGCGGTTTTGCTCCCCAGCGCAAGAGTCGTACTTTTACTTTTCCTGTTTGCCTGGGGTGGAAGTTTGTGACTAACGCAGGTCCAGACCAGTTGGGGGTCAGGAACCTGGTTAGTCTGTTTTTAAAAAGGGGAGAAATGTGACAGAACCCACTGTCACTGTATGTCTTGGAAAGGATTGTGGGCGTGCCTCCTACCGACAGACTATGGGCCAGAAATATACTGGAGACCTGAAGCTGGCATTATTGTGATGTAATGTAATGTTACAGCCCTACACCCCCCACCCCCCCTCCTCTTGTTGCTGGACACAGACAATGGAGAGTGGACTGCAGACGTCTCTCCGCAGGGGGTGTGTATTGAGAAGCTAGGCTGCCTGCTTACCATAATCTCATTAGGTTTCTGTACACTGTTTCAATGTCCAAATGTTCTGTTCCCATTTATTGTTCCTTGTCCCCCTCCCCTCAGACAAGGCAAAGGGGAGTGTCCCTTACTGTGTGTAAAACTGTATAGTTTGGATTTTAATAAACAGTTAAGCTCTGGATGTGTAACCCTCAACATGTGTGGATTGTCTCGTGATTGAGGGGTTAAGGGCTGGTTATGGCGAATCTGCAGGCTGCGGGTGCGTTTGGAGGACAGGAGACACAGGTCTGGCGGATGTGCCCAGCAGGGGTACTTGAGGTCCGTCACAGATGGTGTGTAGGCAACGTCGTTTTTTAAAACGACGTTTGAAAAACGTCGTTTTTTTTTCATGAGAAAAAACAAAGTTTTTTTTACAAGACAAGAAACGGCCGCGTGTACGCGGCATAAGACTGGGATGCCATTAAAGTTCATGTGCGTGTAAATGTAAGTGTCCCAATACTTTTGATAATATAGTGTGTGTAAGGTGGCTATAAAAAGTCTACACACCCCTGTTAAAATGTCAGGTTTCTTAGATGTCCAAAAATTCGGGCATTATTCGAGCGTTGCCTCATCTGCTATCCCAATGTGTTGGTAAAGCACCGCTAAGACCCTAAAGTTTTAGAGCGTTTTTGCAGTGCCTCAGTGTGAAAGGGTAAGGCATTTTTACAGCGCTTTCAATTCATTTTAATGGGGAGGGGCATTTTTGAAGCGTTTTTTTCAGTGCCCAAAAGCTGTTCCAAAGATGCTGCTTGCAGGACTTTTATCAACGCCCCGCAAGTGCAACGCCTCAGTGTGAAAGGGTAAGTCGTTTTTACAGCGCTTTCAATTCATTTCAATGGAGAGGGGCGTTTTTGGAGCGTGTTTTTTTTCAGCGCCCAAAAGCTGCTCTAAAGATGCTGCTTGCAGGGCTCAGTGTGAAAGGGTCCATTGAGATGCGCGGAGAGCGTTTTATGAGCGTTTTAATAGCACCATTTTTAACGCTAAAACGCTGTAAAAACGCTTCAGTGTGAAAGGGGTCTTAACAGAGTTATAACCAAATGTAAGTATCAATAAAGGACATGATTTTTAGGAATTCACCCGTTTCAGAGAGACAGCTCTTCTTCCTCAGGGGTATGTGGAAAAATCAGCCAACTATATATTTGGAACTACTCTGTATATATGACATTCCATAAGAAGTTTAAAAATGGAGAAAATTGAGCGGAGTTGCATCCTGGAACTACTAGTGCACCTGTTACTCAATAGTTGTAATTGAATTATCGTTTAGCACCTCCCATGGGAGTCACTCTCCATCACTGCTGAAATCAGCCCGACTCCAGCCCTTCAGCAAGTACCTAAAGTGGCCCCCATTCCTGTGGAAAAAAAGATTTTTATACTTACAGTTTTGGTGTCTTGCGCGGCGTCCATCGGCGGCTTCGGGTGTCCTCTTCGTCGGGTCCGGCGTCCTTCTGTGGCGTCCTCCCCGCTTGATCCTCGCTCTCCCGTGCCGAGTTTGAATACTGCGCCTGCATATACCGAGTGCAGTACACTCGCGTATAGTCGGGCAGGCTCGGCTATTCTCACGCTCACGTCTTGTACGTCCAGGACATGAGCGCGAGAGGAGCCGAGCCTGCCCGACTATACGCGAGTGTACTGCGCTCGGTATATGCAGGCGCAGTACACTCGTGAATAGTCGGGCAGGCTCGGCTACTCTCGCGCTCACGCCCTTGTAATTCCAGGACGTGAGCGCGAGAGGAGCCGAGCCTGCCCGACTATACGCGAGTGTACTGCGCTCGGTATATGCCGGCGCAGTATTCTAAATCGGCGCGGGAAATCGGGTATCGGCGTATATCGCGCACCCACGATTTTGCCTTGATTTTCAGGGCAAAAAAGTGCGCGGTATACGCCGATAAATACGGTAAATCACAGTGATTGAACTATATTGCTGAAACTGGTGCCCACATGTATTGGATGAAGTGTGGGGAGACGCTCCGACATCCAGACAAACTGCTGGAACTAAAGGGAAAGGTGCCATAAACTGTACAACTCAATTGAAAAACAAACTGAAATTAGGAGGGGAAGTAAAAATAAAATAATGTGGTTGCATAAGTCTTGTAAGTGGTTGTAGTCTTATAACTGGGGATGTAGCTGTGTTCAGAATTAAACACTCATATTCAAATATGAGTTAATGTTAAATAAGAGTCAGTACACACTTGCCGTCATTTAAAGTGCCTATGATTAACCCCAAATAAAGTTTAGATGTTCTAGTAGGTCTTTCCTGACATTTTCTTAGTCATCCTACAGCAAAAGCCATGGTTTGCAGAGAGCTTCCAAAGCATCAGAGGGATCTCATTGTTAAAAGTAGGGATGAGCTTTGAGTTCGAGTCAAACTCATGTTCGACTCGAGCATTGCCTGTTCGCCTGTTCAGTGAACAACGAACAATTAGTGGTGTTCGCTGCAAATTCAAAAAGCCGCGGAACACCCTGTTAAAGTCTATGGGAGAAATTTAACCACTTAAGACCCGGACCAATACGCTGGCAAATGACCCAAGGGGTTTTTGCGATTCAGCACTGCGTCGCTTTAACAGACAATTGCGCGGTCGTGCGACGTGGCTCCCAAACAAAATTCGCGTCCTTTTTTTCCCACAAATAGAGCTTTCTTTTGGTGGTATTTGTTCGCCTCTGCGATTTTTATTTTTTGCGCTATATACAAAAATAGAGCGACATTTTTGAAAAAAAATCAATATTTTTTACTTTTTGTTATAATAAAAAACCAATAAACTAAATTTTAGTCAAACATTTAGGCCAAAATTTATTTAGCCACATGTCTTTAGTAAAAAAAAAAATCGCATTAAAAAAAAATTAGCTACCTAGCGGGAACAGCGACACTAATCTACAGCGATCAGAGAAAATGATCGCTTAGTGATGCTGGCAATAGGGAGTGAAAGGGTTAACTAGGGCAGTGATCAAGGGGTTAAAACTTTATTCTTGGGGGGGTGGGGGGGCTACCCTGACACTAACACTGACTGACTGTCACACTGTCTGTCACACTGACACTAAATACAGTAATCCTACATGTATGATTACTGCATTCAGTGACACTGTGACAGGGGGAGGGGGCGATCGCGGGGGTTAAATGTGTTTTTGTCTGTGTGTAAGTGTGCTGTTGGTGCAGACTTACTTGTTGTGTTGTGATCTCTCCTCAGCGGCGCTTGAAACAAACGCCGAGGGAGAGATCACGTCGCTTCCTCCTTCCTGTGTTTACACAGGAGGAGGAAGTGACAGGGAGGGCGGGCGCGCGCATTGGCTGGGAGCGATCCGGAGGGGGCGGGTGAAAACGGATAGCCGCCCCCACTTGTCGGATTGCTCCTGCAGCCGCGCGGACCACCGCATGTACGGGGGGGGGGTCCGATCGGACCCCCGATCCCCCCCAAGGCACCAACGTATATATACGTTGATGTGCCTGTCGGTGCCATTCTGCCGACGTAAATGTACATGCGGCGGTCCTTAAGTGGTTAAAGTGCTAATTTTAAAGGCTAATATGCAAGTTATTGTCCTAAAAAGTGTTTGGGAACCTGGGTCCTGTCCCAGGGGACATGTATCAATGCAAAAAAAAGTTTTAAAAACTGAAGTTTTTTCGGGAGCAGTGAATTTAAAAATGCTAAAAGTGAAACAATAAAAGTGTAATATTACTTTAAATTTCGTACTTAGGGGGGGTGTAAAGTCAGCATGTGAAAAAGCGCATGATTCTCGTACATAGAACTGTCCCTGCACAAAGTGTCATTTCTGAAAGAAAAAAAGGCATTTAAAAACGGCTTTGCGGCTATAATGAATTGTCGGCTCTGGCAATTCAGAGAGGCTTCATTCATAAAAAAAAAAACTTGGGGGTCCCCCCAAATTCCATTAACATGCCCTTCAGGTCTGATATGGATATTAAGGGGAACCCCACCGTCAATTTAAAAAAATTACGTGGCTTAAATGGCGTGGAGTTCCCCCAAAAATCCACACCAGACCCGTTTATACTTCCTTTGTGAAATGGTAGGGGTACAGTGTACCCCATTACCAATTCACATAGGGGGGGCAGGATCTGGGGGTCCCCTTTGTTAAAGGGGTCTTCCAGATTCTGCTAAGCCCCCCGTCTGCAGACCCCCACAACCACCGGGCAAGGGTTGTGGGGATGAGGCCCTTGTCCCCATCAACATGGGGACATCCTCCCCATGTTGAGGGCATGTGGCCTGGTGCGGTTCAGGAGAGGGGGGGGGCGCATTCTGTCCCCCCCTCTTTTCTGCGGCTGGCCAGGTTAACATGCTCGGATAAGGGTCTGGTGTGGATTTTTGGGGGAACTCCACGCCATTTTTTTTTTTAATTGACGGCGGGGTTCCCCTTAATATCCAGACCTGAAGGGCCTGTTAATGGAATTTGGGGGGACCCCCACGCTTTTTTTTTAATGAATGAATCATCTCTGAATTGCCAGAGCCGACGATTCATTATAGCCGCACAGCCTTTTTTTTCTTTCAGAAATGACACTTTGTGCAGAGACAGTTCTATGTACGGGAAACATGCGCTTTTTCACATGCTGACTTTAGACCCCCCCTAAGTACGAAATGTAAAGTAATATTACACTTTTATTGTTTAACTTTTAGCATTAATCAATTCACTGCTCCCGAAAAAACGTCAGTTTTTAAAACTTTTTTTTGCATTGATACATGTCCCCTGGGGCAGGACCCGGGTCCCCAAACACTTTTTAGGACAATAACTTGCACATTAGCCTTTAAAATTAGCACCTTAGATTTCAAATGTTCGAGTCCCATAGACTTTAAAAGGGTTCTAAAGTTCACACGAACATTTGGTGTGTTCACAAGTTCTGGTGCGAACCAAACAGGGGGGTGTTCGGCTCATCCCTGGTTAAAAGGTATCAGTCAGTGGAAGGGTACAAAAGAATTTCCAAAGCATTAGATACACCATGGAACACAATGAAGACAGTCATCATCAATTGGAGGAGATATGGCACAACAATGACAACAATGACATTACCAAGAACTGGACGCCCCTCCAAAATTGGTGGCAACACAATTGTACCCAATGGATGGCATGAATGCAAGCCATTCATGGTGTACAACTATCATGCGACCTGCTGTGATTGGTCACATGGTACCGGCAAAAAGCCGGTACTCTGATCAGTCATTGGCTGTGTCCTATGTACACAGCTGGTGACAGATCGTGCACTGCCTCATATGATATCTAGTCAGGATGGGAAAGCACCCACCCAGCCATCAATTGACTATAGGCTGGATGGGAAGGTGTTAAAGTGATTAATAAAAAAACATATTATACCTAACTGCTCAAGCGGTCCCCTATCTCCTTTTCTGTGGTCCCCTAGCACTGTTCTCCGCTCCTTCTCTTTTCCTCCTGTTCCACCTCTGGCTCGGCACTGACGTCATTGTAGCGCGCCAGACACCTTAGGCTCAGCTCGGCTCACACCCATGTGTGTTTGAGCTTTGGGATGCACACCCTAATGCAATGGGCTGCGCAAACCATTGCATTCTATGCATTAAGGTTGGGTGACCAGACATCCCCAGTTTCAGGGGACAGTCCCTGGATTGAGGACACTGTCCCCGGACCAAGTCTGCCCCGGTTTTGTTCCTGGATTGGATTTGAACAGGGGCTGGGGCAATTTCAAAGACAGTCAGTGCAGAATAAAAAAAAATTCTCAATTACACACCCCGCTCCAATGCTCCTACTAGCTTAGGGGGGTGTATTTTTTTCTATTATCTGTGCCCCTTTCTGATGATCATGTGATGGTTGGAGTTACTGATTGCTGCCATTACCAGTAAAAAAAATATGCCCCTGGATTTCATTTAAAAAATCTGGTCACCTTACATTAAGGTGAAAAACCTCCTCTCATGCAGCAGCCCCCCCCCCCCAGGCCCCCCATTTACTTACCTGAGCCCCCGTAATTCACGCAAAGGGAATGAGAACACCAGCTCTGTGTCTCATGTCCTGGTTGGATAGATTGATAGCAGCGAAGCCATTGGCTCACGCTGCTGTCAATCAAATCCAATGACACGGGCTGGGGAGCGGGGCCGAGTCCTGCTGTCTGTGTCAATAGATGCAGCAGTAGGACTCAGAAGCATGCGTGCACGGGTGTCCCGTAGGAGAGTGCTTCTCCAACGGGGCACTCGAGAAGAGGAGGAGCCACCAGTGCTGCTGAGGGACCCCAGAAGAGGAGGATCGGGCCACTCTGTGCAAAACCAACTGCACAGAGGAGAGAAGTAGGATATGTTTGCTATTTAACAAAAAAAGAGGGTTTAGTAACCCTTTAAGTTCCCTACCTCACATGCATACATGGGCCAATTTAGACAGAAGCCAATATACCTACCTACCAGCATGTCTTTTAAGTGTGAGAGGAAATCAGAGTAACTGGAGAAAATCCATGCAAGCAAAGGAAGAACTTGCAAACTACATGTAGTCAGGGGCGGACTGACCATAGGGCAGTTCGGGCATGGACCGAGGGCCCGTGACCAGTAGGGGGCCCCATGACAGCTGAGCTTCCCCTTCGATCTACCCGTCAATCACAACTAGCTGATGGGTAGATCGGGTCCTGAATCACTGTGTCCTGCTAAGACTGCAGTGTTTTATACAGATCTCGTGTGATTCGCTCCTCGGGCCGGCCCCTCCTCCCCTTCCGTCCACCCCAGGTGCTTCTATTTGTCATCACCTCGGACGGACGAGCAGAGAGGAGGGGCCGGCAGGGAGGAGCGAATCACGAGAGGTATGTTTACAGCCGCTTCCCGCGCTACTCTGCATCTGAAGGAAAGCTTGTCCTGACCTGCTGTGTCCCAGCATCCTCTCACACTGCCCCATAGCCTGCTCTCACACTGCCTCATACCATCCTCTCACACTGCCCCATACCCTCCTCTCACACTGCCCCATACCCTCCTCTCACACTGCCCCATACCCTCCTCTCACACTGCCCCATACCCTGCTCTCACACTGCCCCATACCCTCCTCTCACACTGCCCCATACCCTGCTCTCACACTGCCCCATACCCTCCTCTCACACTGCCCCATACCCTCCTCTCACACTGCCCCATACCCTCCTCTCACACTGCCCCATAACCTCCTCTCACACTGCCCCATAACCTCCTCTCACACTGCCCCATACCCTCCTCTCACACTGCCCCATACCCTCCTCTCACACTGCCCCATACCCTCCTCTCACACTGCCCCATACCCTCCTCTCACACTGCCCCATACCCTGCTCTCACACTGCCCCATACCCTGCTCTCACACTGCCCCATACCCTCCTCTCACACTGCCCCATACCCTCCTCTCACACTGCCCCATACCCTGCTCTCACACTGCCCCATACCCTACTCTCACACTGCCCCATACCCTCCTCTCACACTGCCCCATACCCTCCTCTCACACTGCCCCATACCCTGCTCTCACACTGCCCCATACCCTGCTCTCACACTGCCCCATACCCTCCTCTCACACTGCCCCATACCCTCCTCTCACACTGCCCCATACCCTCCTCTCACACTGCCCCATACCCTGCTCTCACACTGCCCCATACCCTGCTCTCACACTGCCCCATACCCTGCTCTCACACTGCCCCATACCCTGCTCTCACACTGCCCCATACCCTGCTCTCACATTGCCCCATACCCTGTTCTCACACTGCCCCATACCCTGCTCTCACACTGCCCCATACCCTGCTCTCACACTGCCCCATACCCTGCTCTCACACTGCCCCATACCCTGCTCTCACACTGCCCCATACCCTCCTCTCACACTGCCCCATACCCTCCTCTCACACTGCCCCATACCCTGCTCTCACACTGCCCCATACCCTGCTCTCACACTGCCCCATACCCTGTTCTCACACTGCCCCATACCCTGCTCCCCCTCTCTGCCCCATACCCTGCTCCCTCTCTGCCCCATACCCTGCTCCCTCTCTCTCTCTCTCTCTGCCCCATACCCTGCTCTCTCTCTCTCTCTGCCCCATACCCTGTTCTCTCTCTCTCTCTCTGCCTCATACCCTGCTCTCTCTCTGCCCCATACCCTGCTCTCTCTCTGCCCCATACCCTGCTCTCTCTCTCTCTCTCTCTGCCCCATACCCTGCTCTCTCTCTCTCTCTCTCTCTGCCCCATACCCTGCTCCCTCTCTCTCTCTGCCCCATACCCTGCTCTCTCTCTCTCTCTCTCTCTGCCCCATACCCTGCTCTCTCTCTCTCTCTCTCTCTGCCCCATACCCTGCTCTCTCTCTCTCTCTGCCCCATACCCTGCTCTCTCTCTCTCTGCCCCATACCCTGCTCTCTCTCTCTCTGCCCCATACCCTGCTCTCTCTCTCTCTGCCCCATACCCTGCTCTCTCTCTGCCCCATACCCTGTGCTCTCTCTCGCTCTCTGCCTCATACCCTGCTCTCTCTCTCTCTCCCATACCCTGCTATCTGCCCATACCCTGTTCTCTGCCCCATGCCCTGATATCTGCCAATACTTTGCTCTCTGCTACATGCCCTGATATATGCCCCATGCCCTGATGTCTGCCCATGTCCTGCTCTGTGCCCCCTGCCCTGATGTGTGCCCCCATGCCCTTCTATGTGCCCCCATGATGTGCCCATTGATATGCCCTACTGTGTGCCCCGTGATGTGCTCTACAGTGTGCACCATGATGTGTCCTACTGTGTGCCCAATGCCCTACTATATGTCCCACTGTGTGCCCAATTCCCTCCTTTTGGCCCTGGGATGTGTCCTGAGCCCCCATGCCCTGGTGTCTACCCCATGCCCCGCTCTGTGACCCCATGCCCTGATGTCTATCCCATGCCCTTCTCTGTGCCCCCATGCCCTGATGTCTGCCCCATGCCCTTCTCTGTGCCCCCCATGTCCTGATGTCTGCCTCACACCCTGCTCTGTGCCCCATGCCCTGCTCCATGCCCCTAGGCCCTGCTGTGTGCCCCCATGATGTGTGTGGGTGTAGCTTGAGTGTGGGGAGGGATACAGGGGGCCCCATGATCTCCTGTTGCCCGGGGGCCCCATGAGTTGTCAGTCCGTCCCTGCATGTAGTGTACATTTTTTGAACCATACATTATAGGGGAAAAATAATATTTGCATTTGAGATGTATGTGTCTGATTCCCACTTTCAGTTCATTTTTAATGTATTTGGGTTTGATGAGCACACCCAGCAGATTTAGCTTCATATTCAATTTTGCTTGACTTGTACAAGGTCATTGTGGTGTTTGTATCTTGAAAGCAAGTCAAACATGTTCTAAGTGCATGCTGTGTTTGATATGCATTCAGAAATTATTCACACAGGATGTCTTGGTTCCCCACATTCATGCAGCATTTTCAAATTCAGCAAAATGCATGAACAAGAGAAAATATACTGAGGTCAATTGAATTAAAGAAGAACAGATAAATTGCAAGGGTAAGATTCAATCAAATGCCTGAATGCGTGAGCGAACATGTGAGAACATTTGCTCATATGCACTAGATTAAGGGTTGTAAAGGTTCGTTATTTATTTTCTAAATAGGTTTCTTTAAGCTAGTATATTGTTGGTTCACTTACCGTATCCTTCGATTTCCCTTCTAAATGTTTTTTTTTTCATTGTCTGAATTTCTCACTTCCTGTTTCTTCTCAGTAAACTTGCCACCATCATCCGAGCAGTGGTTAGTCAGCCATAACAGCTTACTGACGAGGAACAGGAAGTGAGAAATTCAAACAAAGAAACATTAGAAGGGAAAATCGAAGGAAAAGGTAAGTGAACCGACAAAGCACTAGCTTAAAGGAACCTATTTAGAAAATAAAAAACTAACCTTTAAAACCCCTTTAAGGTTTTATCTCTAGTGTTTTATTCTTATTTTATATTTAACTATTTTCTTTTAGGCACCCCACGGCTTAGCTGCTATACTTTTGGACACTGGGGCATACTGCACATCTTTAGCAAAGCACCCTTGTAATTAAATTCTGCATACAGTATGGTTGCTGTAGCCTGTGCATGAATACATTTTACACGCACATTAGTAAATGAGGCCCATTCTATTCTAAATGATCCATTGACACCAATGACTTTTATTGCGAACTAAGTGAAAACGTCATTTATGTTTTATTTTGGGCGCATTGAGCTGCATTTCACTAGTCAAATCAATCAAATGAAACCTGGGCTACATTATATAATTCAAATTTCAAACACCCTTTCAAAATGGTTTCCAAAAGCATTTGGAATGTAGGTCCAAGATTTCAATGAACCAACGCTCCAAACCATTTATCACTGACAGGGGTACTTACAAATGTAGAACCTTCCTAGGTGCTGGGATTAGGTAAATTTAGTTGATCCCACTCTATCCAGCGGAGCTGCAGTTTGTTGTTAGGCAAATTTAGTTTGGGCTCACTGTGTGGCTGTTCTGTTTCAGTAGTTTCAGGGTTGATTGCTTACCCCTGATTAGTCCAGAAAGCTCTGGAAATTAGTGGGCAGGAAAATTCTAATCAACAGCTATTTATACAGCCCTGGCTAATCCCTGGGGGGGATTGCCCAGGTGGTAGTTAGGAGCCTGTATAAATACTTTGGGACAGCAGGGTCTTTTTCTTTAGATCAGAGCTTAGGGGGGGTGCTTCAACGTTAGGCCATCCTGCCATGTACCTGTCATGTACCTGCTTTAGGAGGGCTTACCTGGAGGCCTGCTTTGCTGGGAGCTGCAGAAAGCTGACAGAGGGGCTGTCATCTGAGGATCTAATCTGGAATCACAAGGAGAAAGTGTCCCAAGTGTATTGGAAGGAGGCAACCAATTTTCCAAGTACAGACTAGAGAGAGATCCTAGAGACTGTGGGCTGAGGCAATCCCTTGTGTGTTAGAGTCAGCTTTGGGTGTAAAGGGGACATAGTGTCCAGTGTCTTAACCACTTCCCGCCCGGCCAATAGCCGATTTACGGCCGGGAAGTGGTTATGAAATCGTGACAGGCCGTTCTCAAACGGCCTGCACAATTTCATGCCGCACGCGCCCGTGCGGGCGCGCAGCGCGGCGATCGGTGATGCGGGGTGTCAGTCTGACACCCTGCACCTCCGATCTCGGTAACGAGTCTCCGGCGGAGCCTCGTTACCACGTGATCAGCCGTGTCCAATCACGGCTGATCACAATGTAAACAGGAAGAGCCGCCGACGGCTCTTCCTCACTCGCGTCTGACAGACGCGAGTACAGGAGAGCCGATCAGCGGCTCTCCTGACAGGGGGGTTCGCGCTGATTGTTTATCAGCGCAGCCCCCCCTCGGATCGCCACACTAGACCACCAGGGAAATAAAAAAAATACAAAAAAAATACAAAAAAAAATGACAAAAAAAAAGACAAAAAAATAAAAAAAAATGACAAAAAAAAAAAAGGGGGGCAGTAAAAAAAAATGATGCCAATCAGTGCCCACACATGGGCACTGATTGGCAACATTGATCCATCAGTGCCACCCCTCAGTGATCATCAGTGCCACCCCAGTGTCTGTCAGTGCCACCCCACAGTGCCAATCCATGCCCAGTGCCCACCTACCAGTGCCCACCTGTGCCACCTATCAGTGCCCACCTGTGCCGCCTATCAGTGCCCACCTGTGCCGCCTATCAGTGCCCACCTGTGCCGCCTATGAGTGCCCACCTGTGCCGCCTATGAGTGCCCACCTGTGCTGCCTATGAGTGCCCAGTGCTGCCTATGAGTGCCCATCAGTGCCGCCCATGAGTGCCCATCAGTGCCGCCCATGAGTGCCCATCAGTGCCCAATACCAGCGCCGCCTATCAGTGCCCATCAGTGCTACCTAATCGGTGCCCATCAGAACTACCTCATCGGTGCCCATCAGTGCCACCTCATCGGTGCCCATCAGTGCCACCATATCAGTGCCCATAATTGAAAGAGAAAACATACTCATTTACAAAAAAATTAACAGAAAAAAATAAAAACTTTATTTTTTTTTCAAAATCTTCGCTCTATTTTTAGTTGTTGCACAAAAAAAAAAAACGCAGAGGTGATCAAATACCACCAAAAGAAAGCTCTATTTGTGGGGAAAAAAGGACGCCAATTTTGTTTGGGTGCAGTGTAGCATGACCGCGCAATTGTCATTCAAATTGCGACAGTGCTGAAAGCTGAAAATTGGCTTGGGCGGGAAGGTGCGTAAGTGCCTGGTATGGAAGTGGTTAAAGAGCTCAGTCTGTTTAATTATTAGTGAAAGGACTTTTCACCAAAGGAAGAGTAATCTCCTCAACTTGCTACAAGCCTATAATACTACAGAAGAGTAAGTTTCTTCCTATGTGTAGATAGTTTTGGAGTACCCAACAAAATTCTATAACCCCCTCAAAGTTTACCCAAAAATAAAAACACCAAAAAGAAAATCTCTAAATTTGCCAACCCACCTAACCCCCCCCAACCCCCCCCCTCCCAAACTAATAATGCTGCTGTCCAAAGTTGCCCCTGTGCTCCTTCAACCAAAGTGGATGCACTCGAATACAGAAGGTGTGTTACTGGCCAGATCAGCAGGTGAACACAGAGGAGAAAAAAAGAAAACAAATACGGCCTCCACTTCTAATGGTTGGTTAACTGCAATATATAACATTTTGGTTTGGGATGTAATGCCACTTTAAGTCCTACTTATTCCTCTACACAGACTGCCCGCAGCCTCTACCATCTCTCCCCTGCAACTATGTTACAGTGTATGATCTCTAGCATGACACAATTGACAAGTGCTTCGAGATGTATAACAGTGATGATGTTACTACTATATACAATAACCAAAGCACCTGTCAATCATAGCTTGTTCTGAGAGAAGAGCTATGGAAGGGACCCAACAGGCCAACCCACCACAGGCTGCCTGCAGGAAACAAGAGGAGGGGGTACAAGACCAATAACCCTGCATAAGGAGGGAGTAACTAGTCTTTATAACAGGAAGCTCCCGCACAAAGGCAAAGTTTCAAGCTGAATTACCGTAATGATCTGGAAGAAATACGCAAAGGACACCAAGATTCAATGGGCCAGATTCACAGAGCGATTACGCCGGCGTTACAGGAGATGCGCGGCGTAAGTCTAAATTTGCGCATGCGTTTCGATGCGCCGCATCCCCAAAACGAGATACGCAAGAAATCTACTTTTTTTTTGACCGGCGTAATTTCGATAGACAAGCGCATCCGTCCGCGCAAAACTGCGCTAGACACACCATATTCAAATATGCAAATGAGGGAGTTACGGGGATCCACAAAAGAACGTTGTTGCAGCGCAGGCTACGCGCTGTGCGCAACAGCTGCACGTCCTGTCTAAAATTAGACCATATAAAAGGTGGTATAAAATTAGACAATCCGTCTACATGTCAGGTAAAGCAACACTGTTAGTGAGGAGCTGAGCAGTCACACTTGCTGCACAACAATCTGTATGCCAACATGCCAGGGACATCCTTGGTCATATCTATACTACTGATTTTAGAGGAGCAAAGAAGGAGGAGGGCACGGAGGAGGGCACGGAGGAGGGCACGGGAGAGGATATACCGCAGACGCATAGACATCTTTGGCA
This sequence comes from Rana kukunoris, assembly GCA_029574335.1. Lineage (NCBI taxonomy): Eukaryota > Metazoa > Chordata > Amphibia > Anura > Ranidae > Rana > Rana kukunoris. The sequence continues at coordinate 399,052,541 of CM056051.1, forward strand.
TGAGTGATTCTGAGGTGTATCGCATCTTCAGATTCACCCCTCATGCCATCCTGGAATTAACCACAACCTTGCAGGAGGACATCACCAGCCCAACACACCGCTCACATGCAGTGCAGCCACTGGTCAAGGTCCTGGCAACACTCCATTTCCTTGCCAGTGGCTCTTTTCAAAGAACAAGTGGAGTGGTGGCTGGGATGTCACAATCCTCCATGAGCAGATGTGTGCACCAGGTTGTCCCTGCAATCCTCAGACGCATGGCCAACCAAATCATCAAACCCACCACTGAGGAGCTGTGGCTGAAGGCAATGACAGATTTCTACAGAATTGCCAGATTCCCACGCACCGTGGGGGCCATTGATTGCACACATGTGGCACTCCAGCCCCCCCATGAGACAGAGCACATATACTGCAATCGGAAGCATTGGCATTTCATCAACGTACAGGTGATAGTCGATGCCCAAGGCCTCATATGGCATGTCCGTGCCAAACACCCCGGATCCAGCCATGACAGCTACATCTACAATCAGAGCCCCATCCGAATGGAATTCGAACAGAACGTGTATGGGGACACCTGGCTGGTTGGTGAGTGACATGGGTGGCAGGCATGACTGTCCCCCCCCATGATGCACACATCACAAGGGGCACATGCATGACTAACATCCTCCTGTCTTTTCCCTTACAGGTGACTCTGCATATGCACTGGGACCCCATCTCATGACTCCTATCCGGAACCCCCAAACACCAGGAGGGGAAAGATACAATGAAGCCCACGCCCAAACACGTGCAGTGGTGGAGCGCACCCTTGGCCTCCTGAAGTTACGTTTCCGATGCCTGGATAAGTCTGGGGGTACCCTGTTGTATTCCCCAAACTTTGTGTGCCAGATCATCGGTGCCTGTTGCCTGCTGCACAACTTCGCAGTAAGAAAGGGCCTGCAGATTGACATACGTGATGACCTGACCCCTGAACCAGACAATCCTCCCCTAACCGAGGCTACCCCGTCTTCTGAGGGAAGAGCAGCTAGGAGACAGCTCACATTGGGCATCTTTGCACGTTAAACACACACATTAATCATGGCATAATGAAAATGCATGCATGCACACCACTGTGGTCCCTAGCACACACACCCCACATCCTCATCAAATTGGATTGGCACAAGCCCACCATGCAGGACTTGTGAGCAGCAACGCCACGCAATGGCTCCAATTATGTCACTGTACATTCATACACCATTCACACGGACCTGGGGATCACTTCTCCCTGGTCCTGGGGAACCCTTCTCCACCAAAACTGAGGGTGACACCCCTTTTCCGGCAGGAATATCACCCCCACATTCCAAAATCATTCACAACACAAAAAAAAAAAAATGTCCAGCAAAAAAAAAAAAAAAATTCCAGAAAAAAAAAGCCAAAAAAAAAAAAATATCCTGGAAAAAAAAAAGGGGGAAAACAAATTAATGCCGCTGGCGTGAGCCACGCCTGGGGCGCCCACGGCCATGGCCCGGCTCCTCAGGGGAGACTCATGGGGAGGAGGGGGGGGGTAATCCGGAGAAGGGGAGCCCCTTGGGAGGGGAGCCCTGTTGGGGGAGGAGTAGGAGGGGCTAGCCCTTATGGAGGGCTGGCTGCTGCCAGCCAGAGAGGAAGACTCCTCCAAAAACAACAATCCACTGGCTGACATGACATCCTCCTCCTCCTCAAACTCCTCCTCCTCAACCTCCTCCGAGGACTCCGGCATTGTCTGGGGGTCCTCATCAGGCTGCTGTCCTGGGGATGGTGCGGTCAGGCCAGATGGCCCAGCACCCTCCTGCACATCTGTGGATGACACAAAACATTCACAGGTTGGAGGATCCACACACTTGCCACATATTTCCCCCCCCCCACACATGCTACACACCAGATAGGGCAAAAAAACTTTACCTGGCATCACGGCTTCATGACTGGAGTCATAGCCAGGCAGGCCCTCCACCTGTTGTCTATTAAAGGTGTGGGCCACCACACGCTCCTCCGCTGTAAGCCTAACAGGGCATGGTGGGCCCCCTCCAGTGCCCCTGGCATGGGCTGCCATCTGCCCCAGCTTCTTTCGGACCAAACGCCGGAGATCATTGATTTTCTTTTCGATCCCCTCGCGTGTCCGGGTCTCCCCCCCCCCCCCCCCCCCCACTGAATTTACCTGGTCGGTAATGTGCTGCAAAATCTCCCTCCTCCTGGCCGGGGTGGTGTTGGCACTCTCCGGGCCGTGGAGGAAACGCCAATATTGGTTAATGGCCCGGGCAATTATTTGTTTCTCCCCCAAAGAAAAATTCAACTTACGCTTCCTCTCAGTCATACTCATACAACAACTCTCTCCCAAACAATCACCAAAAATCACTCACAAAAACGAGCAGGAAAAATCAAGCAACAAAACAAACAAACCAAAATCTATCAACCAAAAAGTCTCACAACCAGTCACCAAAAAAACACTTTCAAATATATTCTACAAAACACTAGATCAAACAGTCAACAAATATCACAAAGACAAGTCACAACGCAACAAACAAAAGAACAAAAGCACCTTGCTGTATAGGAAGGGATACAAAGGGATGTACTTTTGCAAAGGAAGTGCGTTTGTGTCTGTCTATTTATGCTGTCTGCGTAGTTCACTAAGTTGCCCGGGTCCACTTCCAATTTCACTGATTGCGTCGTTCCCGAGTTGTGAGCATGGTCTGCTACATGTGCGCATGCGCGATCCGGCCGGCCCTTCATTTGCATGGGGTCACGGCTCATTTCAATGTAACACGCCCATGTCCTTCCCAATTTGAATTACTCCGCCTTACGCCTCTGAAATTAAGTTGCACCGGCGCTAATTTCTGCGCAAATCAAACGAGAATACGGTGATTGCCGCGTTACATTGCGCCGGTCTAACGTAAAGGAGGTGCGCTACGCCGGTCAAAAAATGCGCCGATGTACGTGAATCTGGCTCAATGTATTGTATTTAGACAATAATTACTTATCCCAGGGATCAGCTTCAAAGCAATCATGTCATCAGACCATGCATAATGTATTTCAACAACAATATTCCCATACGATTACGTGCAGTTAACATATTTTATGCATTATATTTATCTGTCAAGCCTCCTTTTTAAAGCATACAAATGTCCTGAGACTGCTGCTGGGTGTTGTCATCTTGGATGTGATGTCAGCAGTCCGATGAGACTTAAGCCGACCATACATTGACCAAAATTCAGTATGTATAGATTGATGTATAGATTCAATATATGCATGAATCTATCCATTAAGCATATAGAGGGGAGGCGTGATAGAGGGGGCAGTGCACGGGTGCCCCTAATGGGTGGTCCACCCCTGCTCTCCCATCTCTCTCTTGCGAAGCAGCAGTGGGTGCCACAACTGTCAATCCACCAGTGTGAAAGTTGTTATATGGAACAGGAAATTTGTCCTTAAAGTGGATGTAAACCCTCCATACACCCAGTGAAGTGAACAGCCTCAGATGATACACAGGGATGAACCAAATCTCCCTATATAGGTTTTACTTGTATTTCTGCTGTCTTCACATTTATATACTGTTTAGATCATCTAAAGATTTTCTCTTCCTAATTAACACAGAGTGTGATGTCTGGGCATACAGCCAAGCTAGTTAAAGTTGCTGATTGGAGGAAAGGCTCACACCCCATCTCATCATAGGCAGAGACTCTCAGAGGTGTTTTGTAATATGGCCAGCTCCCTGTTAATCTATTTTAGCAACCTCCTCTGACAGAAATTTCAGGCTGCTTTTATCTAAAGTGTCAGGGAATTTGTCAGGAGTTATCAGGCTGATAACAAAGGAATGATTCAGGAGAGAGCTTTGGGACTTAGCTCTTTGAAGAGAGATAACAAAATACTGCATATATACGTGCCCATCTCAAATTTCATGAATTGAGTTTACGTCCACTTTAAAAGAGAAGTATGGCAAAAGATTTTTTGGCCATACTTCTCAAGGAGTACACTTGCTTTTTCTCTACTGTGTCCCAGAATCAGCCAACAGTGGGTTAAAGCTAGTTCTCAGCTGACATCACAAAGTCCCTGTAACGAAATATCCCACACTCCGCTTGAGTGCTTTCGTCATATACCGCTTCCTTCCAGTCTGAATATAGATATCAGATATTCCAACCACTGAGAACCATAAACAAGACAATACTCATTTGGTTGCTCCCCATGAACTGTTTATTAGAACAAAAATACAGTTTATATACAGTTGAAGAGGAGGTTCCCCCCTCCTGCTCATATTACTCTAACAATACACCTGTAACCAGAAACATAAATTAACATGAAATAATTAACTTATCCCTTAAAGCAGCCGATGTGACTCCGTGCCTACCTGACTATTGTTGTAATGAATCAGGATTTCACTACAGGTGAGACTTGTTGTCACCGAGCTTCACACAGCAGATAATACATAATTGTAAGTATAAACACAGGACACCTTCTCAGAATAGCAGGAGCTCCAGTAGGAGTTGGCCCGTCTCCTACATTGTACAGAGGCCAATGTGATCAGCTCTTTCAATTAACATGTCGAGTTCAGAATCAAACAAACCAAGAATGGTCTTTATATATATCCTGGGAGATATTGTGGCTAAATACTACTGTCCCATTTTAAGTAATCCAAGCCATATATTCTCAGTAGGGATGAGCTCCGCATTCGATTCGAACGTATGTTCGACTCGAACATTGTGTGTTCGTACGTTCGACGAAATTCGAACAAAACGGGTAGTTCGCGCCAAATTCGAGTGACGTGCAACGGCCCATAATTCACTGCGGCATTGCGTGCTGATTGGCCAAACATGCACTATGACCCTGCATGCTTGGCCAATCACAGCACGCAAAAAACGGAGAGCCATAATTGGCCAAAGCCAGGGTGGCTTTGGCCAATTATGGCTCAGGGCTTTAGCACACGCCCCACACTATATAAGGCCGTCTGCTGGGCGGCCTCGTGTAGAGTGTTCCAGCGCTGAACAGAGATCAGTCAGATAGACAGAGAGATTGTCTTTTCATATAGCTAGATAGAGCAGGCAGGCTAGTAAGTTTAGCTTAATTTACAGTGTGTAGAGAATATATATACATCCCTAGGAGTTGTACATATATTTATACACTGTATAGCTTAGCTAGATCAGTTCTTCCTAATTTACTGGCAGGCAGGTGATTGTGCTATTTAAAGACATTATCACAGGTATAGACACCCAGCAGGTACAATATTTAACCTCTTGAGATCCGCGCTATAGCCCGAATGACGGCTTCAGCGCGGATCTGAATATCCAACAGGCCGTCAATTGACGGCTTCCCCTTTGGGCGTTCCCCGCGCGCGCTCCAGAGTGTGCAGCGGGGAAACTCTGTGTTGGCCAATCAGAGTGGCCGTTTGCGATGCGATCTGTGCAGCCAATGAGAGATGATCTCATATGTAAACATATGAGATCATTTCTCATTGCCGGCTCACACAGAGACAGCGTCCTGTCTCTGGAGAGGAGACCAATCTGTGTCCCTTGTACATAGGCAAACAGATCGGTCACCTCCCCCAGTCACCCCCTCCACCTACAGTTAGAACACTATGTAGGGAATACATTTAACCCCTTCCTCACCCCCTAGTGTTAACCCCTTCAATGCCAGTCACATTTATACAGTAATTAGTGCATATTTATAGCACTGATCGCAGTATAAATGTGAATGGCGCCAAAAATGTGTCAACAGTGTCCGATGTGTCCGCCATAATGTCGCAGTCCCAATAAAAATCGCAGATCGCTGCCATTTCTAGTAAAAAAAAATATAAAAAATAACAATTCTGTCCCCTTTTTTGTAGGCGCTATAACTTTTGCGCAAACCAGTCGCTTATTGCGATTTTCTTTTAAATTAAGATATTTATTATAGCAATTTTTTTTCAAAATTGTCGCTCTTTTTTGTTTATAGCGCAAAAAATAAAAACCGCACAGGCGATCAAATTCCACCAAAAGAAAACTCTACTTGTGGGAAAAAAAGGACGTCAATTTTGTTTGGGAGCCACGGCGCACGACCGTGCAATTGTCAGTTAAAGCGACGCAGTGCCAGAAGCTGAAATTTCACCTGGGCATGAGGGGGGTATATGTGCCCAGTAAGCAAGTGGTTAAAGGAATTTTTCATATATTTTTTTTTAATTTAAGCATCATTAAAATCACTGCTCCTGGAGCAGTGATTTTAATGATGCTTAAATTAAAAGAAAAATTCCTTTAAATATTGTACCTGCTGGGTGTCTATAGTTGGCTTGTGAAAACGTCTTTGAGAACCTGGGTCTTGCCCGAGGGAACATGTATCAATGGAAAAAAGTTTTAAAAACAGTAATTTTTTCAGGAGTCCTGCTCCTGAAAAAAACGACCGTTTTTAAAACTTTTTTCCATTGATACATGTTCCCTGGGGCAAGACCCGGGTTCTCAAAGACGTTTTCCAACAATAACTTGAATATTGGGCTTTAAAATGAGCACTTTTGAATTTGAACGTTCGAGTCCCATAGTCTTAAATGTTCACACGAACGGTAGGTCTGTTTGAACGTTCTGGTGCAAACCGAACGCGGGGGTGTTCAGCTCATCCCTAATTCTCAGTTACCATGTGCCCCTAAAGGACACAGGATGACTTAGACATAAGAGGTGCATGGGGAGCTAAAACAAGGGTTTCACAATCTTTCCAAGGGATTCTGTGTTCCACTGGCCCTTCCGTCACAGTTCCTTTCAGACTCTGGAAGGATCCCGATCATATTGTCAGAATCCACCAAGCTTCCTGATTGACAGTCATCTATGCCTGCCCCTTCCCCAACCCTCACTGGAGGGGCAGAGCGGAGAGCTGCAACTTAGGGTAACTGCTCTAATTATAGGAAAATCGGACCTTGTGTTCAATTCCGATAATGATTTTCTAGTCTGCACCTTCAGGTTTTGTCATCCGAAAAGTTGGAACCGGCTGTCAGAAGCACTATACTAATGATCAGATAACTGGCTGATCATTGGTCGTACAAAATTTCTCTTCTGATCTTCTTATCGTGTGTCCAGGCCTTTAGAGAATATTGCTATTATTCATGAGAGGACTCTTACTTACGGAAGGATAAACACCTCAACGCAAGTGCTTGAACCATTCCATACACTTTTCTTTAGACATACTTTAGCCCGTGTAAGTTCCAGGTTGAAGTAAAACATTGAAAGAGACTTCAATGAGCAAACAATGTAGAAAATGGATGGTATCAGTATTGGTAGAAGAGAGGAGCGCTATCCACCACACCTGTTACTTTGTCCTGAATGGGCAAAGTACAGGTTCTCTTTTAACTGTTTAAACTTCCTAGGTGTCGGAATTATGTTTTATTATGATTCTGCTATCTATAGGAAACTCAGGAGTATAAAGAGAGACTGTGAGGGAGATATTGACTTTCTGTCCAGGATTAAGTGTTCATGGATGGAGATAGGGGGATGGCAAGCTGACACATATTTTTATATCTTGCCAATTATTAATGTCTCTTTCATAGACGCACTGCCTCATGCTTATGATGACTTTCATTTGCCAGAAAAGAGAAAACATTTTGCAAATGAGGGGACAAGCTTCTCGGGGCTTGTCTCAATAGTGCAACCATAAATAATTAAAGCAAGCGCAGTGACAGTTACCAGCATCGGCTGCATGTGGAAGGCAATACACCACTTATATAAGGATCCTTTTAGTCTCAACAGTGTAATTGATTTCTAGCAAGGGTCATGAATTATGCACAGCTGTAAAGTGACAACTGCTAGAATTTCTTATTACTCCAATATGTAATACAACTACCGCATAACAGGAATATATAATCAGGGTGAGTTCACAATGAGGAGCTACAGAGGTAACTAGTATCCTGTATTATTATGGAAGGTAATTAAACTTAGTACTGATTATAAAAGCAACCCAGGGCAATCAATTATTGAGCTGGGATTATGATCCAGCTGTTTCATGTTATCTATTGAAGCCAGATTCATCACTTTTTTTTTTCTCATACTGTTTTATTGGATCTTATTTTAAATTACACAGCATACATCCATAGGTGTGCACCCCAAAGTTACATATTTACCGGCCCCTTCCCCCACTCATCCTAAAACATCCCTGCAGCAACAGCCAGAGGGAGAGGAGAGTAGGGAAGCAGCCAGCGCTGCAAGGGGAAGTAGGGGGGAACCTAGGCAGTAAGGGGAATCTGTGCTGCACAGGGTGATTAGGGTGTGCCTGGGCACATCTGGAACACCCTGTGCGCACACCTACGCATACATCCATATACCCATGTAAGATGTAATCAATGACGACAAAAAAACAAACACTTGTGTTAAATATGCATAGTTTACAGTGATGGCTGGTGCTAAACTTTTTTGAGTGGGGGGCAGCAAACAACACCCCCCCACCCCAGATCTGCACTCACCGATCCGCACTTACCCCTCCACGGCACAGTCCCCCTGCACTCAGCTCCTCTGCGGCTTCCTCGGCTTCTCCTCTCGGCCAACCCCATTTGCCTCCTGTCCTGATTGGCCGGGAGGAGAAGCTGAAAGACCATAGCGAAATTGATTCGCTATTGTCACAAGCGGGTGAGTTCGGGCCGCAGTACTCTGCATCCCAAGCTCAACCTTTTTAGGCCTCATGCACACTGGACCTTAAAAAAACATTATAAAAACGCCAGTAGCTTTGCAGTAAGTTTTTCAAAGTTTTTGCAATAGCGTTTTTTAGCAATTTTTTTTTGAAGAAAATTATTATTTTTTGAATGGATCAAAAACGTTAAAAAATGCTTTGAGCGTTTATCAATGTTTATCAGCGTTAGAGCATTTTTACAGCTGAAAAACATCTCCCAGAACCCACTAGTTTTGGGTTTTTTTTTTACTGCTCGAAACACCACTGCTCAAAACATCTTATGTGTGCACGGACACATAGGATAACATGATGGAGAGTTTGACTGTAGAAAACGTCTACAGCTAAAAACAGCTGCTGTTAAAATGTCAAAAAACGTCCAACGTGCATGAGGCCTTAAAGCCAATTAGAGCCTAATGCCACGTTCACACGATCGGTTTTCCCATCGGAAAAAGTCAGATGTGAGCTTTTGGACGGGAATTCCGACCGTGTGTATGCTCCATTTGACTTTTTCTGTCAGAATTTCCACCAGCAAAAGTTTGAGAGCAGGTTCTCTATTTTCCTGACGGAAAAAATTCCTAGTTGAAAAACCGTTTGTCTGTTGCGCAAAAAAAAATGCATGCTCATAAACAACAGAAGAGCCAAACTGCCTATTGAACTTCATTGATCTCAGCTTGTCATATGTGTTGTACGTCACTGCATTCTTTTTGTTTTTTCTCAATACAATTTATATGGACAAATTTTAATTGTTCCATATTCAAAGAGACATATAAGGCCTCGTACACACCAGGGGATATGTCCGCTGAAAACGGTCCGATGGATCGTTTCAGCAGACATCTCCGCTCGTGTGTATGGGCTAGCGGACAGATTTCTCCACCCGACAGATTTCAAAGCATGCTTTGAAATCCATCCGGTGGAATCTGTCCTCCCGACATGTCTGCTGGTTAGTACACTTACCAGCAGACATGTCGTCCCCCACCGCCGCCGCGCCGCCGCCGAATGGATTCGGCGAATGCGCGGAAGTGTTTAACTTCCTGGTGCGGTGACGTGGCGGTGACGTGGCGGCGTCACCGCCGCGTCACCGCGCCGTCCGGCGGCGGGGAATTTGATCCGATGGTGTGTACACGCCATCGGATCAAACTCCCGATCGGACATATCCGATGGAAATGGTCCGCGGACCGTTTTCATCGGATATGTCCGATCGTGTGTACGAGGCCTAAGTGTGCTTTATCAAAGAAACAAATTTAACAACATGGGAAAACAAATCAATATGTCAAGTGCCAAAGTAGATGGTGTGCGGCAAACACACTAGAGCACTAAGTATTGCAATGAACATATTGGAAGTCCATGGAAGTAACTAGCAGAGGAGGTCAGATAGGCCTGTGTACGTCATGTGAGGTTGGGAGGGGGCATCACGGCCCGAACACCCCCAAGGGGTGCTAAACTGTCCTCGTCATCAAGTTCTTGACTGGCGGAATTTGGTGTGACCGTTTGTATGCAAGACAAGCTTAAGCGGAACTCTGTCAGAAAAAACATCCAAGGCATCAGGCTCTAATCATGTGGTTTGAGAAAAATAAATAAAAAAGGATGAGTCCAGGACCCTGCATGCATCCCCCACATGCAAACTAGGGGAGTGGTGCCCCTGCTCCCCTAATGGACCGGCCACTCCTGATCATGTCATAAATTGCATAATAAAGTATAGCGACAAAACATTTTGCTATATGGTAGCAAAAATAATCTATCAGTGCAACTCTTTATTGAATATAATAATAAATACAAGTAATAAAACTTCCTAATAATGAATAGCAATAATGTGCAAATAATGATGTGCAAATTAGAATACAATAAATTGCCTCCACCTTGTTGTTGCTGACACAAAAAAACGTGTTCACTTTACATTAAACATATATAATACCAAAACAGTGCTGCGATACCAGTATAAAGCAAAATGATAAATTTCATCATCAGATAAAAAAACATGATAAAAAATTGTGACAAAATGATTTAAAGGGGTGTTCCACCCACAAAAATGACCTTTTCTTAACCCACTCCTCACCCCCATACATGCCACATTTGGCATGTAATTTTTTTGGGGGGGGAGTGGGGGCTTCAGTAGGAGTGGGACTTCCTGTCCCACTTCCTGCTTCCGCCGAGGGGCTGGTTAGGCGATTAAGCTTAATCGCCTACACCAGCCCCCTCCCTGTAGGCGATCACATGGGACACTGACAGGTCCCATGCGATCGCCTCTCCAATCAGCGGCGAGCCGCGCCGCGCACGCATGCGCAGTACGGCTCGCGCATGCGCAGTGGGTGCCCGGCCGTGAAGCCGAAGGCTGTCACGGCTGGGTGCCCGCAGTGGAGATGGAGACGCCGGCTGGGGAGGGGGGGAGAGGAGCGGAGCCCCGGTCGGCGCGTCGCTGGAACGCAGGACCAGGTAAGTGAGTGTTTATTAAAAGCCAGCAGCTACACTTTTTGTAGCTGCTGACTTTTAATAAACAAAATTTTGGCTGGAACACCCCTTTAATTCATGTGTATAGTCCCAATAAAACAGTTGCTTCAAATCCCCAAATCTCATCGAGAGTAAATCTTCATCCAAACTGGTGCACAATAAATGTTCAAAAAGTTCTGGTGCTCTCCTCCACCAATGTGCTCTAGTCGCTCACCTTACAGTCTGACCCCTTTTTTACCAGTAGGTCCTTAAAGGGGGCCCACTGCTAAAACAGGGGTCAGACTGTAAGGTAAGTGGCTAGAGCACATTGGTGGAGGAGAGCACCAGAACTTTTTGAACATTTATTGTGCACCATTTTGGATGAAGATTTACTCTTGATGAGATTTGGGGATTTGAAGCAACTGTTTTATTGGGACTATACACATGAATTAAATCATTTTGTCACAATTTTTTTAAGCCTCGTACACACAATCGGATTTTCCGTAAACTTTTGTCCGAAGGGCGTGTTCCTGGATTTTGCCTTGCATACAAACGGCACACAATTGTTCACCAACAAACACAAACGTAGTGACGTACTTGATGTACTATGTGATTTTTCAGCTCTTTAGCGCCACCATTTTGGTACCTTGTGACAACAGACCATCGTTCACGGAAATTTTTAAAGTCTGCCATCCAACATCCAACATTTGGCCAACAAAATCCAACAACAATTATCCGATGGAGCATACAAACGGACGGATTTTCTGCCAACAGCCTGTCATCACACAATTCCCGTTAAGCCTTGTGCACACAATCAGATTTTCCGCAGACAAAGCCTTGGACTTTTTGTCCGAAGGGTGTTGACCAGGAATTTGTCTTGCACACAAACGGCGCACAATTGTCGGCCAACAAACACGAAAATATGTGTTTTTTCTGCTCTTTAACACCATCCTTCGGGCACCTTCTGCTTAAGTTGTGTCTGGTGAGTATTGATTCCGAGCGTGCGTGTTTGTACTTTGGACCTTTGTCTGACGGACTTGTGTACACACGATCGGAAAGTCCGAAAACAGACCGTTGTTTGCGGAAAATTTTAAAGCCTGCCAGCCATTTGTTTGTGGAAGATCAGACAACAATTGTCAGATGGAGCATACAAACAGTCGGATTTTCTGCCAACAGCCTGACATCACACAATTCCTGTTGGAAAATGTGTGTGTACGAGGCTTTACTCTGTAGGTGTAGAGTAAGATAAGAAAGAAAATAATAGGGAAAGGGAGGTATAGAAAGGACTGGTGGTTGCTTGGTCTCTCCTATCCCCTATTAAATGGTTAGAAATGGAATCTCAATTTCTCCCCTAATTAAATGAATAAAATTAATATTTAAGTGATAGTCTCTTCTTAAAGAATGGAACAGTCTCTAATTTTCCAGGGTTTCTGAATGGAATCATATAAGCTAATGATATTATTAAACTGGGCTGGTGTTCCATGTTTTGTGCCTCACTGATTAAAAAATAAGGGTCAGATTTAGAGAGGGGGGGGGGGGTGTTTTTTTTTTTTTCCATTGCCAGGTAATTATGGTAATGGGAGACCAAGAAGCTAGCACAAGAGGGTTTGTGGTAGAACGTGTTTAGTTATTGCTCTAGGAATTTTTGGACTATCTTCCAGTAAGGTTGTATTTTTGGACACATCCAATAGCCAGTGGTTGACTTGCATCATCAGCAGTTTGTTGGTATTGCAGGGTTAATGGGGTGTAAAACTCTAGCGTATGATACAAATTGTATAGTATTTTATATTGATTTTTCTTTTATGTGTACTGACATGACACCTGACCATGTTGAATTGTGGCTGGGTGGTTCAGTAGTGGTAAAAACTGCGGCTCAGCAACCTATTTTACCACCTTTTAGCCACACAGGTAAACAAGATAGTGCTTCTACAAAACAGCTCAGTAGTAAGAGCTTGTGCAGCCATGCCCCGCAGGGCTTGCTGATTACTGTGGTCACTCTTCCCAGCCATACGTCCATCTGTCAATCACTCATAGACATAGAACAGTCCATAAGCTTTGTTTTTTTTGTTTTTTTAGGGGATTAACTTGGATGGGTAAAGGATAGTTATGGGATGCCCAGAATGATTCAACACAAGTTGCTTTGGACTTCTATTTACTCTTGAGTATATACACTCCAGTATTCTCTCCAGCACAAACACTTGCTTAAGACCTCTTTCACTTTCTCCTCCAGCACTTCACTTGCTGCACAACGTTACTCCTCCAGCACTTCTTTTGCTGCAGACCGTTACTCCTCCAGCACTTCCCTTGCAGCAGACTGTTTTTCCTCCAAACAAGCTAGCACTGCATGGTTAGGTCTGACACTAACTCAGCCAGGCTTTCCGTGGCTTGCCTTTTGCGGGCAGGGACCTTGAGTCCCTGTGGTGTAGAAATAATGCTGATGCTAACTGTCCTCTATTCTGCCACCAATCCAAAATAGCTCTCTTCAGGCTCTGCCAGCCAGCCTGGCTGCAATTACCTCTCTCCACTGCACTTTCCACAGTCTGCTCTTCTGGTTCTGCACCCATCTCTAACTGCAATCTCCCAGTTCTCTCAGGAGTGCCTCCCCAGTCCTGCCGACTGTGCCTCACCCACCGGCACTTCACTTGCTGCGACCAGTTGTCCTCCCTGGAGTCTCTTAGCAGTGTTCTCTCCCGCTGTCCTCTACTTTCTCTCTTATGTGCCTCTTTTCCTGGATCATTTCTCTCTTTCCAGATGCACCCGATCCCCAGCCCAAGGACCCCCCCAGACTGGGGAGCTTCTTGTGGGCCCTGACAGCCTCCACACTCTCTCACTCCAGCTCTTCCTCCTGACAATTCCTCCCCACCTGGGCTGACCCTAGGTATTTAAGGAGGTCCGCCACCTTCCACTCCAAGTTGGGGATTAGTCAGGGCTCCTTAGAATACCCTAGGCAACTCCACCTCTCCTCTCATCCTCTCTTCTAGCACCTTCTAGAAAAAGAGAAAGGTGACAGTGATAATACCTGTGAGTCACCAGCTAATACCCAGAGAAAGAGATGGGGAGGGAAGGAGAGAGAAGGAAGGAAAGAAAGAGGGATGGAGGGACAGCAGGCCCAGATTCTACACCACAATAGCAATCTGTGTATTCCAGAAAGTTTAACAATCAGCAGATAACGATACTCCAAGCACCATCCCCCCAGACAGATTCCATCAAACAGATGCTGTAAAACCTTGGTTTGAGAGTAACTTGTTTGAGAGCATTTTGCAAGACAAGCAAAACGTTTTAATAAATTTTGCCTTGATATACAAGCGATGTATTGATATAAGAGTAGCGTCATCTCACAACTGAGTATAAAAAAAAAGAGAGGAGCCTCTAAGTGTAGCAATATGGTTATATTTAATGAAGGTACAACATTTAGCAACTTATTGCTACACTTAGAGGTGCCTCTCTTCTCTTTTATACCCTGTACAAAAAATGCTTTGATATACAAGTGCTTTGGATTACAAGCATGTTTCTGGAACGAATTATGCTCGCAAACCAAGGTTTTACTGTACAAGAGATGGTCGGATACTGCAGTCATGATAGAAGAGATGGTCAAAGAGTGTGCGGACATGATACAGGAGACGGTCAGAGAGTGTGCGAACATGATACAGGAGATGGTCAAAGAGTGTGCAGACATGATACAGGATACGGTCAGAGAGTGATCAGACATGATACAGGAGATGGTCAGAGACTGCGGACATGCTACAAGTGACGCTCAGAGAGGGTACAGACATGGTACAAGAGATAGTCAGAGAGTGTGTGGACATGCTACAAGAGATGGTCAGAGAGTGTACAAATATGGTACAGGAGACTACTGAGAGTGTTGCGGACATGGTACAGGAGATGTCAGAGAGTGTGCGGACATGGTACAGGAGATTGCAGACATGATACAAGAGATGGGGTCAGAGATTGTGGACATGATAGAGATGGTCAGAGATGAAAGACACAGCTGACAGCACAGAGCGATGAGGAGGACTTGTGTACAGAGAAGAAAGATGGGGGTGATAATCCATCAGTCCTATCGTGTCCCTTCTCGGTTGGTCCCTGCACTCCTCTGAGCACAGTCCAGCCCCTCCTTTCACCTGTGTCCCTGGGGGCATGCCCACTGCATTCAGGGTGGCACTATGATGTTATGTTCATGTGACCCCCCCCGCCCGAGCTGAAGCCCTAGCTTAAGCCTGAGCTTGGCCTAAGCTTGCCCAAGGCTGAGTAGCACATGTGCAGTTCCAAATGGCCCATGGCCATGTTTTCACAGGTGGAAGCTGCGGCCATCCGACTCCAGTGATCTTGTGGACCTCTTAGTATTCTGACAGAACACGGAAAAAAGATAATTTCCTGTGATTCTTACCGGGACACGGTCAGACTGGGACATGGGTCTTAATCAGAGCTTTTTTTCTCAAAAAATAGGTGCAGGAACTCAACCACGACCCGTTCAGATTTCACAAACAGTAGAAGGGTCTTAAAGGGGCATTAAATACCAGATTTGCATTACATACAGTGTGCAGAGTTCAGGGGGTTACAAAGCAGTCACTTGTAAACACAGAAACCAGACTTCTGTGTTCACAAGTGATCGTGGTGAGCGGGCACCAAAGGGTCTGAGCCAAAGGTGGTGGAACTGAGTTCCACCAAGTTTCCCCAGAAAAAAAGCCCTGGTCTTAATAAGTGAATGTTGCCAACAGTCCCAGGACTGTTAGCAACTATGCTTAATTGCCTTGTGCCCAACTCACCAGTCTTGAGTGCTCTCCCAGGGTTTGGCTGACTGACACCTTTTTGCACCCACTGTTTTTCTTGGTCAATACAGAAGTCTACTGAATTCAGTCTTCATTGTGTCTGTGGTTTATTTAAAGGGATATACGTCAGAACCCAGTGAGCCAGAAGGGCTGGGAAGTTCCCAGGGTCGGGGCAGTACAAGAGGACAAGCAATATCCAGTGGCTTCTACAGGGGTAGCGCCACACAAGAGACTGTTTAATGCTGCTTCAGTCACCAGTACCTGTTTGACATGTAACTGCATGCTTCTTGGGTCTTGGGTCCTGATTGGATAGATTGATAGCAGTGCAGCCATTGGCTCCCGCTGCTGTCACTCAAATCCAATTACGCGGGGGACGAGTGCTGCTGTCCGTGTCAATGGACGCAGCAGCAGGACACAGGAGCACACCCACACGGGTGCCCCGAGTAAGAGCGCTTCTCCAATAGGGGCACTCGAGAAGAGGAGGAGCCAGGAGAGCCGTTGAGGGACTCCATAAGATGAGGATCGGGACAACTCTGTGCAGAACCAACCACAGGTAAGCATGACATTTTTTTTTGTTTGTTTTTTAAACTGCACCATTAATTATTATTTAAGTGAAATTTCTAACTTAAGAAAAGTTTCTCGGTTTACTAGAAAACCTCATTAGAGCACTCGTAGCACTTGTGTCTAAATGCTCTTTGAGAGAGTCATTTTAGAATTATGTTTCATTGTTCAGGGGTTAATGGTGTGCTGTGGTGTGCCTTCCCCCTGCATGTGTCACTTCCTTTCTGAAGGTATATATGCAGGAGGGGGTGAGGCCTAGTGGTTCTTTGGTGAGTCGATAGAGAGACCATACACGTGGAGATGTAGTAGTTGTACCAGGAGCAAGGTTATCAGATAGCGGAAAAAATCTCTGAACTAAAATTAGTAAAACTTTAATAACCGTTATTGGGATCAAGCACAAAAAAGGTATGCACACCACAGACCCAGTCCTTTTTACAAGGGAGAATGAAACTGTTATGTTTCTTCAGAAGATTGCACCTTAATGTGTTCCTATGGAAACTACTAAAGAACTGAATGTACTACTGCATTGCTTCAATAAAAGAAAATTCTGGTTAAGAGCAATGTCTGGTCTGATTTCTAATGGAGAGAGAGAGCGAGAGTGTGCTTCAGTGTGTATATAAACTAGGAAACAAAGTGTCAACTGTCAGATTAACCCTCGGGGTGATGAAAAGTGTCAAGTAACGGGAAGGAGGAGCAACCAACTCGGAAGTGAAAGAGCAGTGATAGCCAGTCATAGAGGTTGGGTATATGGGGTGGCTTTGTGCATGGCACACCCTACTGAGTGACTAGGTTCCTATCTTAGGGCCCACTGAGGAGCAGAACCCTCCTAAGGACTGGGCCTGGAATGGTGTGCAAGGCCTCACAAAGTATTTGCTCCCCTCTTTGCCTTCAGGCTGAACAAGACAAGGAGCTAGTGCAGGGAAATCACCGTTCAACTCTATTCTCCTCAAAATGACTCTGTAGTCAGTGCCAGGACAAGTACCACTGACAGGTGAAGGGACGTTATCTTTCTGGTGTGGGGGCCAGTGAAGTCGTTTAGCCATGAGTGGCACTGAACTCACATATGCAACAGTACAATACACTCAACATGCAGTTCCCCAATGTTAACAAATAATGCTCTCCCCCCTGAATGCTTCTGCCTCCTTCCTAACCTGTTCTTTGCCCACACAGAGCAAGAAAAAGAAATACCTGGTAAATATACTTCTAGGTATTGGACAGCATGGGCCTAATTAACTATAGTATCTAGGTCGGCAAATGGGTAAACAACTGGTCACAAGCGACTGAAAACCCTAGATAATGACTAAATCTAGTCAGAAATGGTGTTCACTATAGCACGCAGTTAATACATAGTCTCAAAATTAAATTCAGTATAGGTCACATAAATCAGTGACCGTCTAAATCAGTAGTCATGGTAGAAGCAGGTGAATTGCACATGGAAATAATGTTGAGAGCAAAGGGGTTGTAAAGGTGCAATATTTTTTCCAAAATTGCTTCCTTTACCTTAGTGCAGTCCTCCCTTACTTACCTCATCCTTCGATTTTGCTTTTAAATGTCCTTATTTCTTCTGAGAAATCCTCACTTCCTGTTCTTCTGTCTGTAACTCCACACAGTAATGCAAGGCTTTCTCCCTGGTGTGGAGTGTCATGCTCGCCCCCTCCCTTGGACTACAGGAGAATCAGGACGCCCACTAACACACAGCTCCTTTCTCTATCTGCAGCGTAGAGAGCTTCCTGTAGTCCAAGGGAGGGGGCGAGCATGACACTCCACACCAGGGAGAAAGCCTTGCATTACTGTTAATGCTTCAGTATGTCATAGTACATGTTGGCATTTATGGTCCCCTCAATGAGCTGTAGCCCCCGATTGATGGCAGCACTCATGTAGCCCCAGACGATGACACTCCCACCACCATGCTTGACTGTAGGCAAGACACACTTGTCTTTGTACTCCTCACCTGGTTGCCGCCACACACACCTGACACCATCTGAACCAAATAAGTTTATCTTGGTCTCATCAGACCACAGGATATGGTTCCAGTAATGCATGTTCTTAAACCCCATACACACTATGGGCCAGATTCAGGTAGGAGCGCGTATCTTTGTGCGGGCGTAGCGTTTCCTATTTACGCTACGCCACCGCAACTTTGACAGGCAAGTGCATTATTCACAAAGCACTTGCTCCGTAAGTTGCGGCAGCTTAACGTAAATTGGCCGGCGTAAGCCCGCCTAATTTAAATGTGTAAGAGGTGGGTGTGTTTTATGGAAATGAGCCGTGACCCCATGTAAATGAAGTGCTGATCGTACGGCGCATTCTCAGTATCACGTCAAATTTTTCCCCTAAGTTACGCCGGCTCAATGCCTGTGACGTGAACGTAACCTACGCACAGCCCCATTCCCGGAAGACTTACGCAAACGATGTAAAAATATACGCTTGTTCCGACGTCCATACTTTGCATTACCTGCGCCTGCTATAGCAGGGGTAACTTTACGCCGGACGTAAGCCTAACGTAAATAGCGTAGTGGGCGTATCTGCTTAATTTACATATTCGATGCGTAAATCTACGGAAGCGCCCCTTGCGGCCAGCGTAAATATACACCCAAGATACGACAGCGTAGGAGACTTATGCCGCTCGTATCTTGGCCAAATCTATGCGTAACTGATTCTAAGATTCAGGCGCATAGATACGACAGCTCACATTCGCACTTACGATGGCGTACGTGGAGATACGCAGTCGTAAGTCCTTGGTGAATCTGGCTCTATCAGTTTTCCTACAGGTTTTTTTCTTCAGGTTTACCAAAACCATCTAATATGAGGTCAAACCTTAAGGCCTTGTACACACGCTCGGACATATCCGATGAAAACGGTCCGCGGACCGTTTCCATCGGATATGTCCGATCTGGAGTTTGGTCCAATGGCGTGTACACACCATCGGATCAAATTCCCCGCCGGCGGACGGCACGGTGACGTGGCGGTGACGTTGACGCCGCCACGTCACCGCTACGTCACCGCACCAGGAAGTAAAACACTTCCGCGCATGCGCCGAATCCATTCGGCGGCGGCGCGGGACGACATGTCTGCTGGTAAGTGTACTAACCAGCAGACATGTCGGGCGGACACATTCCCACCCGATAGATTTCAAAGCATGCTTGGGTCGGGTGGACAAATCTGTCCGCTAGCCCATACACACGATCGGAGATGTCTGCTGAAACGGTCCATCGGACCGTTTTCAGCGGACATATCCGCTCGTGTGTACGAGGCCTAAAAGTTTCAATTTGTATGCAATCTGGCAGGCCCTTGCACTACATGGTTTTGGTAAACCTGAAGAGAAAAACCTGCAGGAAAACTGATGGGGCCAGATTCAGGATGAAGAGCGTATCTTTGTGCGGGCGTAGCGTATCCTATTTATGCTACGCCTCCGCAACTTATTCAGGCAAGTGCCGTATTTATAAAGCACTTGCTCCGTAAGTTGCGGCGGCATATCGTAAATGGGCCGGCGTATCCGTGCGTAATTCTAATTGGGCAGGTAGGGGGCGTGTTGTATTTAAATTAACCCTGACCCCACATAAATGACGCGCCGAAGGAACTGCGCATGCGCCGGCCGTGAATGTATCACTGTGCGCATGCTCCAAATCACGTCGCAAATAGTCATTGAATGTCTTAAGTTACTTATGCCCAGCCCCATTCTGAATCTGCTTACGCAAACGAAGTAAACAACGTACAATACAACGCTGTCCCGACGTCCATACTTAACATTGGCTGCGCCTCATATAGCAGGGGTAACGTTACGCCGGTCCGTCCCCTTACGTAAACAACGCAAATAGATACGCCGGCCGCAACTACGTTCGTGAATCGGCGTATCTACCTAATTTACATATTTGACGCGTAAATCGACGGAAGCGCCCCACCTAGCGGCCAGCGTAAATATGCAACTAAGATATAAAGGCGTAAGAGACTTACGCCGCTCGTATCTTAGCTATATCCCGGAGTATCTGATTCTTTGAATCAGGCGCCGAGATACGACGGCGCTCATTCGGACTTACGGCGGCGTATTTGGAGATACGCCATCGTAAGTCTTTCTGAATGTGGCCCATAGTGTGTATGGGGCTTCAGTCTGCTTGTCTTCAGCAAACTGTTTGCCGGATTTTTTGTGCATCATCTTTAATAGAGCCTTCCTTCTGGGATAACAGCCTGGTCTGAGCACTCAAACATCTATTTCCCAAAGACGAGTACGAGCGATAACACCAAATTTTCACCAAAGTTCGCACCTAGACTTGCTAATCTTTTCATGGCCTAGTGGGAGGAGGATGTCGTCTATGCTCAAAATATTCCATCACTGGTGTTGTGGGCCAGATATATAGACAACATCCTCCTCCTATTGAATGGCAGCCCTGAATCTTTGAAGTTGTTCTTTGATTCTTTGAACCTCAATGACAGGGGCATTTCCTTGACGTACGAGGCCAGCACCAGTAAGATTCACTTTCTGGATTTGGAAATGTCACTGATAGATGGCAAATTCAGCTTTCAAACTTATTTCAAACCCACAAACCGTAATGGTTTCATCGCTATGGGGAGCTGTCATCGCCCCTCTTGGCTCCATTCGTTACGTGCAGTCAAAATATGTTGTTTACTTAATCACACTTAATCAAAACGGTCCGCGGACCATTTCCATCGGATATGTCCGATCTGGAGTTTGATCCGATGGCGTGTACACACCATCGGATCAAATTCCCCGCCGCCGGACGGCGCGGTGACGTGGCGGTGACGCGGCGGTGACGTTGACGCCGCCGCGTCACCGCCACGTCACCGCACCAGGAAGTAAAACACTTCCGCGCATGCGCCGAATCCATGCGGCGGCGGTGGGGGACGACATGTCTGCTGGTAAGTGTACTAACCAGCAGACATGTCGGGCGGACAGATTCCCACCGGATAGATTTCAAAGCATGCTTTGAAATCTGTCGGGTGGAGAAATCTGTTCGCTAGCCCATACACACGAGCGGAGATGTCTGCTGAAACGGTCCATCGGACCGTTTTCAGCGGACATATCCCCTCGTGTGTACGAGGCCTTAGACTTTCATAATAGTTTAGTATGACTGTAGAATGAACATAGATAATTAGAACTCTATAGTCTCCTAACAAAGAAATGTAACATTAAAAAAAAAAATTAACATATAACAGATATGTAAATGGTAAATACATGTAACCATAGGTGAGCACAGTCTATTGCATTAGGGTGTGCACCCCAAAGCTCAAACACACACTACTGCTCACTCACGAGATTCACGATGTTCATTCAGAAAGGGAAGGTGATGGTCAATTACATATTCACCAGCCCCTTCCTCCACTCATTCTAAAACATCCTTGCAGCAACAGCTGGCGGGAGAGGAAGGAAGCTGGTAGCACTGCAGGAGGAAGGATTGAGCAAGGGAAGTAGGGGGAATCTGTGCTGTAAAGGGTGATTAGGGTGTGCCTGGGCACACCTGGCACACCCTGTGCGCACGCTTATGCATGCAACCTTACAGAATATTCAGAATAGCATTCGTTAGCAAAAGAAGAAAACAAACTACTCACAAAAATTGTAATATAAATAAATAGCGACACACGAGGTAGAGCACACCCCAAATAAGACTGGTTTATTGGCATACATGTACGCACATGATCATAGCTAAATACTGCAGTGCAGTTCTAAATAGGAAACTCGTTGTTAATTGCCACTTATTGGAACCGCGACTATGCCTAATTTGAATTTACTAATGCATATTTGTGTATTTGTACTCACTTTTCTGTTCGCATGTTCACTTAGTTGAGGTCTAAATTGCCTTAAAGTGGATGTAAACCCTCACATATACCCAGTGAACAGCCTCAGATGATACACAAAGATAAAACAATTCTCCCTACATACGTTTTACATGCATATCTGCTGTCTTTCCCTTTCTATAGTCTTTAGAATTCTTACATCAGGTTAGAATTTTTACTTCCTCATTCTGCACTGGGAGTGTAGTCTTGGATTACACTGGAAGACAGTTGATTGAAGGAAAAGCACCCCCCCCCCCCTCCACATAGGCAGAGACTTGCAGAGCTGTGCCAAGACAAGACAAGCTCTCTGCTTATCTATTTATTGCAACCCCCCTCCCCCAACACTGCTTTAAGGCTGCTTTTAACTCCTGTTTTTGAGAACTTGTCAAACATTATAATGCTGATAACAGAGAAATGAAACATCAGAAACCCAATCGACTCGGTGCTTTGGAGAGAGATAAGAAAACACTATAAGCGCCTAGGTCAAATTTCATGAATCGGGTTAACATCCATTTTAATTAGGAGTAACTAGATGTAGAGAGACTACTTTTTCTCCTTATTCCTAGGGAATTAGGCCCCATGTGACATATGACTGTATTAATGACTAGTTATTGGCCCAAGGCTGTCAAATGGGTCAGGGAGAGAGTCCTGAGCCCTATGTAAGCTCTAACTTTGGAAGAGGTAAAGGAAACCTGTTGCTTTGCTCTGTAAAGAGCATGCACAGGTTTGCTATATTATTACATATATACCCTGTAGTTTTGAACTCGGTTTTAGAACTACTGATGTTAGAATAATCCTGATCACCTCTTTTATATATCCTCCATTGTACCATACTCTGTCTTTCTTCTTTTTTCATGCGTTGCCATATTGTTTTGTTATATGTTTTTTTCCTGCAGAGAAAAGTGATTATTTTGCAGGTTTTAATCAATACTCTTTGTCTCCAGCCCCAAGGTGTTTTTTTTTAATAAAATATAGCCATTCACAATCTTCCACCTAAACAGATTTTCACCTAGGTACTTAATTTAGCACCAGCCATTTTTACAAGCGTATAATTCCTCTTAATGTACATATAATGGCACAATAATAAATTTAGCAAGATGTCTGCATCCATCTACTGTGCACTTGTATCCTGTGTGAATAAATGATGTTGTATTTAATTTTCTCTCACTTAATCTCTGCTTGTCAATATTGCTACACACCGCAGATTGAAATATGGCCAAATTCCATTCTACTTCATCACTAATAGCTTTTGGTTGGGAAAACTTGCAGAGAAACTTTAGAGGACATAAAATAGCCAGCTCTTTCCAAACTCCTGTATAATCAATGCCACTGCAGCCTTGACAGTCCTGTTAGGTTGATTTAAAGCGGTATTAAACATTTATTTTACAAATGGCCCCCTTGCAGGTTTATGCCATAATGTGCTAGAAAGCACCGCATACTAGCACATTATGACTGACCTACCTGTCAAAAAAATGCCCTCCAGGGCTCAGGCACTTCCATCTTTGCTCTGTGTTCTTTCCTGGATTGCTCTTCTTGGCCACTTGAATGGCTGGGTCGCAATTACATCATTACTGCACAGTAGTCACTTCATCATGGCACAGAGCAGGTGCTGCAAATATACTCTGTGCTGGGCATGTGTGGCTCAGCTTACATTACTGCTGTCAGGTAAGGAGATGCATTTATGACAGAAGGAACCATTAGAGTGGCTTCTGTCATAAAAAAAACAAAAAAAAAAAAACTGCTAATTATGGCTCAGGGCTCAGGGCTTTAGCACACGCCCCACACTATATAAGGCCACCTGCTGGGCGGCCCTGTGTAGTGTGTTGCAGTTGTTAATGAGAGCAGTCAGAGAGACAGAGAGATAGTCTTTTTATATAGCTAGATATAGCAGGCAGGCAGGCTAGTCAGTTTAGCTTAATTTACAGTGTGTATATATACATCCCTAGGAGTTGTACATATATTTATACACTGTATAGCTTAGCTAGATCAGCTATTCCTAATTTACTGGCAGGCAGGTGATTGTGCTATTTAAAGCGTTTTTTTTTTAGACCTGCAAGGAAAAAGCCATAATGAGCTAATATGCACCGCATATTAGCTCATTATGAAATACTTACCTCGGAAGGAGGTGAAGGGAACTTACCTGGTGCACGCCGAGCGAGATCTCATCTTGACTCGGCGTGTCTTCCGGGTATCGGCGCTCCAGCGCTGTGATTGGCTGGAGCGGCGATGACGTCACTCCCGCGCGTGCGTGCGGGAGATTTAATATCCGGCCAGGGTCTGGCGGATGCCGGTCCTTTCGCCGTGGATTCCCCCTGCGCATGCGCCGCTGCAATCAGCGGCGCATTGCGGGGGTAATATCTCCTAAACCGTACAGGTTTAGGAGATATTCTTTATACCTACAGGTAAGCCTTATTATAGGCTTACCTGTAGGTAAAAGTAAAAAAAGTGGGTTTACAACCACTTTAAAGACGTTATCACAGGTATAGACACCCAGCGGGTACAATATTTAAAGGAATTTTTCATTTTTTTATTTTATTTTATTTAAGCATCATTAAAATCACTGCTCCTGGAGCAGTGATTTTAATAATGTTTACATTTAAAAAAAAATGAAAAAATTCCTTTAAATATTGTACCTGCTGGGTGTCTATAATTTGCCTGTGAAAACGTCTTTGAGAACCCGGGTCTTGCCCGACGGAACATGTATTAATGGAAAAAAGTTATATCAATGGAAAATAACTTGAATATTGGTCTTTAAAATTATCGTTTTTGAATTCGAACGTTCGAGTCCCATAGACTTCAATGGGGTTCTAAATGTTGGCGCGAACGGTCAGTCTGTTCGATTCTGGTGCGGCTCATCCCTAATGGGCGCACTAATAATGTGAAACACAATAAACCTGTGAAATACACAATATAAAGCTAAATCAAAGAACATCAAAAGTCTTCAAATTACATACAATGTAAATAAATACAGCAAACGTGAAGAAACATAGATCAAACGTGACTCATACAAATGACAGATGTGATAAAATATAGGAGCCAAAAATATGGCAAAAAATGAATAAAATTAGCAGAAAGTCTCTGTATGGTGATCCCAAAGTGTTGAAAGGAGAGAAACTTCAGCGCAAACACCTCTTGTGCTTCCTAGCAGCTCACCTCACGGCTGTGGCATAGACAGCCCAAAAAATCCTCAAATATACACTCAGTGGATGGTGCAATAAGCAAATATATAGCTAAAGGACTCAGGGCCAGATGTCACATGTGGGAAAACAACAAGGGAATATATAGCGAAACCCTGTGAGAACAATACTGTGATAAAGAAAGATCGCATTTAAGCCCATTGATTGCAGAGTTTTTACGAACTCTGCGTTCGTTGGAGATACGCCCACTATCACTGTTCTCTGAGTGAGTGCATTGTTGTGCGATCTTTCTGCATTGTTGTTGCGATCACAGTATTGTTCTCACAGAGTTACGCTATATATTCCCTTGTTGTTTTCCCACATGTGACATCTGGCTCTGAGTCCTTTAGCTATATATTAGCTTATAGCACCATCCATTGAGTGTATATTTGAGGATTTTTTTGGGCTGTCTGTGCCACAGCTGTGAGGTGAGCTGCTAGGGAGCACAAGAGGTGTTTGCACTGAAGTTTCTCTCCTTTCAACACAGCGCAGACATCTATATTTATTCACTGTGAGGGTTAAACCTGGAGGTTGGGGTGCAGGACAGATTACATAGACGAAAAAGATAAATCCTCTGCTGCATACTCATCACCCATGTGCTTCTTCATCCTCATCATCCCTGTGCTTTTTCACCCTTATCACCCCTGTGCTCCTTCATTCTCGTGTGCTTTTTCATCCTCATTCCTCAACACCCTGTGCTTCTTCATCCTTATTTCTTATCACCCCTGTGCTTCTTCATCACCCCTGTGCTTCTTCATCTTTATCTTCATCACCCCTGTGCTTTTTCATCCTCATCACACCTGTGCTTATTCATCCTATCACCCCTGTGCGTCTTCATCCTCATCATCCATGAGCTTCTTCATCTTCATCACACATGTGCTTCTTCATCCTCGTTCATCCTCGTTACTCATCACCCCTGTGCTTCTTCATGGTTTTTACTTCTTCATCCTCATTACTCATCACCCCTGTGCTGTTTCATCCACATATATGTGGCGGTTTGAGGGCTCATTCCTGTGCTGGTGTGATTGAATATTTAACCAGGCAGGGCAGGGGATGCCATCTCCGCAATTTATATATGTACTGTATATATTAGGGTTTAAGACCAAGTACAAGAACCGATTACCAATACTTTTTTTTTTATGTCATGTGACAGTGGACTGTGTCAGTTTTTTTTTTTTTTATACAATTTTATTAATTTTATTATCTTTTACAATGCTTTCTTTTTATTGAAATTATAATTATAATAATAATTATAGTTTTACTAAATTCTTTTTTTTAGCAGTCCTGTTGGGGAGGGGGGGGGGCTTTGGTGAGATATCAGGGGTCTAAACAGACAGGGAAACGGACTGAGGACACAGATTCCCCAGTCCCTGAGCCTCAGCTGTACTGACCTTGAATGGACGGGAGAAAAAGGCTCCTCCCCATTCATAAACTGAAGCATCATAAACACAGTTGCTCAGTTAGGAATGGACAGTCAGTGATCACTCTGTGCATCCAGAAAATCCAGAGTCGGTAAATTACAGATCTACTGACTCCTTCCTCCATCCGGACATATCTGGGACAGGGGGGGACCGGAGGAGCACGGAGGACACGGAGGGGGATCAGTGGAGCACAGAGAACATGGAGAGGGACCAAAGGAGCATGGAGGTGACCAGAGAAGCATGGAGGACACAGAGGGGGACCAGAGGAGCATGGAGTGGGATCAGAGGAGCACAGAGGACACGGAGGGGGACCAGAGGAGCAGGGAGGACATGGAGGGGGACCAGAGGAGCAGGGAGGACATGGACGGGAACCAGAGGAGCACAGAGGACACAGAGGGGGACTGGAGGAGCACGGAGCAGGACCTGAGGAGCACGGAGGACATGGAGGGGGACCGAAGGAGCACAGAGGACACAGAGAGGGATCTGAGGAGCACAGAGGACACAGAGGGGGACAGAGGATATGGAGAGGGACCAGAGGAGGACGGAGGGGGACTGGAGGAGGACCAGAGGAGCACATGGTGGAGGACACAGAGAAGGGCACAGGGGACAGTCGGGGATGATTGGTGCTGTAGTGAGGGAATTACAGGCACCGATCTCCCTGTATAGATTTCAATAAAGCAGCTGAATTCCGTGGGGGGGGGGGAGAGGCGGCTGTCACCTGGGAGGGAGGTGACAACCAGGGAGATTGGTGCCTGTAACTTCCTTAACGCCACATCGGCATCAGAGCATTTGCACGTGTACAGCTCGGTTTCGGTGCAACCCTAGTAGATACTGTTTATGGATTATGACTGTAGGATTATGGTATTTGTGTGGTATGTGTATAGTGAGTAGGCTCAGGCTGATTTTAACTATGCTCCGTTAAGCCCCTCAAATTGTCAATACAGAGTGACCACACCCACTTTTTGCATTAGCGACCACCACCACCACATCATTGTTCTCCTTGGGGTGCCCAGGGATACCCCTGGTTTTTCACAATCCTAGCAATGCCCTTGAATGTAACCTCTGTCCTACATAAAAGAAAAGTGTAACCTTGTATGGAAAGGACTTTATCGCTAAAAGCTGTAATGCCTCTTTATTAGTATGGCGAAAATTGCAAGCTAATGTGCAGCTCCTTTTAGCCAAATAGACCAATTAGTAAAAAGCAGTATCTACTAATTACACAAGGGGTTTGATGAATAGACCCCCAGTGACAGGCCTTTGTTAGATAGGATCATTAGTGTATCTGGGGCACCATTTCGTTCTTCTCCTGGTCTCGCTCCAGAAGGAATATTTTTTATTGTTATTCCCACAGGAAAGGTGACCTGAAAAAATAATCAGAGAATCCTACAATAGGAAGAGACTAGTCCAACTTGTCCTGAATGTATAAAATGTTTGAGTTAAAAAAAAAAAGAAGGATGAAGAGATGCATTAAGGTGGAATGGAACTTAAAGGACAATTCCAACTGAGCAGCTAACTATGGAGTTGAAATACCTATATTGGAATTGTTTTATCTTCTAAGATATATATAAGTTATGTACCTCATCTTGTGATCCACGGGGCCCTATATAGAAGGTACGGTGGCAAATTCAAAATGTCACTTATTTTTTTAACAGACAAAAATACCCTTGCATGTCAAAATTGGAATATACAAATTACAAACATTGCAATGAATTGCCCACTTTGGCAGTAGTCATTCGTTTTTTCATCAGTCCTTAATAATATTTAAGGCTGAACTCAATGCACATATAAAAAACACAAATAGGAAAGACAGCTCTGTATTCATTAAAGTGAACTGCAGACAAAAAAACACAAACACAAATTGCTTAATTAATTAAAAGATTTAAAAAAAAACAGCTTTTGCTTCAATATCCAACTTCAATATTCAGTTTCACTTTCAAGACGTTCTCTGGGATGACCAGCATCATTCAACCAACTGAACATGTCCCCAGCCTGTGACTGGACAGTGAAGCAGCATAGAAATAAGCTCATCTCTCTGTCACTCTTCTTGCTCGTTCTACGAGCATGTCTCTTGTGAGCACATTAACTGATTGCCATCTTGTGCTATTTTAGTGGGGTGCAATGCCCTTTAAGTTAGTCTATCCCTCCAAAAGGTCCCCCCCCCCCATGTCTCCATCTGTGTGTGATAGAGAGAGAGAGGCAGTATATATACAGTATATACTGTAGTGGCTGGAGGAGAAGAAGAGTCTGCTGAAGATAATTTAGTACCGCAGGTGTGAGCCTCCACTTTTTCTCCCTTTTTCTGGTAAAGCAGGCCTTTCAGGGGTATAGAAAAGGGGCCAAGAAGCTGGACGGGAGGCACCCTGTCACTTTCTCCATTCTGCAGCAGTTGCTGCAAGAGGTAAGTGCGGTGTGTAATTCTAATTACGAGGCCCGTTTGTTTAGTGCCGCGTTCACATTGGCCTTTTATGGGGCTTTTAGGGTGAGTGAATTGGTGAGCCCTTCTAGATCAGCTTAAGGGGGCCTACTGGTAGGTGACGTTCTCTGCAGCAGTGCTATGTGGTTCTTTTTCTTCGTCGATTGAATACAAACCGGTTGGGGAGGGGTAAGTATGTACATGTATATCGAGTTCCTGGGGGCGTCCATTTGCTTTGTGTCTGCTATTGAGGAGTATTTGGGCATTCGCCCAGCAGTTGTGGGATCCTTTTTGGTTCATTGGGATGGGTTGTCGTTATCTGTGTTTCAGTTTGGGTCGGTATTTTGCCGATGTCTGGGGGCAGCGGTTTATAAAACTGCTGGCTTATTCCTCTTATTCATTTTGCATTGGGGCTGCCACAGAGGCCGCCAGTGGGGATTGGGAACTTTGGTTATAAAATGTATTGGGCAATTTGAATCTGACCAGTTTTACATACACCCACATTTGGTTTAGGTCTGATGGGCCTTGTTCATGTGCTGTTTTTTTTCTGTGTCTTTTCTTTTTTCGTGTGTTTTATTTCATTTTCTATGTTGTTATGTTTGCTTTTCAAATGATGGGGCTGGTCTCGTTTGGATCTTGGCCCACAGTTTTGTTTTTTGGAGGGCTAAGCAGGTGGATGTTCTGCCCAGGAGATGGGCAAGATCTGTTGGATAGGGGTCCCAGGCATGTTGTGAAGCAGGGTGTTGCTCAAGGTCCACAGCTATGCCCGTTTGGATAGGGCCCCGGACTAGTTGTTTTTGCACGTCGAGGAGAACGATTTTGGAGTCTGGTCCATGAGGCATTTTGTTTGGGACATTAAATTTGATGTCAATCGCATTCGCATGGATTTTCCCTCTGCTCTCATTGTATGGTCTGACATTGTCAGCCGTACTTCCTGGAGTTGGGCTAGGTCAGTGGAGAAGGTTAATAAGGCCTGTATTAAGGTTAACAAGGAGGTAGGAAGATTTGTCAAATGTAATGGAGGCTTTGTGGTCAGGCATCGGGATTTGGAAGTAGACACTAGTCAATATTTGAGGGGGGATGGCATCCATCTCAAAGCTATTGGCATTGAATTTTGGTTTCTGGGCATGCAGGATGGAATCCAACGAGTCCTTAAGGCTTTACAAAGCAAGGACAAAAACAGTCAGCAAGAGTGCTTAAAAAAAGCACCACATAACACACACATTACACATACTGTAGTTAGGCACATATTTAACCCCCTGATCACTCCTAGGTATTAATTATCACTGATCTCTATAGTAGTGTCACTAGATGTCAGTGTCAGTTAGTGTACACCCACCCAGCGTCAACTAGTGTCAGATTGCCTATCATACTATCACAATCCCACTATAAGTCGCTGATCACCTCCATTACTAGTATATTTAAAAAAAAGTATCTATATACTATAACCTTCACACAAACTAAATAATATATACAGCCAGGAAGACACAGTGGGGAGGACGGTGCCCCGCCAACGGAGTAGGATTTCCCTTCTGGCGTAGAACAAGGCAAAGGTGATGCCCAGTTTGGTATACTTGTCACATTCAATCTCACCCAGATAGCTAAGGAGGAACAATTTTGGGTCCATCGTGAGCTCTATCCCGTAGCGGTCTGACAGAATTTCTGCCACCTCTCTCCAATACGGCCCCAATTTGGGACAGGACCAAACCATATGAATGAACGATCCAGTATACCCTAAACATCTAGTGCACAATGGGCTCCTGGAGGGGTAGATCTTAGCCAGTCTTTGCGGGGTATAATAGGCCCTGTGGAAAAAATTTTAGTTGGATGAATCGGTCTCTAGAGGCAATCATGGACGGGAGAAAGGAAGAGACGCAGTCCTCCCAGATCTCCTCGTCCAGGTCTGGGATGTCAGCGTTCCATTTGGCCAGAACCCCCACTGTGTCCGCGTCGTACGCCACCGTAAAACGTAGGTAAAGGGATGAGAGGGGTTTCCCCATAACACCCGAAATCAGGAGGCGCTCGACCGAGTCTGACTCGAGCACAACCGGATCCGGGAATTGGGCCGTACCAAAGTTATTTACATTTGGCATATATTCATGAAGAAATGTATTTATTTTTTATGTTTTATTTGATACACCGTATAGCAGAAAATACATTTTTTTTTTTTTTTTTTCAAAATGTTCCATATTTTTCATTTATATTGCAAAAAAATAAAAAACCCAGTGGTGATCGAATACAACCAAAAGAAATCTCTATGTGTGTGGAAAAAGAGACATCAATTTAATTTGCGTACAGTGTTGCATGATGGTACAATTACCAGTTAAAGTAGCGCAGTGCTAAATAGCAAAAAATGCTCTGGGTATGAAAGAGGTAAAATCTTCCAGAGGTCAAGTGGTTAACAGACCAAGCTTTCCAGACTAAGTAGCATTTAGGGATTAAACATATGTTTACCACTGACAGGAGTGCTTACACTGATCACATTTTATTTATGTAAATACCTTTAGCCCAAGAGGAAAAAAACTCTTGCTGTAACTGCTTATAAAGTTTTAGCTGGAGTTTAGCCTCCATTTGTTTGTCAAGTTATCTAAATCTGCTAGTTTACGACTCTTTCCTCAGACTGTCAGTGCAGACACAAAGGAAGTATGGTACTGGCCAGATCACCAGATCAAATAAAGGGGGCCATTCCTTCTGGGGATTTCCACAGAGGTATTATTGTGGACCGAAGACAACATATACTGTAGACATCCCTTCTGTCCCTTCACTTCATTGCCAAAATCTCCTTGTTTCGCAGACTTGTCGATTCTCATTTTCTCAACTTCTTATTGACAAGACTTTGAGGAAAGCCCTTCCGGTTCTTTCTTACGGTGCCACATGCTGGCATCTTCTTCCGGTGAAGGTTGTGGAACAGGGACAGAGACAGTGGCGGCCCGTCCATAGGGCCCGGCCTGGGCACCGCCCCCCACCCCAAAGCCACTAACAAAAAACAAAAAACAAAAAAGTATGGTTTTTTTTTGGCCCTTTAAAAAAAAGGTCCTTTAATTGTTCGGGGCGGGCTTTGGGCGCCGGGCACACTGCGCTATTAAGGCATCATTGAAACGTCATGCCAATGCTGCAGGCAAGACGTTTCATTTGCAAGTTTTTCTTAAGCTCTGTGGCGCTGTGCAGGACGCCACTCTAGCCACTCACATCGGGTTCTGAGCCTCTCCAGCCACTCACATTGGGTCCTTTTGCACTGCTAGGAAATGAGCAGTGCTTTTCCCGGGTGGCTGGCTGTGTCACTTTCAGTTTCAGTTCTCTGGCTCCAGGACTCGGAGGTAAGTAAAATATAATTATTAAAACACTTTATTTATTCTTTTAACCCAGTGTCTGTCCAGTGTCCACCCCATCCACATACAGCAGCACCTTGTGCTGGATGTATTGTCAGCTTGTGATCGAGAGTGGAGGGGGGGCCATGCTTCACACGATCTGTGCTGTGCCACTGTGCCATCAAACACAGCCACTGTGCCATCAAACGCAGCCACTGTGCCATCAATTGTCACCACTGTGCCATGTCATCAAACACAGCCACTGTGCCATCAATTGTCACCTCTGTGCCATGCCATCAAACACAGTCACTGTGCCATCAATTGTCATCACTATGCCATGCCATCAAACACAGCCACTGTGCCATGCCATCAAACACAACCACTGTGCCATCAATTGTCACCTCTGTGCCATGCAATTAAACACAGCCACTGTGCCATCAATTGTCACCACTGTGCCATGCCATCAAACGCAGCCACTGTGCCATCAATTGTCACCACTGTGCCATGCCATCAAACACAGCCACTGTGCCATGGCATCAAACACAGCCACTGTGCCATCAAGTGTCACCACTGTGCCATGCCATCAAACGCAGCCACTGTGCCCTTCAATTGTCGCCACTGTGCCAATTGATGCCCCTGTGCCCTTTAATTGTTGCCACTGTGCCCATTGTCGCCACTGTGCCCATCGTTGCCACTGTGCCCATCGTCGCCACTGTGCCCATTGTCGCCACTGTGCCCATTGTCGCGGCTGAGCCAGAGGGGGCGGCGCTCCGGCGCCCTCTATAGACGCACCGCCACTGTCTATCTATATCTATCTATCTATCTATCTATCTATTTGTCTTTATCTATCTTCCTTCCTTCTCTTCTTTCTTTCTATCTGTATCTATCTTTCTTTCTTTATCTATCTTCCTTCCTTCCCTTCTTTATCTATCTATCTATCTATCTATCTATCTATCTTCCCTTCTTTCTTTATCAATATTTCTTTCTTTATCTATCTTCCTTCATTACCGTCTTGCTTTCTATCTTTATCTATCTTTCTTGTTTATCTATCTATCTTTCTTGTCTATCTATCTATCTATCTATCTATCTATCTATCTATCTATCTATCTTCCCTTCTTTCTTTATCTATATTTCTTTCTTTAGCTATCTTCCTTCCTTCCCTTCTTGCTTTCTATCTTTATGTATCTTTCTTGTTTATCTATCTATCTTTCTTGTTTATCTATCTATCTTTCTTGTTTATCTATCTATCTATCTATCTATCTATCTATCTATCTATCTATCTATCTATCTATCTATCTGATTATCTATCTATCTATCTATCTATCTATCTATCTATCTATCTATCTATCTATCTATCTATCTATCTATCTATCTATCTGATTATCTATCTATCTATCTATCTATCTATCTATCTATCTATCTATCTATCTATCTATCTATCTATCTATCTATCTGATTATCTATCTATCTATCTATCTATCTATCTATCTATCTATCTATCTATCTATCTATCTATCTATCTATCTTCCCTTCTTTCTTTATCAATATTTCTTTCTTTATCTATCTTCCTTCATTACCGTCTTGCTTTCTATCTTTATCTATCTTTCTTGTTTATCTATCTATCTTTCTTGTCTATCTATCTATCTATCTATCTATCTATCTATCTATCTATCTATCTATCTATCTTCCCTTCTTTCTTTATCTATATTTCTTTCTTTAGCTATCTTCCTTCCTTCCCTTCTTGCTTTCTATCTTTATGTATCTTTCTTGTTTATCTATCTATCTTTCTTGTTTATCTATCTATCTTTCTTGTTTATCTATCTATCTTTCTTGTCTATCTATCTATCTATCTATCTATCTATCTATCTATCTATCTATCTATCTATCTATCTATCTATCTATCTATCTAATTATCTATCTACCTATCTATCTATCTATCTATCTATCTATCTATCTATCTATCTATCTATCTATCTATCTATCTATCGATCTATCTATCTATCTATCTATCTATCTATCTATCTATCTCTTGTACCATGTCTGCAGTCTCTGACCATCTCTTGCACCATGTCTGCATTCTCTGACCATCTATTGTACCATGTCTGCATTCTCTGACCATCTCTTGTACTATATCTGCAGTCTCTGACCATCTCTTGTACCATGTCTGCATTATCTGACCTTCTCTTGTACTATGTCTGCAGTCTCTGACCATCTCTTGTACCATGTCTGCAGTCTCTGACCATCTCTTGTACCATGTCTGCAGTCCCTGACAATCATCTAGAAACTATGGGATAGATTTATGGCATTTATATTTAAATATTTTTTACTTGTGATGGCGGCAATCATTGATTTTTTAGCGGTAATGCAACATTGCAGCGGACACATCGGACACCTAATTGAGTTCTGTAAGCAACACCTTATTTTCTGGCAGTGCCCCTCCCGAGACTAGACTCTGGATCCGCCCTTGCTATCTATCTATCTATCTATCTATCTGATTATCTATCTATCTAATTATCTATCTATCTATCTGATTATCTATCTAATTATCTATCTATCTGATTATCTATCTATCTAATTATCTATCTATCTAATTATCTATCTATCTATCTATCTATCTATCTAATTATCTATCTATCTATCTATCTATCTATCTATCTATCTATCTATCTATCTATCTATCTATCTATCTATCTATCTATCTATCTATCTGATTATCTATCTATCTATCTATCTATCTATCTATCTATCTATCTATCTATCTATCTATCTATCTATCTATCTATCTAATTGACTATCTATCTATCTATCTATCTATCTATCTATCTATCTATCTATCTATCTATCTATCTATCTATCTATCTATCTATCTATCTATCTATCTATATATCTATATATCTATCTGATTATCTATCTATCTGATTATCTATCTATCTGATTATCTATCTATCTGATTATCTATCTATCTATCTATCTATCTATCTATCTATCTATCTATCTATCTATCTATCTATCTATCTATCTAATTGACTATCTATCTATCTATCTATCTATCTATCTATCTATCTATCTATCTATCTATCTATCTATCTATCTATCTATCTAATTATCTATCTGTCTATCTGATTATCTATCTATCTGATTATCTATCTATCTGATTATCTATCTATCTGATTATCTATCTATCTGATTATCTATCTATCTATCTATCTATCTATTTATATATATATATATCTGATTATCTATCTATCTGATTATCTATCTATCTGAATATCTATCTATCTATCTATCTGATTATCTATCTAATTATCTATCTATCTGATTATCTATCTATCTAATTATCTATCTATCTGATTATCTATCTATCTAATTATCTATCTAATTACCTATCTAATTATCTATCTATCTATCTATCTATCTATCTATCTATCTATCTATCTATCTATCTATCTATCTATCTATCTATCTATCTATCTATCTAATTATCTATCTATCTGATTATCTATCTAATTATCTATCTATCTGATTATCTATCTAATTATCTATCTATCTGATTATCTATCTATCTAATTATCTATCTAATTATCTATCTAATTATCTATCTATCTATCTATCTAATTATCTATCTATCTATCTATCTATCTATCTATCTATCTATCTATCTATCTATCTATCTATCTATCTATCTATCTATCTATCTATCTATCTATCTGATTATCTATCTAATTATCTATCTATCTGATTATCTATCTATCTAATTATCTATCTAATTATCTATCTAATTATCTATCTATCTATCTATCTATTTATCTATCTATCTATCTATCTATCTATCTATCTATCTATCTATCTATCTATCTCTTTATCTGTCTCTGTCCTATCCAACCTATCCCTCTGTCTAAATGCAGGTCACATTGTCTGTGAGTGACATTGGGGGGGGTGGTTGGGGTTTTGTTTGCGCCCCCCCCCCCAAAAAAAATGGAGCACCAGCCGCCACTGGACAGAGATGTGTAGATGTTGTCTACATACAAGTGGTAGCCTTTTTCCAGTAGGGGTTATGTGAGGTCCCAAACAACTTTCCCGCTTGATCCTAAGTAGTCTGGGCAATTAGGGGGATGCAGCTGGGTGTCCTTCCCTTCATACACTTTGAAGGCATACAGGTACCCTGTGTATTATCATTAAAATGTAGGAACCTTACGATCATTAGGTATCTGGTTCTGGGCATTACCTTGGAGAATATGGTTGGAAAAAATACTGCGCAGGTCCGAATGTGTGTGAACAGTGAATCACAATGTAAAAATCAATGAAAGAGTGCTGCTGCAGCTAATATGTCAGATATAAACATAAATAGCAAAATAGAAAAAGAGAAAGCTGCGCTGCACAAATAAGGTGAAAATACAACACCATGAATAAAACAATATGCTGTATATATCTATAGTGCACAAAAACACTGGTGTAAATCAATAACTTAACATAAGTAATCAAAAGTGAAGCTTCATATGGATAGATGAATCCCAAAAAAGTTGAAAGAAGGATGTGACAGAGATAAAAAGGAGGCTGTCCGAATGGGTGTTGAGCAGGTCCAAAAGAAATCGTGTGAATCAGTAAAGCCCCGTACACACGGCCGAGGTTCTCGGCAGAAACCAGCGAGAACCTCGCTGGGAGCCTAATTCTGCCGAGAACCTCGGCCGTGTGTACGGATTCGGCGAGCCCCGCCGTCGGGAAACCCATCGAGCAAATAGAGAGCAGGTTCTCTATTTGCTCGACGGCCCGTCGGGATGAATGGCTGGTCGCCTTTCCCGACGGGCTGGTCGCCGAATCTGACGGCCGGACGAGAACCTCGACGGGCGGAACGATGTGTCCCGCCCGTCGAGGTTCTCTGCCGTGTGTACGGGGCTTAAGACTGATGATAGTATCCTCCACCACTTATGTTCTAACTTCTTAACGAAAAGATTGGACCTCTATCGAGATCAACAGCGCATAAATCAAACAAGCCAATCCAAGACTTCCTGGAATCCTGTCACTCTGTCTGTGTCTCCTTATTCATATATAGTCAGATCGTCATTTCTCCACATGCGTAATTCCTTCACATGCATGACCCAGAAGGAAAACATTGACATAGTGTAGTAACGTTTAAAAAGTTTTATTATTAAAAGTAGATACACTCACATGAATGCAGACAGATAAAAATTGCGTGTAAAACTGCTGTAGCCGTCCGGCTCTGCCATCCGCTCGTCCTTCCGGATAGACAGCGTGGTACAATTTGTGGTGACGTCAGCACGCCACTCCTCCCTACGCCGTTTCGTCACAACAATGACTTCTTCCAGTGCCCCATGATCACGTGGAAATAATTAGTGAAACACCCCATTCACCTCTTTCCCTCCTTCATGTAAGCACATTTTGGTCATTTGTTCACTAGCTACGAGTAAGCATCGCACAATGTGAAACATGTCAGCCTTTTCCCCTTGTCCACTTCTTCTTTTTTGACTGCATGAACTTTGGTTGTTTTTCCTATTGATTTTTTGTTTTTTATGTTCTGAATAAAGACATTGGGCCAGATCCACGTACATTGGCACATATATAGACCGGCGTAGCGCATCGCCTTTACGTTAGACCGGCTCAATGTAGAGGCGCAAGTACCGTATCCTCGTAGTATTTGCGCACTAATTTGCGCCGGCGCAGCGTAAATTCCGAGGCATAAGGCGGTGTAATTCAAATTGGGAAGGACGTGGGCGTGTTCCATTGAAATGAGCCGTGACCCCATGCAAATGAAGGGCCGGCCGGATTGCGCATGCGCGCATGACGCAGACTATGGTCAGCACCTCTCTGCGCATGCTCACAACTCGGCCTGGTGTAATCAGTGAGATAAGAACTAGGCCCGGCATACTTAGTGAGCTACGCCCAGGGCATAAATAGGCCCAGACATACGCCCTTTCATTGCAAAAGTACAACCATTTGTTTCCCTCCCTGAAGAAAGGTGCTTCTGTTCCGTTGTCTGTTGCTGTTTGTAGGTTTGTGTTGTGTCGTTGTGTTTTTTGGATTGTGTGTTTTTGAGAGATGTCAGAGAGGAACTGGAAGTTGAACTACTATATATATATATAAATAAAATGTTTATAATAATAATAAATACTATAATTATAATAATATTTAAAATATTAAATATATATTGGATATAAAAAATACAATTATATATTTATTATATTAACTAATAAAAAATATATACTAAACAGAAAAAATGTATCTAAAATATATATTTACCCATTAGGGTGAAAAGAGCCACTGGCAAGGAAATGGAGTGTTGCCAGGACCTTGACCAGTGGCTGCACTGCCTGTGAGCGTTGTGTTGGGCTGGTGATGTCCTCCTGCAGGGTTGTGGTTAATTCCATGATGGCATGAGGGGTGAATCTGAAGATGCGATACACCTCAGAATCACTTATGCCAAAGATGTCTATGCGCGTGCGGTATATCCTCTCCCGTGCCCTCCTCCGTGCCCTCCTCCATGCCCTCCTCCTTCTGCGCTCATCTAAAGTCAGTAGTATAGCTATGAGCAAGGATGCCCCTGGCATGTTGGCATACAGATTGTT
This sequence comes from Rana kukunoris, assembly GCA_029574335.1. Taxonomy (NCBI): domain Eukaryota; kingdom Metazoa; phylum Chordata; class Amphibia; order Anura; family Ranidae; genus Rana; species Rana kukunoris. The sequence continues at coordinate 399,091,597 of CM056051.1, forward strand.
GTCCTGCAAGTGTGGCTGCTCAGCTCGTCCCTAACGGTGTTGCTTTAGCTGACATGTAGACGGATTGTCCAAATTTAAACCTGCTTTTATAAGGACTAACTTTAGACCGGACGTGCAGCTGATGCGCACAGCGTAGCCTGCACCGCACAAACTTACTTTTGTGGATCGCTGTATCTCCCTCATTTGCATATTTGCATAGCAAATCAATGGTGTGTCTAGCGCATTTTTGCGCGCACGATGCGCCGGTCTATCCAAATTACGTTGGTCGAAAAATTCTGGATTTCAGGCGTATATCGTTTTGGGGATACGGAGCATATTTAGACTTGCGCCGCGCATCTCGTGAAAGCCGGCTTAAGTGCCTCTTGGTTCGTTGGGACGGAAGCAACGGGGATTAATAGTTTTTCAGAGCGGTATACTTTTCTTTGGATGGCGCTACTGTGCTGGTGGATGCCACTGCCTCCTCACCAGAACGTCTTTGTTTGGCGGGCAGATCTTCCTCCTTTGAATCTGTCAGTGTTCCACTACTGAGGACTGGCTCATAATTTACGTCCGACTCAGAATGTGAATTTGAAAGGGAATCCGAAAAAGAGAACTTCCCGTTGCTCTCCTCGGCCGTGGAAAGGATTTGGTATGCCTCCTCGGTGGGAAAGCATCTTTTGGACATGGTTGCTGGTGGGGATGTGACTGCACAGGTGTGTGCTAAGCCTGCACTGATGGGCACTGATGAGCCTACACAGATGTGTGCTAATAAGCCTGCACTGATGAGGTGGTACAGATGTGTGCTAAGCCTGCACTGATGGGAACGGATGGGCACAGATGTGCAATGATGAGGCAAAACTGATGGGCACTGATTGATCGCACAGATGTGCACTGATGAGGTGGAACAGCTGTGTCCTGATGAGGCGGCCCAGATGTGCACTGATGAAGTGGCACTAATGTGAACTGATGAGGGGGCACAGATGTGCACATTCTTAGACCTCAGATCAGTTCAAATTCCTACCCCTTTAGACCCCAAATTAGTCAAAATTCCTGCATCCTCACACCTTAGAACAGCCCCAATTCATGCATCTTCACACTTTAGATTAGGCCCAGTTCATGCATCTTCACTCCTCAGATCAGCCCCAGTTCCTGCATCTTCACATCTCAGATCAAACCCAGTTCCTGCATTTTCAGACATAAGATCCGCTTTAAATCCTACCTCTTTAGACCCCAGATCAGCACCAATTCCTTCATCTTTACACCTCAGACCAACCTCAATTACTCCATCTTCACACCTCAGACCAGCCCAATTTCTGCATCTTCACACCTCAGATCAGACCCAGTTCCTGCATTTTCACAACTCAGATCAGCCCAAATGCCTGTACCTTCACACCTTAAATCAGCCCTATGTACTATGCCAGCAGATCACAGATCAGCCTTTTTTAAATGTCCTGGAGGTGGTCTTTAGGCACAGAAGGGCAAACCAGGCTTTGTTATTGACAGCCTAGTGAGCTGTCAATTACAGTCTATGACAGCACTGCTGTATTTGTAGGGAGCAGAACGAATCAGAGAATCCAGTCTTCTAATGAGCCAACTTCAGTCATACCACATGTTGATTTTCTGGGTGCCACTGTAAATTAAATTGCATGCCCGCCCTGGCACACATGTCTTAGGTTGCCTGATCTAGAACTGCCTAAATATTTTAGATCTTTTACTGTAAGATTACATCAAGTAACATGAAGCATAGCTAAATGCAATTGTTTTCTTTTTTTTTTAGAATAAACAGGAATTAGAACACCTTTCAGATTTTTATTACTGTCTCTGCCAACATTAGAGAGATTCACCCTCTTTTAATACTGTTTACCATTATCACCTAAAGTGAAAGAAAATTCTGAATTTTGAGTTATCACCAGAACAGTAATAGAGTGTCAAGGATTCTAAATAGACCAGTACTGTGTGCCTACACAGAGGAGACCAACACTGTATGCAGTGAAATAAAAGGTGTTTATTTACAAGGTGAACAAAAAAGGTGAAGACACCGATGGGAAAAAACAGGGGACATGGTTATAACCTTCCCTAACTCTATCCCAAAAAAAATTGCGCCTTTCGTTTTACTTTAAGATAAGCGTGACCACTTTAGTCAAAGCAACAAACAGTAAATAACATTAATAAAATATTTGGAAGAGGTAAAAAAAAAAAAAAAAATGGCAGTGTAATTCTAATTTCTTTTGATTTCATTTAATTTCAATTGTATCCTATCATCGACAATGTCCCACAACACTTTTGCCTCCCTAATGGATGAATCCCCCCCCCCCCCCCAATGCATATACTAGTATATTTGTTTTCAAGAAGTGTCTTTTCATTTTTCATATTGTTGATTATTAGGAGACAAACATGATTAATTATTGAACAAATTCTGCACTGAAGTAGTGTGGGTTGTTTAATTTGATGAGAAAAAGTTGGAGAAAAGCTGAGACATCACAAAGTAAGTTTGGAATTTAGTTCTCAAAGTGCAACATAAATGTTATTAAAGAAAAGACTTGTGGGATATTTAAAGAATCCAATATCAAACTTGGAAACAATGAGGATGAAAAAAAATCATCCTAAAGCTGAACTCCGGGCAGATTTTAAAGACACTAATGCAGGTCTTTATTAAATAATACATCATTTAGGGCTTTTTTACATCAGGGATGCCAACTAGGGTTGCCACTTTTTCTTCAAGCCAAATCCAAACACTTTAGCAGCGCACAGCAAAAAAAAATATATATATATATATATATATATATATATATATATATATATATATATATATATATATATGTTTAGTTTACACTATAGCAGGGGTCTCCAAACTGCGGCCCTTTGCTTGCCTTTATCCGGCACTTGAGTCATTATTCCTGCCATTGACACCAACAATGGGGCAGTATTCCTTCTGCTGACATCAACAATTGGGCATCGCTTCTTCTAACGACAACAAAAATTGGGCACATTTCCTCCCATGGACACCAATTATTTCTCACCCTAATACCAAAGATCGGGCATTGTTTACTCCCACTGGGCACAGTCCGGCCACCCTAAAGTCTATAGGACAGTAAACTGACCTTTTCTTTAGAATGTTTGGAGTCCCCTGCACTATAGGATTGTAACAGACTTCGGACACCTTTGGGGACTACAAAGAGAATAGTAATGTGGCATGCATAGTGCCCCCCTCCTATACTGACAGCCCGTCCACGGATTGGACTTTGTTCTGAGCTCTCCCTGGCTTATGACTGCATAATACCCGACATCTTTTGTGAGTGGAACCTCTTATGAGTTTTATTTTGTTCATAATAAACTGTGCTACACCCAGTGGTCGCCTGGCGCCTCTCTCTCCCTTTGCTCGGGTGTTCCTACGCTCAAAAGAGAGAGCAGAGTCACAGAGTTTTAAGCTCACTTGTTATGCTCCGTACACACGATCGGATTTCCCGTCGGAATAAACTCAGACAGGTTTTTCCAACGGAATTCCGCTCAAGCTGTCCTGCATACACACGGACACACCAAATTCTGACTATCGAAAACGCGGTGACGTACAACACTACAAAAACGTAGAATAATGAAGTTCAATGCTTCTGAGCATGTGTCAAATTGTTTTTCGAGCATTCGTGTTTTTTTTCTCCGTCGGAATTCCATACAGACAAATGGAATTCCCGTCGAAAAAAAAAGAAAAAATGTTCTCTTTCTAATTCCGTCTGAATTTCCGATGGAAAAAGTCCGATGGGGCACACACATGGTCAGAATATCCGATGAAAAAATTATTTTGGACTTTTTCCATCAGAAATTCCGACTGTGTGTATGCGGCATAAGTGTAACTAAACTGCAGCAGAGGAAAGTCAGGTATCCAGTTCTGCTAGACAGAAATAGGTTGCGTGGCAGAGCTGTGTAAATCTCATGACTGAAAGCACAGAAATGCAAATCAGGTAAAACACCTCTTACAGTATATATGTAATTTTTCTGTGCGTTTAGCTGTTTGACTGGAGTTTAGTTTTAACTTTTTGTGAGACAATTAAGTGAACTAATCTTGTTGAACTACCTGCATCCGCCGAATATAATTTTTTATTGTTATGGAGTTAACTGGTGGATTTATAACACTACGACGAGAGAGTTGAACTGACAGTGCTTTTGATTGTCTTTATTAAAAATATGTTCTTTTCAACAAGATTTTTTCCCCCTGCTTACTAAAGGAAGACCAGCTTTGCGTGGCCATCTTAGTGAAAACCTCAGAAGATATATAAACCTATTATAACAAGTTTCCGAATATCAGAAGTTTGTAAAGACTGGTTCCTCCTGAGATTTCCCTAACCTCAGATATGACGCTTCGTCGTGTTCGTGTTCTTTTACCTCCCAGTAAAAGTAAATTTTTCGAGTTTACAGCTGACAAAGCCACTACGGCGTAACAGAATGACAAATCAGTCTGGTCAGGAAATGAATATGATGGATGAGCTTGGAAGAATGTAGTGAAGATAGTGCTTAAATATCTAATACAGGAGCTGTGAAGTGATTTTTTTTTGGTGTAATTATGCAATTTTTAGGCAAAAATAAAAAGAACTAGCAAAAACGGAAAAAAAAGTCTTAAACAGAACAAACTGGTGATTGGTGAACACTGAAACGAGACTTTCACTCGCTGCGCGTCAACGCCACGCCCCCCACGCCTGCCCGAGTGGCGTCATCCGACGCCCGTGCTGACGGTGGTGAGTTTTTCCATCTACGTGCGTCATGACGGAAGTACTGTGCGCCTACATATAGGCACTTGCTGCCTGTATGCGGTCGCCTCTTTCCTCCCTCACTGCACGTTTGAGCGTGAAATTCGGCGGACTGTGCTGGTGGGCGGCCCATCCACACTCTCTTTCAAGACACACTTTATCTCACTCATCCTCGGTAAGTTCTTTAGGTCCTTACACATTCCCCACTCCTACGCTTGGATTTTGGGATCCCATTTTTCCACTCCGTGGTCACCCAGGCACCTTCAAACTATGAACTCCATTCACATTTTAACCAATATTTACTTTATTTATATATATTTTTTTCTTTATTTATTGTTTTAACTTTGGTCACTTTCCTCCTATCACTAGGTCACCTGCGATATGGCCTAATATATCCATACCTACCATACAGTTGTCCCATGGGCTTGTTATTGCCGGCTTACCAGCAGACGGGTCACCTTTCACACCTAGGCTCTAACCACCTAGTTCTACACCCTGGTTCACGGTTATTTATTCTTATCTTGGGAGTTCTGTATCACACATCTCTCTACAGGGTTTTCATCTCATTGACTTTCCCTACTCATTTAGTCCACTTTCTTTCCCCTATTTTCCTCCTTAAACAGCAGTTCACTGCCTTCACTGTGTATTAGTACTTTTTTTTATTTTTCACAGATGCCCCATGGACTCTCACCTACTGGTCTACCAGTGAAAGGGCTACCTTGTTGAACTCTTTTTTGGACTGCCCTGCCGCCACTTCATTACCGCCTGTTGGCTTGTATGTTTATTACTCTATATTACAACTACAGGTATGAGTGTCAGGATTAGACATTTTATGCTCCCTCTCTCCCTGTGTTGGTTAACTACCATTAACCAATAATTAATCAATATATTTACTCATTATAGACAAACCCAATTACTGCTCCTGATGAGTGGATATTACTCCACGAAACGCGTCCAGCCTCATTATCAATTGATGTCATATCACAGCAATCATGAAGTTACCATGAGTCATTTTAAAAAGTTTGAGTCATATATCAATGTTATTTTATTGTATTATTTTAATAAGTTCAACATTTGAGTTACCATTGACATTTTTGTGAATCATGGGTTACTATGCTTTTAATGCAACCATTTTTTACTATGATCGATATAATTTACCAATCATTATATACCCTACCTGGTATTGTCTTATGGATGTACTGTGAATGTCATTTCATGTATTATACTTAATGATGATACTATTAAATGCTTTGTTTACTTCATTGATTGACTCATCCTGCCCTAGTGTTTTTGTTTCATTGGAAAGTCCCACTGCCCTTTTCCCACCCCATCCCCCTGTCCCTATTGCCACCTTTTACTCTTTTCGAACACTGAAACGAGAGAACAAAAAAGGATTTGCTCTTTTGTATGCGGTTTTATCAACTAGAAATCGGTGACAGGTAGTTGTATAATTAAAATCCAGTAACGCTGGTTTGCTTGATGGTTATAGCACAGATATCACTGATACTCACTCATTCTCCCGCAAAATTTAGTCAAAAATCTGAGGACAACCCCCTCACTGCCAATGTTGATTTCTATATTGGCAGTGAGATTGATAATTTTTTTCCATGAATTCATATTAAGGGAATCTGTGTGTATCGTGGAAATGGAAGTGCAGCGTTATGCTTAAAGGGTCACTAAAGGAATTTATTTTTTTAGCTAAATAGCTTCCCTTACCTTACTGCAGTACTGGTTTCATGTCCTTATTGTTTGTTTTTGCTTTGAAGTTGCTGTTAACCTGCTCTGTTCTCCTCACTTCCTGCTTGTCTGTTTCCTTATAAGCACCATACTGGGAGCTTTCTCACGATGGTTTAAGCTGTCATTATTGTGTGTCTAAAACTTCCCAGAACCAATCAGATTCATTTTAAAAACAAAACACTGCCCTGGATTTGTTTGTTTTTGTTCTGTGTTTCTATTTCTACTTTGCAGAAACATGAAGCCAGTTCAAAAGTGAAACAAGCCTGCATGCACATTATATGATTGATTTTTATCTATTTTTAATCATTTTGAAAAGGAATCAGTTAACTTTTATGTCTCTATACCCTGTAAACATTCATTTCAGCAAAAAAATTTTTTTCCTTTAGTGACCCTTTAATTACTCCGTGAAAATGCTGCCAAATTCACATAGCATACAAACGTGACATCAAACAAAAAATATATATAGACATATATAGACATGGTGAAAAAAAACACAAATCAGTGGAATCAGTGTGGATCAGATACCTCACTTCAGGGGCAGGAACCCGGATAGCAGAGGGCCAATGGAGGATTGGCCAAGCTCATGAATCAACACAACATGTGTGGTAAGGAGACAAAAAAGAAAATGCTCCCAATGATGCAGATAAAAAAACAATGAAGGCTTTATTTAATAATTAAATGGATAAAATCACGTGAAAAAATTTAAAAGCAGTATGGGGTACCAAGGATGTGACCTGACACATTTCGGCTTAAAGCCATCAACAGGGGCCATCTGTCTGTACCCCCACACTGCTGAACTTAAATAAGGCAAATAATCCAGAACTCCACCCCTGAAAGGGAGGAGACAGGAAGTGAACAATCTTGACAGGATATAATACATCAAAACAAATGCTCTAACATACAAATATAAAGCAAGATCTATCGTACCAATGTTTGACATGAATGAACAATCAAAAAGGTAAATGTGTATAACATATACAGTATAAATGATGACATGCAGATGATAATAGGTATCTAATACAGACTATACCAAAACATGTATCTCAATAGACGGCAAAAAAAGCATAAAAAGCATGAATGCCCTGTGAATAATGACCAATGAGGGGCCGTAATCCACTGCCGTATTCCACGTTTACTTTGTTTGTCTGTGTGCTGGCTGCTGTTTTTTTGTTTTTTTTTCTGTTAGCTAGCGCATTTGTTTTCCCCACCTTTTAATCTGTGTGTATCCACTGAAGTGGTACTGTTTTTCTTGCATAGTACAAAAGAATAAAAATAAAAAAAAACATTTTTTTCTGGGGCACTAATGTCCAAGGGCCAGATCCTCAAAAGGATCTACAGATACACCGGCGTAATTCGAATTTCCCGCCGGCGTATCATTGTTTTCTATCCAGAAAACCTGATACGCCGGATATGCGCTAAGATCCGTCTGGTGTAAGTCACTTACACCGTCGGATCTTAAATGTAATGTTACGCAGGCCGCTAGGTGGCGTTTACGTCGATTTCTCATTTGACTATGCAAATGAGCCTGATACGCAGATTCTCGAACGTTTTTGCGCCGCCTCGTCATCGTTTATGTAGTTACCGTAAGCGTAAACTTACCCCTGCTATATGAGGGCTAAGTTTACAAAGGTCCGTCGTATGCCATGTTAAATATGGCCTCGGGACAGCGTCGTCTTTTTCCGTCGTTTTCCTAAGTCGTTCACGAATAGGGCTTTGCGTAAATGACGTTTTCCAAGTGAGTTGGAGCATGCACACTGGGCTATTTTTACGGCCGGCGCATGCGCAGTTTGAATTACGCCGGGCCATTTACACTACGCCGCCGCAAATTACGGAGCAAGTGCTTTGAGAATACGGCACTTGCTCCAGTAAGTTGCGGCAGCCTAGTGTAAATGGCATACGCTACGCCACCGCGGATTCTACGTGAATCTGGCCCCAAGTCTTTAAAGATACCCAAAATGCACCACTTGGGGTTAAAAATATAGGTATATCACAGTTAGTGGAGATGAAAGCAGTTATTTGGGACCAAAAGGGTCTAATCTTGGATGAGTTTTTCTCTGGCAAATATTGCGGTAGAGTTTAGGTTTCAATTTATTTGCCTCCGCTACAGCCTGCAAGGTTGATGTCACCATGCGAGTAGCCCAAAAGCACTGTGTTGTGGCATCATTTTGTGAGATTTCAGGTACTCGACATCCTGCAGGTTTTTATTAGAAGGATGGTGACATTCCCTCTGCAGTACAGAAAGTGAGAGGAAGGTAATTTAAAGGGGTTGTAAAGGTTTGTTTTTTTATTTTCTAAATAGGTTCCTTTAAGCTAGTGCAGGGGTCTCAAAGTACCGACCCGCAGGCCATTTGCGGCCCACGGACCGGTTATAAATGGCCCGCAGGCAGAGCGGGGGGGGGGGTTGCCGCGGAAGTGGGGGGAATAGATTTTATTAATACGCAGAGTAGCGCAGGAAGCATCTGTATACTCTGTCATAAGTTCACTTTTCTCTCTTGTCACGCTGCGGCTGCTTCCCGCCCCCCGGCGCCCCCCCTCTTTTCTCGTCCACCCCCTCTGCTTGTCATATCACCTGGGATGGACGAGAAGAGAGGGGGGGCCGCCGGGGGGGGGGGAGCAGCCGCAGCGTGACAAGAGAGAAAAGTGAACTTATGACAGACACTTACTGCTTTACTCCTGCATACGAAAAAAAAACACAGGTAAACGCTGACCTGTGCCCCATGTACCCCTCATGTGCCCTCATGTTCCCCTCATGTGCCCTTATGTGCCCCATGTACCCCTCATGTGCCCCATGTACTACTTATGTACCCCTCATGTGCCCCCATGTACCCTGATTGTGCCCCATGTACCCTGATTGTGCCCCATGTACCCTGATTGTGTCCTCATGTGCCTCATGTACCCTGAATGTGCCCCATGTACCCTGAATGTGCCCCATGTACCCTTAATGTGCCCTGATTGTGCTCCATGTGTCCTGATGTGCCCCATGTACCCTGAGTGTGCCCTCATGAGCCCCATGTACCCTGAGTGTGCCCTCATGTGCCCCATGTACCCTGAGTGTGCCCTCATGTGCCTTAATGTGCCCAATGTGCCCTGATTGTGCTCCATGTGCCCTGATGTGGCCAATGTGCCCCGATTGTGCCCCATATGCTCTGATGTATCCTGATGTGGCCCATGTGCCCCGATTGTGCCCCATGTGCCCCAATGTACCCTGATGTGCCCCATGTACCCTGATGTGCTGGGCTCTGTACCCTGATGTGCTGTGTCCTGTGCCCTGTACCCTAATGTGCTGTGTCCTGTGCCCTGTACCCTGATGTGCGCTGTGCCCTGTACCCTGATGTGCGCTGTGCCCTGTACCCTGATGTGTTGGGCTCTGTACCCTGATGTGCGCTATGCCCTGATGGTGAGTGGTCAGTGTGTAGTGTAGTGGTCATCGTGCAGTGTAGTGGTCAGTGTGCAGTGGTCATTGTGTAGGGGTCGGTGTGTAGGGGTCGTTGTGTAGGGTTCAGTTCGCAGTGTAGGGGTCGGTGTGCAGTGTAGGGGTCGGTGTGCAGTGTAGGGGTCGGTGTGCAGTGTAGGGGTAGGGGTTAATAATGCATCCACTGACACCAGTGCCGGTGGTAATAATGCGTCCGCTGACACCAGTGCTGGGGGGTTAATAATGCGTTCGCTGACACCAGTACTGTTGTTTTTGAAGTTTGCATGCGGCCCCCCATGGGATATGGAAACTCGTCTTGTGGCCCTCAGGTAATTTGAGTTTGAGACCCCTGCCTTAGGGTGTCTGTATTCAATAGGCTCCTGAAGCACCACTTGGCAGCCTTCTTTCTCTGTGATACCAGACCAGATGCACTGTAGGCACAGACTTCTGTCCCTCAGGTGTGCCACCTGAGGCCACATGTCAGCAATTCAGGCTCTCAGATCGCCCCTTTGAGGCCACTTGGCAGCAAGTTCCGGGGGAGACAAGGCCTCTCCTCCTGCCTGGTGCAATCTTCTGCTAGGAATAACCAAAAGCTCATGTACTCCATGAACATAAATACAGGCATCCAGCATGCCTAGGGGAACCTCCCCTTCTACTGGGCCAGGGCTGTATGAATATTCATGATCTGAATTGTTTCTGCCTACTGTCCAGCACTTTCAATAGCTGCTAGGAAAGTGTGCAACTTCAAAACAGCATGAGCAGCACCAGAGTACACTGAGCAGACTACATTAGCCGATCACAGCTTTTTGTTAAAAGAGAAGTATGGGAATCATTTTTTTTATTCATACTTACCTAGGTGGGTGCAGCATTGGTCCAATGCTGCATCTTTCCCCCACTAGCTTTAACACTGACAGCCAAGTAATCAAACATCGCCAAACACTCGGTTCTCACAGCTCCCTGCTTAACCACTTAAGGACCGGACCAATATGCTGCTAAATGACCCAAGGGGTTTTTACAATTTGGCACTGCGTCGCTTAAACAGACAATTGCGCGGTCGTGCGACGTGGCTTCCAAACAAAATTTGCATCCTTTTCTTCCCACAAATAGAGCTTTCTTTTGGTGGTATTTGATCGCCTCTGTGATTTAAAATTTGTGCGCTATATACAAAAATAGAGCGACATTTTTGAAAAAAAATCAATATTTTTTACTTTTTGTTATAAGAAAAATCAAATAAACTACATTTTAGTCAAACATTTAGGCCAAAAATTATTCAGCCACATGTCTTTAGTAAAAAAAGAAATCACTGGCAATAGGGAGTGAAAGGGTTAACTAGGGCGGTGATCAAGGGGTTAAAACTTTATTAGGGGGGGTACGGGGGCTACCCTGAACCTAACACTAACTGCCTGTCACACTGACACTAAATGCAGTGATCAGTACATATATGATCACTGCATTCAGTGACACTGTGACAGGGGGGTGGGGGGGGTGATCGCAAGAGGTTAATGTGCCTGTATGAACTGGTGTCAGTGTAGTGTTGTGCAGACTCACTGTGTGATGTCTTCTCTCCTCATCGGCGGTTGAAAATACCGTCGAGAGGAGAGATTACATCACTTTCCCCTTCCTGTGTTTACACAGGCAGAGGAAGTGACACACGGGGGAGCGCATGGATTGGCTGGGAGTGATTCAGAGGGGGCGGACAAAAATAAACAGCCGCCCCCTCATCCAGGATCGCTCGGACAGCCACGGGGACCGCCGCAGGTACCGGGGGGGGGGGGTTCCGGTCGGACCCCCGACCCACGCCTAGGCAAGGTGCCAACGTAAATGTACATGTGGCGGTCCTTCAGTGGTTAAAGGAGATGTACAGCCAAAGCCGGCTGAAGCCCGCTGTCAGCTGACATCACAGAGCCGGTCCAAGCTTGGGCAAGATTGCGACTCACAGTAACCAGCTCTCTGCACTGACCTCTGCACTCACTGGAGTGCTGGGCGGGCTAAGGGTGGGGTGGGATCGGCCAGCTCAGGCTCTCAGCGGCTCACTGAGAGGCTGCGCTGGGTGCAGGTCCAGGCATATGGGCAGATGCAGACCATATGGACCAAATCTTTCCCGCTGTCTGCTGAAAGATGTTGTCCTTCTCCTTTGAGTAGAGAGCCTGGGAGCACCAAAACAACTGCCAAGAAGAGGAAGAACCTGCTGTCAGTGCAGACCCTCTATAAGCCCAATGCTTGCCCCTTTTCCCCTGGTGGGGGTTCTTCCCATCAGAGATCTCTTGGATGTATTTTCCCAAGTCTTCTCTAAAAAGGCGTTGCCCATGAAAGGGAAAACCTGCCAACAACTTCTTACAAGGCAGTTCCGTGGAATAGCTTTTCAGCCAAAGAAACCTGTGCAGGTGGACAGACACCACAGCAAAACGTGAAATTTATTGTATAGTCCTTTAAGGCATCTACCACAAAACCCAGGGTTTAAGGTAACTCCGCCAACCCTTCACCCTTCATCCTGCATGCAATGGGTTTTTCCTCACTAACTACCTAATGCGATCCTTAAAGGGTCACTAAAGGAAATTTTTTTTTTTTTTTGCTTAAATGACTGTTTACAGGGTATAGAGACATAAAAGTTAACTGATTCCTTTTCAAAATGATTAAAAATAGATAAAAATCAATCATATAATGTGCCTGCAAGTTAGTTTCACTTTTAAACTGGCTTCATGTTTCTGTGAAGTAGAAAGAGACACACAGAACAAAAACAAACAAATCCAGGGCAGTGTTTTGTTTTTAAAATGAATCTGGTTCTGGGAAGTTTTAGACAAACAGTAATGACAGCTTAGACCACAGTGAGAAAGCTCCCAGAACTGTGGTTATAAGGAAACAGACAAGCAGGAAGTGTGGAGAACAGAGCAGGATTACAGCAACTTCAAAGCAAAAACGAACAATGAGGACATGAAACCACTACTGCAGTAAGGTAAAGGAAGCTATTTAGCTAAAAAAAAAAATCATTTAATGATCCTTTAAGATTTTGGCAAACACCAATGGCTGCTTTTGCTGATTGCAACCCTTCAACTGTATGTGAGTTTACTTGTCCGCTGGGTCCTTAATGACCTAGACATTATCCACCGGGCAAATTAGATTTTTATTAAAGCGGTAGTAAAGTTTGCTTTGTGATTTTTACCTACAGGTAAGCCTATAATAAGTCTTACCTATAGGTAAAATGAATATCCCATAAACATTCACCCTGAATGCAGCCAGTGACGCAATCTGAAGTTCCTGCATACCATGCCAGATTTTCAGAGCACCGTGCCATAACCGAGAGCTCCAGCGCACATGAGCGAAAGTGACATCATCGCAGCTTCAGCCACTCACACGTCCAGAATCCATGAACCCGGAGGGAAGATCGGAGGAAGATGGAAGCCCTCTCAGTGGTGACAGAGCGTCGCTGGAGGGCTTCATTTTAAGGTAGGTGTTTCATAATGTGCTAGTATACGATGCATACCAGCACATTATGGTATTATTTTGCAGGGGAAAGTTTTTTATTATTTTATTATTGCATCAGTTTACTACCACTAAGACAATATACTGCTGTGTCCACTGTGGGCATGCCCCATTCTTTCAAAAACTGTTCCTCCATAGGGTAAAGTAGTGAAAACCTCTTTGGTGGCACAAACACCCTATCTGGGTAATCCCATTCCGCATACAACAAATCTTTCAGGAGAAGATGCAAGGGAAATCCAGAAAACGTTGCACCGGACGTAGGGACCCTAAAGAGGAATACTTGGCTAATGAATATTCAGCCGGAGGTAACCCAAAATCACCTCAAACCATTTCAGAGAGGGATTGAACTAATACCTTCTAAATTTGTGAGACTGAGGACCCTTGTAGCGCCTTGCCCTCAGACTCTGCAAAGGTAGTATCCACCATCTGACCTTCCTTGAGCTCTGTCAGCAATTGATGGGCAGAGTAGTGGCAATTGATGAGGACACTTGCAGCAGTTGATAAACACAGTAGCGCCAATTGATGGGCACAGTGTCAGCAATTGATGGGCACACTGGCAGCAATTGATGGGCACAGTAGCGGCAATTGATGAGCACACTGGCAGAAATTGATGGGCACAGTAGTGGCAATTGATGGGCACAGTAGAACAATTGATGGGCACAGTGGCAGCAATTGATGGGCACACTGGCAGCAATTGATGGGCACAGTAGCGTCAATTGATAGGCACACCGGTAGCAATTGATGTGCACACTGGCAGCAATTGATGGGCACACTGGCAGCAATTGATGGCCACACCGGCAGCAATTGATGGGCACAGTAGCAGCAATTGATGGGCACACTGGTAGCAATTGATGGGTACAGTAGCTGCGTTTGATTGCACAGTGGCAGCAATGTATGTGTACAGTGGCTGCGTTTGATGGGCACAGTTGCTGAGTTTGATAGGCACAGTGGCGGCAATTGATGGCACAGTGGCTGCGTTTGATGTGCACAGTGGTGGCAATTGATGGCACAGTGGCTGCATTTGATGCGTACAGTGGCTATGTTTCATGTGCACAGTGGCTGCGTTTGATGGGCACAGTGGCTGCGTTTGATGGGCACAGTGGCTGCAATTGATGGTTCTTTTTTTTTGCGCCCCCCAAAAATTTTGAGCACCAGCCGCCACTGCGACAAAGCCAATACCTGATATAAGTTAAGGAAAATGCACACATAGGGTCACAAAGCACACCACTGCAACAAACTGGCAACAATGTGACTCTTGAAAGGTCCAAACTCACCATTCCCCTGCCATAGTATCCTGTATCCCAGGATCCAATTTTCACGGTGGGCACTGTCACACATATTTAGGTCCACTGCCCTGGACCTGTACAGCACCCCACGGTTCTGTATATATGCAGGGTCCATATATTCCGTGTATATGCAAGGTCCAGCAGCAAAAAGATTGAATTACATGCAAAACCCCACCAAAATCTGAATTCCTCACAGCGGGGCCCAAGTACCATCTATCTAGACTCTGAACACCTGATTCCTACTGGAATCCCTTAAGCATGGCCATAGAAATACAGAAGGTAGGGATGAGCCAAACACCCCCGCGTTCGGTTTTGCACCAGAACCGTCGAACAGACCGACCGTTGGCTTTGGCCAAATATGGCCCTCCGTTTTTTGTGCGCTGTGATTGGCCAAGCATGCAGGGTCATCGTGCATGTTTGGCCAATCATCAGCGCGCAATGCCTCAGTGAATTATGGGCCGTTGCGCGTCACTTGAATTTGGCGCGAACGACCCGTTGTGTTCGAATTTCGTCGAACGTACGAACAGACAATATTCGAGTCGAACATACGTTTGTATCGAACGCGGAGCTCATCCCTAACAGAAGGCAGTACTTGCGTGACCAACACCGTCAAGGCACTGGCAAATGAAACCTGGAGCAGGAGGAGTTATGTAGGGGGGAACTTCCTGTCTGTTTATTCTGCCAGTGTCCATTCACATATAGGTGGTGCATAACCCAGTTAGTCATGATTATAGCCAGCTTTGTGTCCCATGATGTATGAAAAAGAAATACATTTTAGTGTATTTATTCCATAAAATATGTGTTTGATATGTAGCGCCTGTGTACTTTTGGTACATGTGCTATTTTTAAATTTAAGGGGGATGAGAGAGTTATTTGGCTCTCATCCGGTAATTTGTGTAGATTGGGTCTCTGTTTCGACTGGGCTGTGCTGTGAGCTCATCCTGTTGTCCCTGGGGTGTTGTTACACCCCAGGGCGATAGGTGGCAGCAGTGGAGTCCAGGCTGGGGTGTCTCTTGCCAGTAGCCAATCAGGAGGGGTTTTCCCTCGCGAGGCATGCTGGGGGAGAGTACTTCTGGAACAGACGCCATTTGGCAGGGTTCTTCTGGTTCCTGGTGCGGCACCCACCTTTAGGGTGACCGTACATCGCCACGCCCAGGCATTATTGCCTACCTGGCTGGGGCGTGGGTGCTACGCGGAGATCCTGGTTCCAATGAGAGGCTGGTGATCCAACAGCACTGGAGCGAACCTTTGGGGATTGAGGTGACCGAACACTGAGAGGTTGGATGTCAGCAACCTGTCAGTCGGTGACCAACTGAGAATTACCTAAGGTCAGATTCAGGCACTAAATTCACTAAGGCCCCTTTCACATTGAGGCGTGGAGCCGCGGTGACGGTATAGCCGTGCTATTTGTAGCGCCGCTATACCGTCGTGTTTACCGCGATTTTCGGGCGCTAGCGGTGAGGTTTTAAGCCCCGCTAGCGGCCGAAAAAGGGTTAATACCGCCCACGTTTCGGGCGGTATTACCGCGCTATTACCGCGGTTTCCCATTGATTCCAATGGGAAGGCGCGCTATAGGAGCGGTGAACACACCGCTCCTATACCGCGGTAAAGATGCGGCTAGCAGGACTTTTGGAGCGTTCCTGCCAGCGCACCGCTTCAGTGTGAAAGCCTTCGGGCTTTCACATTGAACACTACAGGGCATGATTTTTCATGCGGTATAGCAGCACTATTTTTAGCGCTGTACCGCATGAAAAACGCCTCAATGTGAAAGGGGCCTAAGGAAGATTTATCTCATGACCTACGTTCTAGGGAAGGGTCTGTGGCAGAGGCCTGTTTTCCCACAAGGTTCCGAGTGATACCCTGGCTGCCAGGTCGGTGTGAGAGGCCTGTCCAGGTACACTATACCCACTCCGGCTGGAGTGGCGATGAAAGCAAAGTGTCTTTTGGAGCAGGACTGCTTCTGTTACTCGTAGGCCTGAATCTGCTACTCTTTTCCTCACCCATCTTCTTCTATTCATCTAAAGTTTATTGTTTGCCGTGTTGGGTAAAATAAAGCACAAGAAAAGACATCCACTGTTTGGACATTCCGTTACTACTGCTACTCTCTTCAACTACCCTAGAAGCTATAGAGGTAACAGGCCGACCCAAATCTATCCAGCGGCTCCTGCAGGGGTATCGCTACAGATAAATAGCACAAATATTGTTCAACTTAAAAAATTGCAACTGCAACTATTCTCCCTGATTTGTTGCGGGTGTCAGAAGTGGGTGGTTAAAGGACGGATGCAGGAAAAAGGTGTTAGGACACATCCAAGGTGGCAGCAGCTTAAATGGGAGTAAAGGCAGTGCAGCTGACAGTATTATGAACAGTATGCAGAGATAATATCACCATACTAGAACATCTGAAGAACTTTTAGAGTTTTTTTGAGTTTGCTTTTGGTAGGTACTGTATCTAGTACATTTTTATTAGAAGACTCAAATAAAAAACAGGCACAACTGATGAAGAACAGAGGAACTCCAACAATTAAGACAGTCCTTTCAGATAAGAGACAGTTTGGATCTATCTCTTGGGCAGTGTACACACGACCGGTTTCCTCTGCAGAATCCAGCAAGAAACTTGTTGAGAGCCGTGTTTTGCCGAGGAAACCGGTCGTGTGTACGTTTTTCATTCGAGGAAACTGTCAAGGAACTCGACGAGCCAAAAAGAGAGCATGTTCTCTTTTTTCTCGACGGGAGTCGAATTTGGCTTGTCGAGTTTCTCGTCGGGCTGGTTTCCGACAAGAAACTCGAGAGCGTGTATGCTAAGAAACCCGCGCACCTTCTGTAAAAGTAGCGTTTGTAATGGAAATAGCACATTTGTCACGCTGTGACAGACTGAAAAGTGAAAATGTCTCTTACCAAACTTTTCAGTAACATGAGATTAGCAAAAGCACCCCCAACTTCCCCTGCTGTCGTATGTGTTGAAGTCACCGCGTTTGAGAACGAGGAGATTTGGTCTTTAACGTGTGTACGCAAAGCAAGCTTGTCGAGTTCCTCGACAAGCCTAACAAGGAGCTCGACGAGGAAAATGATGTGTTTCGCCCGACGAGTTCCTCGGTCGTGTGTACGCGGCCTTAGAGTTACCCTTCATATGTAAAAACTGTTTAGGTGGCATTCACAAGCCATACTCTGCCTACTCATCCGTGCTGTCCCCACATATTATGGAGCTGAAGTAAGTATCAACTACCACTTCAGATACATCAGAATCTCAGAAATACTAGATCATCGCTGTGCTGTTCTGCTTCATTCATTCACATTTTTGTGTCACAAATCTCCTTTCCAAATGCTCAGCTGAAAATATGACTGTCTACATTTTAAGTAAGATAGAATAGTCAGTCTCAACTGCTATACCCCATTATACAAGGGAAATTTTTCATGACTCCATCCCTGACAAGATATCTATCACTTCATTGCTACTAGTTCAAAGCAATACAGTTTTCAGTAATACAATTCTGTTTTTCAAATAAAGATGAGAAACCCACTGATGTTGTTATGTATATCCTTCTATACTACCTATTATATCAGTGATGCGGTCGTTTAGGATGACCTATCATGTAGATTCCAAAAATATACATTAAAGGATTTTGTATCCCTAGAATACAATAGTTGTCTTGGGGATGGAAAGTAGCGAGCAAGAGGGCTCTTAAATGTTTTTCTCTATCGTGCGTAGTGACACCTCTGTTGGATACCGATTTTAAAGTAGTATCTAAGTCAAAACGTTCAATAATTTTTTCCTATATTACAGGCGTATAAACTCACTTATTTATATAAAATCTTTGTTTAAAAAAAAAAAAAAAAAAAGAGACATCCATGGAACTAGTATAACAAATAATGGGCATAGTAGCAATGTAATTTCTTCCATCAAGACGGCACATCCTACTTGCCTCAATCTAAGAACCACCCCTCTAATAATCTAAAACTTTCTGGGCCGAGTCATAGAGATTCTCTGTGATTAAGCTCAGAAGGGTGAAACATGTTAACACGTTACCAGAAACACCTAACTACCTAACTAATTTCACCATTCGGGGCTTAGTCATACAGATTCTCTATAACTTAGCTCAGAAGGGTGCAGAGCAGTGGGGGGTGGTTCTTATTTAGTGCCGAGCAAAGATGTGCTGTCTTGACAAATAAAATCTGCCAGTAGAAGGGACAATCCTAGTGAGCTGGTCCGTAGTCCAAAAAACATATCCAAAACGCCCACCACTATCTCATCAGAGATTGAGACCAAAAATGGTCAAAAACTGCGTTTTTAAAGTAAATCTGAAAAGAAGAAAACCTGAAGACTAACAAATGGAGCCTAATTACAATTAAAAATTAATTAAAGTTAGAGACGAGAGGGAAGGTTGAATAGATATCATAGAAGAAACTATATTCAATCAGTATTCAATCAGTATTCAATATAGTATACAGTATACTGTAGCATACTGTAGCCGCTTTATGGGGGCACTAGACTAATTCCCCTCTCTGCCCAGTCCACCCCATAAGACTGGTGGTACACTAACAGGCGGGGACTCTTTCTGTGCTTACCCCCTGCAAAGTGCTGCCCTAGGCCTGGGCCTTGTTGGCCTAGGCCACGATACAGCGTTGGTCCAGCGTCCTGCACACAATTAAAAGGCCATTCTTTTTTTTCCAGGTAATTGCAGCACGTCATGTTTCCCATACACCTGTGTGTCCGGGAATCCACACACACTTAAAAGCCCATTTTTTTAATTATTATTGTAGCGGTACCCCCAGAGGGGCTGCTGGTAATTTGATGGGATGGCACATTTACCTCATGGCTCCTGTAGAATGTCTAGGGGTGAATGATGCATACAGCAGTAGTAAAGAAATGTCTTTTTATGTGCTCTTTATTACCCAGCCAGGTAAAAACAGTGAACTGGTGATGAAAAGGACAGGTGGAGGTTGAAAGGAGAACAGCAGATTCAGGCGTAGTATATAGAGCAGTCCTGCTCCCATGCGTAACACTTTCCACACCACTCCTTCTTGAGTGGGATTAGCGTACCCAGGTAGGCCTCTCTCACTGACCTAGCAGCCGAAGTATCACTCAAACCTTTTTCAGGCCTCTGCCACAGGCCCTCTTTGATTGCAGATACAGAGGTATCCCTCCTAGTAAAGTTATGCCTGGATCTTCTTCTTAACGTTGCCCAGGTACCGACTGAAAGAGGAGTCAAACCTTCAGTGTCCGCTTACCTTAAACCCTGGTGGTTCATCGGAATCCTTTTGGACCGCCAGCCTCTCATTGGCGCTCCTCAGATGGACTCCTCACCGAACAGCTACACTTGCTTGGGATCTTCAAAAGTGGGAACCCAGTCGACCACTGAGTCCCCGTCCTGTTTCAATGTTCCAGACCAACATGGCCCCGAAACCAGGCACACCGCGTGGCACGCACGCCCCAGCCAGGTAGGCCATAAGGCTAGGGCGCGATGCTGTGGCCACCCTAAAGGTAGGTGCCACACTGGAAGAAGAACCCTGCCAACATGGCATCTGTTCCATAAGTAATAACCCAAACCTCAACTCCACTGCTGCCACCTACCACACCGGGGTGGGAAAACAGTACAACAGAATGAGCCCACAGCACAGCCAAGCTGAAACAGAGACCCTAATTAAATGATTGCAATTGGAATCAGAGTCACTTACACTCTGATTATACCCTAAATGTCAATAGCACCGGTACTTGGAAGTAACCCTGCGCTAAATTATTATTATAATTTTCTTTTTGATGAGTAGCTTTGGTGGGGCGGCACCCCTGTGCCCCCTATGGGCAGGCCGCTGCTGGATCCATCACCCTGAACAGCCAGGCACACCAAATTTCCACAGCCACACTTGAGACAGGAAATAATCCAGCACTTTGTTTTTTGTATTTTTATTGAGGGGAAAAAACTTGGATGGGAATTGGGGTATTATGGGTTGCCCACTTGACTTCAGAAGTCTTTAGGGACAACACTCCTATATATAGTCTATATGCACTCCTTTCTCTTCCTCCAGCACTTCAGTTGCCTGCAGAAAAATCACACAGACTTAGCTGGAACACTTTTTGTAAATCTGACGCAGCACTCAGATTATAGCAACAGTTTTTTACAGGCAGGGACCATTGGTCCCTTTGGTAAAATAGCAATGTCTAGTGTCCAGCTTACATCCCTGTGGCTAATGGTCCCAGCACCACCTCTTCAGGCACTGCCAGCCCTCCTGGCTGAAGCCGTCTTTCTCAGTAGCCCTCCTGGCTACTTTCCACAGTTGTACACTCACCAGCCCACTCAGCTGACTTCTCCTGGAGAACTCCTGGACATGCTGACTCTCTCCCCTTGCCGTCCTCACACCTGCTCCCACTGTCCTCACACCTACTTCTGTGCATCCAGGAATCCTGGAAGAATTTCCTCTCTGTGTTGTAGAGGGTCCCTCCAGCACCTGAGCCCGAGGTCCAAGGTCAACCCCCCTCCCCCCCAGACTAAAGGGCACTGTCAAGGGGGCACCAGCAGCCTCCTCAGCACTGCTTCTCCATGGCCCCAGATATTTAAGAGGTGCCCGCCCCCTGCCAGCCCACCTGCTGGGGCCATCATTAATACTCCAAACAGCTCCTCCTAGACTCCCTCATCCAGTTCTGGAAGCTTCTCCAAGGTTCCAGAGAGCAGGTGGAGTTACCAAAGGTGCAGCTTGATGAGTCATCCAGCCTCCCTGAGTCACTCATCCCTGGCCCAGATTCAACCCAGGCTTGGCTGCCAGCCAAGCCATGTATGCCTACTCTAACAACTATATACACTTCTGGCACACTAGAGGGTGCTACACTTACCTCTTTACTAATGGAGAGGTATGGGGTGTATACCTGCTCTGGGGCTTTCAGCTGTGCGTGTAAACGGATCTGTCCTACTATTCCAGTCGAATTAGCAGTATAGTTGCTTTCCTCATATAAGACTGTTAGAACTGTTCAGAGCTACTGCCTTCAATTATTAAATAAGGTATATCCATACATCTTAATTCTTTCTTACCTGATCATTTTTTTTATCTTAGTACAGAATATATAAATACATTGGGGTAGATTCACGTACATCGGCGCATCTTTATGCTGCTGTAGTGTATCTTATTTACGCTACGCCAGCACTACACAGGGAGACAAGTATGGAATTCACAAAGAAAATGCTCCCAACGTTGCGCCGGCGTATCGTATATTCGCCGACTTAAGTCAAAGTAGGTGGAAGTGGGCTGGAAGTGGGTGTGATACATTTAAATGAAGCGTGACCCCATGCAAATGATTGGCTGAGCTTCAAACAACTACTAAAAACGAACAGCGCATGCGTTGTACCTTGGACGCATCCCAGTGCGCATGCTCACAGTCACGTCGAAATAACTGCCTAAGATACGTCGAAACACTGCCTACGACGTGAACGTAACCTATGCACAATGTAAAATTCAACCACGTCCATTCCCTGGTCCATACCTTTGCATGGGTTGCGCCTCTATATGAAGAATAACTTTACGCTGGACGTAACCCTTACGGAAATCGCTTAAAACATGCGCCGAGCGCATCTACGTTCGTGAATCAGCGTATCTCCCTCATTTGCATATCTGAATCGAAACTTCCATATGCATCCAGCGTAAATATGCGCCCACGATACGCCGGTGTAGGAAAGTTACGTCGGTTTGAAGAAGCCTATTTTTCGATGTAACTTAGTTTGTGGGTCCAGCGCATAGATATGACAGCGCACATTTGTACTTACGCGGCGTATCTGTAGATACGTCGGCGTAAGTGCTACGTGAATCCTGGCCATTGTTTTTAATGTGATTTTGATTGTACCAGGATAGGTGACAGGTCCACTTTAGGAAACATTTATAACCTGCAGTGGTGCATTTGTGTCCTTTACATAAGGAAAAGTAACATTTTCATTAGGCAAGCTTTCTAAACTTTCAACAAGCCAAAAGTTCCAAAAGGCAAGATGACAAGAAAAATCAAATGTAACCACCTCAACCTTTGCTACTATAGAAATTAAAAAGTGATTATCTCAGATTTGATTTATAATCGTGCAGTAATGAGGCAGATTTACCATTAATAATGAATAGCAACATCATCGTATTCGTAAGTGATCAGAATTCTAATGTCTTTTCCCTGTTTATACCAGCTGTATAGCATCCCTTCTACAAAAGCTGGCACTAGACCAGAAACAAAGAGGGTTATGCTGGCCATCCAAACCATTCCTTAAAGTAACCCTGTCATCACAAGGTCAATTTTACAAAAAAAATCCATTCATAAAAAATGCATTCACCTTTTAATGCAAGGAAAATTAGGGTTTTCCTCCGTCACGCTTTGGCGGATCTGATCGGATCGGATATCAGCGGGCATGGCACCGCTGACATCCGTGGCTCCATAGAGGTGCACGGAGCGCCCATTGAGGACTACCTAAAAAACTGACAGACGGATCTAAACGGTCCGCACGTGTGAAAGGGCCCTAACACTAACTATATACAGGTGCATCTCATCAAAAAAGGGATTTTTAAATACAGCTTACCTGTAAAATCCTTTTCTTGGAGTACATCACGGGACACAGAGCGGCATATTCATTACTATGTGGGTTATATGGAGTACCTTCAGGTGTGGACACTGGCAATCTCAAACAGGAAGTCCCCTCCCTATATAACCCCCTCCCCTAGAGGGAGTCCCTCAGTTTTGTAGCAAGCAGTATGCCTCCCAAAATGGTCACCCAAAAGAGGGGTGGGAGCTCTGTGTCCCGTGATGTACTCCAAGAAAAGGATTTTACAGGTAAGCTGTATTTAAAAATCCCTTTTTCTTTCTCGTACATCACGGGACACAGAGCGGCATATTCATTACTATGTGGGATGTCCGAAAGCAATGCTTTAATGAGGGGAGAGGGAGACATCTTCCAAAGAAGGATTCAATTTAGAGATAAACTCAAATCATAATAATAATTCCAACTTAGTCAAGAAAAAACTTTTTTTTTTTTTTTTTTTTTTTTATAACCAAGGGTGTTTCTGATCCCGAGGACTTCAAACTGCAGCCTGTAGTACTGCCTGACCAAAGGCAGCATCCGCATTTCTTCTCACGTCTAGTTGATAAAACCTTGTAAACGTGTGGACTGATGACCACGTTGCCGCCTTGCATATCTGAGCCATAGAGATCTGATGGTGTGCTGCCCAAGAGGCGCCCATGGCCCTGGTAGAATGGGCCTTTACCGACAACGGAGGAGGCAACCTCTTCAACCCGTAGGCTTGAATGATTAATTGTCTAATCCATCTCGAGATGGTGGATTTTGCAGCTGCCTGCCCCTTCTTGGGGCCATCTGGTAGAACGAATAACACATCTGTTTTCCGGATCTTTTCTGTAGCTTTAAGATAGGCCTTCATGGCCCGGACAATATCCAAGGTATGCAGCAACCCCTCCTTTCTAGATGTAGGTTTTGGAAAGAAGGATGGAAGTACCAAATCCTGGTTCAAGTGAAATTTGGATATAACCTTTGGTAGAAAGGAAGGATGGGGCCGGAGAACTGCCCTGTCCTTATGCAGAACGAGATATGGTTCCTTACACGATAAGGCTGCTAATTCTGACACTCTCCTGGCCGAAACTATGGCGACCAAGAAAACCAACTTTCTTGTCAGTAAGAGTAAAGGAATCTCAGCCAACGGCTCAAAAGGCTGTTTCTGTAGAGTGGACAGGACAAGATTTAAGTCCCATGGACAAATTGGTGACTTGACAGGAGGATTAATACGCAAGACCCCCTGTAAGAAGGTCTTTACCAGCGAGTGGGTGGCCAGCGGCCTCTGAAACCACACTGACAGAGCTGAGATCTGTCCCTTGATTGTGCTTAGTGCCAGGCCTTTATCCACTCCTAGCTGGAGAAAACTTAACACCCTATCAATAGTATATTTGCGGGAATTCCATCTTTTGGATTCACACCAGCCTACGTAGTTCCTCCACACCCTGTAATAAATCACCCTGGAGACCGGCTTCCTAGCCCTAATCAGGGTAGGAATTACCTGCCTAGACAGGCCTCTATCCCTGAGAATCAGGGATTCAGCCTCCAGGCCGTCAAATTTAGACGCTGTAATGTAGGGTGGAGGATCGGGCCTTGTGAGAGTAGGTCTGGTTGTAGAGGAAGAGTCCAAGGGTCTCCCACTGCCATCTTCAGGACTAGTGAGTACCAAGTCCTCCGGGGCCAAGCCGGAGCTACTAGAATGACTGGCTTGTTCTCCACTCTGATCTTGCGCAACAGGCGCGGGAGTAACTGTAGTGGAGGGAATGCATATAGAAGTCTGAATTGATGCCAAGGGCAAACCAACGCGTCGGTTTCCGCAGGCCATAGGATCCCTCGCTCGCGACACGAACCTGTCTAGTTTCTTGTTGAACCTGGATGCCATTATATCTACGTCCGGCATTCCCCACCTCTGGCAGATTGTCTGAAAGACCTGGGGATGCAGAGACCACTCCCCTGGCAACAGACTCTGGCGACTTAAGAAGTCTGCCTGCAGGTTGTCCACTCCGGGAATGAATATCGCCGAAATGCAGGGTACATGAACCTCTGCCCATTGAAAAATCAAGTTCACCTCCCTCTGAGCGGCCTGGCTCCTGGTTCCCCCTTGGTGGTTTATGTATGCCACCGCCGTGGCATTGTCTGACTGGATTCTCACCGGGAACCCCTTTAATCTGGAGGTCCAAGCCAGAAGGGCTAGGCGGGCAGCTCTGATTTCCAAGATATTGATGGGGAGCTGCCTCTCTGCTTTCACCCAAGTTCCCTGGCAGGAGAACCCCTCGAAGACCGCCCCCCAGCCTGCCAGGCTGGCGTCTGTGGTAACTACCTTCCAGACAACAGGGCTGAAGGATTTTCCCTTTAGAAGATTCTGAGGGTTCAACCACCAGGCCAGGCTTTGTCGGACCCTTGATGATAGCGTCAAAGGGGACTCTAAGGCATGTGCCCTCTTGCCCCAGGCTGCTAGAATGGCTGCCTGTAGGACGCGAGTGTGGATCTGAGCGTATGGTACTGCCTCGAATGTGGCCACTAGCTTGCCTAGTAATCGCATACACAGGCGAATAGTTGGACTTTTCTTGTTTAGAACCAACTGAACCAACCCCTTGATAGCTTCGATCTTTACAAGGGGCAGGAACACCTTTTGATGTTCTGTGTCTAACCTCATGCCGAGGTATTCCAACTGCTTTGTAGGCTGGAACGCTGACTTTCCCCGGTTCAGGACCCAGCCGAATTCTTCGAGGTACTGAACCGTGAGGTTTACTGCCTTTTGCAGACCCGGTCGTGAGTGATCTATGATTAAAAGGTCGTCCAAGTATGCTAGGACTGTGACCCCTTGGATCCTTAAATTGGCCAGAATTGGGGCTAGGATCTTCGTGAATACCCGGGGGGCCGTGGCCAGCCCGAAGGGGAGCGCCCTGAATTGGAAGTGTCGCTGCCCCACCGCGAAGCGTAAAAACCTTTGATGCGACTGAAAGATTGGTACATGAAGGTAAGCATCTTTTATGTCTATGGAGGCCAGAAAATCGTCCTTCTGAAGCGCGGCGGCTGCTGACCGGATGGATTCCATCCGGAAGGAACGAACCCTTAGGTAACCGTTTAACCTCTTTAGGTCCAAGATTGGCCTGACATCGCCGTTGGGCTTTGGTATGACAAAGAGGTTGGAATAGAAACCTAGGCCTTGCTCTTGGGCTGGCACTTCTATAATTACGTCCTGGCAAAGCAGGTGATCCAAAGCTGCCAGCATTGAGGCCTTCCTCGCTGGATCCCTTGGTAGCCTTGATTCTTGAAAATGAGGCGGAGGATACCTTAGAAACTCCAGTCTGTAACCTGTGGTTACAGATGCCCGGACCCATTTGTCGGGGATCTTGGCTTCCCAAACTTCTGCGAAGAAACGAAGCCTTCCCCCCACCCGCAAGAGTGGGGGCGCCCCTTCATAAGGCAGACTTAGGGGCTGTCTTTGACGGCTTGCGATACCACGGCCTCTTACCCCCAGGGGTCTGTCCCTGCGATCTACTGTTAACGTTGGATCGTGCAGGCGGCCGTCGATACTGCCTGGAATTTGAGGGCCCCGAGACAGGAAAGAGCTGCCTTTTAAATGTAGGAGCCCGGAATGTCTTTTTTACCGGTAAAAGGGTACTTTTCCCATTTGAAATAGTCTGAATATATTTATCCAGATCCTCTCCGAAGAGTCGTCCTCCATGGAAGGGAAACCCTGCCAGAAGCTTTTTGCATGGGGGCTCCGCCGCCCAGTTCTTCAACCATAAGAGCCTTCTCATGTGTACCAAACATAGTGATAAACGAGAGGCCTGCTGGATGGAATCTTTTATAGCATCTACCGCAAAACACAGAGCTCTGGGAATATCAGAAAACTCTTCTGCTTGTTGGGTAGGCATGTCCCTTAACATTACCTTTGTCTGGTCTTTTAATGCCTGACAAACTCCAATTGCAGCCACCGCTGGCTGCACCACTGCTCCTGCCGTAGCAAAGGATGCTTTTAAAAGTGTCTCTAATCTTTTATCAACTGGATCTTTAAACATGTGTATGTTTTCCACCGGGCAAGTTAGTGATTTATTCACACATGAGATGGCTGCATCCACTACTGGGAGCCTCCACCTCTTGGAGAACTTTTCCTCCATGGGGTAAATGACCGCAAACCTTTTCGGTGGCAGAAAAATCCTGTCCGGCCGTACCCAATCCCGAAAGATCAATTCCTCCAAGAGAGGATGGACCGGAAAAACTGTGTTGTTTAACGGAGCTTTCAAAGAGCCCAGAGAGGATACCGGAGGAACCTGAGGCTCTGGCAATGGTAAACTAAATGCCGAGCGGACCATGTCTGTCAAAGACTGTACCCACAGTCTTTCTGTCTGGGAGTCTGAAAATGGTTCCTCAGAGGCAGATCCCTCAATCCCTGAACCCTCTTGGTTCAGGTCTAGTTGATCCTCCTGCGATTCCAATTCCTCTGGAGAGAGAATCTCAGCATCTGAGGATACACCTCCTGGTGATGGGGATCTAACCCGTTTCTTACCAGGAATAGCTCTAGCGATCAATGTTGCTATTCTCTCTTCTAGCCCCCCTAGGGATACGGCTAGCATCTCCTCTGTGATGAACACAGGGCTGGGCTGATCTGGGCCAGCCTCCGCACCAGATCCCCCTAATGGCTCATCCAAGGCGCTTCTTAAATTAATAAGTTGCGGGGAAAGTATCGGCATATCAGAATCAGAAAGGGAACCCTTTTGTTTTTTGGTCTTTTTTGTACCCTTTGACCCCGAACCCTTGGAAGCCATAATACAAAATCGAGGGACTCCGCCCACACAACAGACTGTAGTGGGCAGGAGTACAAAAATCAGAGTTTAGGGGACAATAGACCACTAATGCCCAAAAACTGATGGGATCCCGTATGTTCTTTTTTTTTTTTTTTTTTTTTTTTTTTTTAATATATTATATATTTTCTTTTGACAACATACAGTGACCCCAAA
This sequence comes from Rana kukunoris, assembly GCA_029574335.1. Classification (NCBI taxonomy): domain Eukaryota; kingdom Metazoa; phylum Chordata; class Amphibia; order Anura; family Ranidae; genus Rana; species Rana kukunoris. The sequence goes on from CM056051.1 coordinate 399,119,713, forward strand.
CTAAGTTTGCCAGCCTCCAAACCTGCTGCAAAAAAGGGGGATTTCTTGGCTTAACAAAAAAGCATTGGAACAAAGTCCACATGTACTACCCCTCTTCCGCCACCGGGAGTCACTGTTCTGCCGCTCTGCGTCCTCTCCTCTGAAAATCAGCCTCAGACTGAGCACTGACAATGCCTGCTGTCTATAACAGCACAAAGGCGCGCCCCTGTATGACGCCGCAGGCACGCCCCCCCCCCCCGCCCTCCTGTGTGAACGGCGCGAAAAACGTCCATAAGACGTGCGCGCGCACGCGCGCGCGCGCGCGTATGCCGGAAACAGGAGGAACATGGAGGAGCCGCGCTGCTGGAGATCCAGGAACGCAGAAACAGGCGGCAGATTCAAACCCCCGGCCAGGTAGGACTCTCCAAAGGCCCCTAGGGATCCTTACTAGCCCTAGGAAGAAACAGCAGGTTTAGCTAGCACACATATTTAGACAGGGGGACCTAGTGATGGGGGGGAAAAGGTGTCATCCTGTCTCTCTTTAGACATAGTGAACAAGGTTGCCCATGCAGAGCATACTTAGGCTATCCCCCCTTTTAGGTTACCCCGGAGAGCCTGCTGTCGAACCAAGTCCCGCAGGCTCCCCCTTACCTGCTCCATGCTGCAGGATGTTTGTCCAGCAAACTGATCCAATCTTCTCCCATCTCCGTGGGTAGCGTAGTAGACCTTCAGGCCCTGGGGTCCTATGAAGGTACCCACTGTCCTGGACCTATATAGCACCCTGGCAAACAGGAACTTATGGTTTTTACAAACTCCAAGTCCTGGGCCCAGGGTCCAGCCCTCCAAAGAGGAGCATTATAGGCAAAACCCCACGGCTTGGGGCCCGGGTACTGTCCACTTTGGCACTGAGGCTCCTTGGACAGATCCGGTTAGCCCGCCCTTAATCCCAAGGATGTGGAGCAAAGCTATTCCGTGACCAACACCTAAGACACTGGCGAAAAACTGAGGGACTCCCTCTAGGGGAGGGGGTTATATAGGGAGGGGACTTCCTGTTTGAGATTGCCAGTGTCCACACCTGAAGGTACTCCATATAACCCACATAGTAATGAATATGCCGCTCTGTGTCCCGTGATGTACGAGAAAGAAAAGAAAATTTATTTCAGTAATTCAATTCAAAAAGTTAAACTCATATATTTTATATAGATGCATTACAGACAGAGAGATATATTTCAAGATTTTTATTTTATTTTATTTTTTATTATTTTGATGTTTATGACTCACAACTAGTGAAAACCCCAAATTCAGTATCATAAGACCAATAAAAAAATGACTTGTAATAGAGAAATGTTGGCTTGGTAGGGGCTCCTTTTCAATGAATTACTGCATCAATGCGGAGTGGCATGGAGGCGATCAGCCTGTGGCACTGCTGAGTAGTGTTGCTCACGAATATTCGCATTGCGAATATTCGTTACGAATATTGCATATTCGAGTATTCGCGAATAACTCGAATATCACGGTGAATATTCGCTATTGCGAATATTCGTATTTTTTCAAACTTATTTTTAAAACAGATCACATCCTAGTGATCTGATCTCCATCGACATCTAAAAGCATTGATGGTATGATTAGAGACCCTGGGCCGAGTAGCTGAGGCGATCCTTTTATGTTGCCGAATATTCGCGATGCGAATATTCGTATTACGAATATTCGCGAATACGTTCTCTGCCCTTCTGTGTTTTGTGTATAAAAAATAAAAAATAAAATTAGCTTTAGTTTTAGTCATATAAGTTTGTGTAAGTAGAGTTAGTGTTTAGTGCATATTAGTTTAGTAATCCAGGAAATGATCTCAGTTTTCGCGTGTTGACGAGAATTTCGCAATTAATTTTGCTTTCGCATTAGCGAAATTTCGCTATTTTTTTTTTGATAAAATATCGCGAATATTCATTAATATAGAATATTCGCAAATACGTTCTCTGCCCTTCTGTGTTTTGTGTATAAAAAAAAAATTAGCTTTAGTTTTAGTCATATAAGTTTGTGTAAGTAGAGTTAGTGTTTAGTGCATATTAGTTTAGTAATCCAGGAAATGATCTCCGTTTTTGCGTGTTGACGAGAATTTCGCAATCAATTTCGCATACGCACTAGCGAAATTTCGCATTAGCGAAATTTCTCAATTTTTTTTTTTTGATAAAATATCACGAATATTCGATATTAACGAATATTCGCGAATATTCTTCTATATATTCGCGAAATATCGCGAAATCGAATATGGCGTATTCCGCTCATCACTACTGTTGAGGTGTTATGGAAGCCCAGTATAATATACAATATATGAACAGAGGGAGGCAGACTTTTCAATCATTCACCTATCCTCCATTCGTGGATTAATTCAGGAGTTTACACATGTGTACTCAAGAAAAAATATCTAAACTGTAGCGATCAGCGAGCAGTACTGCCCACTAAATGCTCCATTTTCATCTGAATGGGGCTAGACCACATCCAAAATGATATACAGTATTGATTACTGTAATTGGCTAATTACAGTGATCACATGATTGGGAGCTGGTCCTCTTGCTCCTGAATGTTAGTATGAGACAGGAGCTGTCAGTGATAGTTTGTTGATCCCCGCTGAGCCGGCGGATGACAGGGCGGTCCCCGCACACTGTACAGGGACCGCCCTGTCTTTTCTCCACTCTCCCCTATGGGGGGATCGGATAAACATGGGCCGTCTGTCTGTGTTCATCTGATCCGCCAGACGGATGGAAAAGTAGGTTTTTTCTCCGTCACACTTTGGTGGATCGGAGCGGGTCGGATGTCAGCGGGAATGTCACCGCTGACATCCGCGGCTCCATAGAGGAGCACGGAGCGCCCGTTCAGGTCCACATAAAAAACGGCAGGCAGATCTGAACGGGTGCTCCGTGTGAAAGAGCCCTTAGTGGGAAAAAAGGACATACATTTAATTTGGGTACTGTGTTGCAGGACCGCGCAATTGTCGGTTAAAGTAATGCAGTGCCGTATAGCAAAAAATAGCCTGGTCAGGAAGTGGGGTGAATCTTCCAAGTCAAGTGGTTAAAGAAAACATATTGTTAGACTTGGCACAGATTGTGTTTTTAACTGGTTAAGACCCGGACCAATTTTCAGGTTAAGGACCTTGCCCCTTTTTGCGATTCGGCACTGCGTCGTTTTAACTGACAATTGCGTGGTCGTGCGACATGGCTCCCAAACAAAATTGGAGTCTTTTTTTCCCACAAATAGAGCTTTTCTTTTGGTGGTATTTGATCACCTCTCGTGTGTTTTTAGTTTTTGCGCTATAAACAAAAATAGAGCAACAATTTTAAAAAAAATGCAATATTTTTTACTTTTTGCTATAATAAATATCTAAATAAAGATATTTATAAATATATAAATAAAGATATAAAAATTTTTTTTTTTCCTCAGTTTAGGCCGATATGTATATTCTTCTATTCTTCTACCTATTTTTGGTAAAAAAAAAATCACAATAAGCGTTTATCGATTGTTTTGTATCCAAATTTATAGCGTTTACAAAATAGGGGATAGTTTTATGGCATTTTTAATAATATTTTTTTTTACTACTAATGGCGGCGATCAGCGATTTTTTTCGGTTTCTGCGAGAATATGGAGGACACGTCGGGACACTTTTGACACATTATTGGGACCATTGTCATTCTCACAGCGAAAAGTGCTAAAAAAATGATTACTGTGAAAATGACAATGGTACAGTGAAGGGGTTAACCACTAGGGGGTCGCTGTAGGGGTTAAGTGTGACCTCATTTGTGTTTCTAACTGTAGGGGGGCGGGGCTGGACATGTGACGTCAGTGATCGTTGTTGCCTATGTGAGGGAACAGACAATCACTGACATTGCCACACAGAAGAACAGGGAAGGTGTATTTACACTGACCTCTCCCTGTTCTTCAGCTCCTGTGACCCGATCGCGGGACACACCACGGCGATCGGGTCCGCGGGTCCCGCGGGCACGGTTCACGGAGCTTTGGACCGGGTCGCATAAGCACCTCCCGGCTTGCTCGCGATCCACGGCTGGGCTCTTAAAGGGGACATATATCATCGTGCGGCGGTCCTTAAGTGGTTATAATATACCTGGAATGCATTTAGCTAATTTAACCTTAAATTTTATTTTTTTGATGATTTTCCCCCCTGAAAAACAGATGTTTTTTAGAATTTTGGAATGCAGTCCAGGAGTAACTTCTCAATCTAAACTGCTATAGTATCCTGTGTTAAATAAGTGAAGCAGAAAGTGAATGAAACTTTCATAGCAACAATATTCAGTTAGTGTGGTTCCAGTGGCCCAAGAAGGGGCAGACTAACTAAGACCCACTTAGTCGCTTTATATACCTCCAGGCATCAGTTCAGATCTCCAGCAGAATTAATAGGATAATTAGGGTTTGCTAAAAGGCTCAGAAGAAGAGATTGAGCCATTCTTCCATGTCATGGACTGCAGAAATTAAAAGCGCTGGCTAGCTAAATGAAGGCTAAATAAATTTTATGAAACGCGTTGGGCCATACACAGTATTTGATGGAGGATTTCACGTGAAATGTAAATGTAATTTGGTGTAATCTATTTCAATTAGACATCGCTGCTAAATATAACCATTACAGGGTGTTAGGGCAATTGAGAATGATGTTTCATTAGCAATGGAAATAGGATGATTAGAAGGAAAAAAAAACGGGAAGTTCAAGGTGAATTCATTTTTTTTTTTTGTTTGCATTAGCAAAGGAACAGAAAACTCTGCATTGTTTTTTGATTGTATTACAGTCATTAGGATAAAGTACAGAGAACTCTTACAAAGTGTATTCTATAAGGGCAGCAACAATGAAAAGTAGAGGTGATATGCATAACAGCCAATCGGATTTTAGATTATTATTTCAGCAAGTGTTTGAAAAATATAGCATGCATCTTTAGTTTAAACCACTTGCCGACCGCGCTATAGCAAAAAATAGCAGCGCGGACGAATTGCTGTGATGACATGACGACCCTGGGATGTCCTCGTGCACTTCGTCGTTTGCACGTCCCTTTCGACGCGCTCGTGAAGTGTCCGGTGCTCGCCGGGTCCTAGGGGACCCGACGCAACACGGATCACGGTGAAGAGCCATTGATAGCGGCTCTTCACCATCTGATCGATCTCGATCGCTCCTCCAATGAGGGAGCAGAAGAATGTAAACAAAAAAGGGTCATCCTGAGGTCGTCTCTCTCTTCTCCTCCCCTCACACCGATACAGCGTGTGAGGGAGAGAAGAGATTTTTCAAGTGAGTGCCATCATATTGTTGCCCAGCAGTGCCACACAGAGCAACTCTACCACTACTCATCAGTGCCTCTCTACAGTCTCCCAATCTGTGCCACCAGTGCCACTACAGTGCCCACCAGTGCCACTACAGTCCCCCCAGTGCCCCTACAGTCCCCATCTGTGCCACCAGTGCCACTACAGTCCCCACCAGTGCCACTACAGTCCCCACCAGTGCCACCTCTCACTTCAGTGCCCATTGGTGCTGCTAGTGTCTGTCAGGCCGCACCAGTGCCACTACAGTACTCATCAGTGCCGCCCAGTGCTCCATCAGTGCACTACCGTGCCCAGTGCCACTACAGTGCTCATCGTGTATGTGCCAGTGTCCATCAGTGCTCATCAGTGCCACACCAGTGCCACTACAGTGCTCATCAGTGCCCATCAGTGCACCAGTGCCCCACCAGTGCCACTACAGTGCTCATCAGTGCTGCCAGCTCATCAGTTCCACTATCGTGCCCAGTGCCACTACAGTGCTCATCGGTGCTGCCAGTGTCCATCAGTGCTCATCAGTGCCACTATAGTGCTCATCAGTGCCCATCGGTGCCATTACAGTGTTTATCAGTGCCACCAGCGTCCGTCCAGTGCTCCATCAGTGCTACACACAGTGCCGCCAGTGTCCATCAGTGCCACACCAGTGCCCATTAGTGCCACCAGTGTCCGTCAAGTGCTCCATTGGTGCCACCAGTGCTCCATCAGTGCCACTACAGTGTCTATTGTCACTACAGTGCTCATCGGTGCCGTCAGTGCCCATTGGTGCCGGTCAGTGCCCAGTGCCACATTAGTGCCATCAGTACCCACATCAGCGCCACTATAGTGCTCATCTGCACCACTACAGCGCTCATCAGTGCCACTGGAGTGCCCAATAGTGTCCATAAGTGAGTGCTCATCAGTGGATCCTCATCACCCGCCGCCTTATCAGTGCATATCAGTGGCAGATAGTCAGTTCACCCTCATCAGTTCCCAAGTGCACCTTCAGTACCCATCAGTGCACCCTCATTAGACCAACCTCATCAAGACCCATCAGTGCAGCCATATCTGTTCGTTTCCCTACCATAGTTTGTCACCACAGCCCACCAGTATGGCAAAAAAAGTTTACCGTAGTGAGGAGGCATACCAGCAATGTGCTTGACCGACAGGAGTAGCAGGGAGCTCTCTGATTCTGATTCAGAATAATAAACCGGTTGTAAGCAGTGGGTCTTCTACAGATTCAGAGGAAGAGCAAAGTGTGCCCATGAAAACGAAGACGTATTGACATGGAGCAGCAGGCTACCACTACACAAGTAGCGCTGTGGCGTCTCAACCAGCAGCTCGTGCGATCCACCAGAAATGCAGTGGCATCAACCAGCAGCTCAGTGCCATGCATCCACCAGAGATGCAGTGGCATCAACCAGCAGCTCAGTGCCATCCAGAAGAAATGAAGTACCACTGCAGCAAAGGCCAAGAACCAGCAGAGTGTCATCTCAGCCCCAAAGGGTTAGGACCCATGCCAGCCTTCCCTATGCCCTTGAAAACCCTATGTGGCTTCCCCCCAATTCAGGAGCAGCAAATCCCACCTTTCACCGCCCAGCCCGTGTTCAGGTGAACACAGAGAACTTTGCCCCTATTGATTTTTTGTCACTTAGTTTTTACCCAAGACCCATTATCCTCCATCGTGGCCCAGTGCAACCTCTATGCACAGCCAATTCATAACAGACCACCCTGATTCAAGTTACGCCCGTCCCTATAAATGGAGAGCATTGACAGTGGAGGAATTTAAATATATTTTTAGTCCTAACGTTTAACATGGGGCTCACAAAAAAAAAATTGAGAATCATACTCATATTGGTCCAAAAAAACCCATCCATCACATGCCAATCTTTTCCATCTCACTATGTCAAGAACACATACCACATGATAATATCGTTTCCTCCATTACAATGACACACCCAGTGCCTCTCCCCGAAATGACCCATCACATTGACAAATTTTATTTAAAATTCGGCCACTCTTCTAAAAAAATTCTCTGAGAAATTTCTCCAGTTATTTGTCCCCGACCAAAATATTTCTGTGGATGAGTCATTGGTCCACTTCACAGGCAGGCTTGGCATCAAGCAGTATATCCCAAACAAAAGGTCCCGATATGGGGTTAAGCTCTACAAGCTATGTGACCGGGTCACGGAGACAATCTACGCCTTCCAGGTGTACGAAGAGAAGGACACCCAACTGAATCCCCCTGAATGTCCAGAATATATTGGAGCCAGCGGAAAGAGATTGTTGAGATTGATCTGTATATCCACTCCTTGGAAGGGTTACCACCTTTATGTGGATAATTTCTATAACAAGTTTGCCCCTCTTCCGCAACCTCACCGGATGGGCACTCCAGCGTGTGGTACAGTGCGACCTAATAGGAAGGGTTTCCCGCAAAGGCTCATTATTGAAAGACTGCAAAAAGGGGAGACGGCGTCTTTGCGGAATGAGGAAGTATTGGCTATCCGGTGGAGGGACAAACGAAATGTCCCACATGCTCTCAACGATACATGATGACGACCCCACGTGGAAATCCTCAGATGAAACGGCCCCTCTTGAAAACCGGCATGTGTTCAAGACTATAATTTGTTCATGGGGGAGTTGATTTCAATTGATCAGATGCTCGAACCCTACCTTCCCACAAGAAAAAAGCCACCATTGGTATAAAAAAGTCTTCCATATATCTTTTCAGTTTGGCCATTTACAACACGTATGTCATTTACCGTAAATCTACAAGGACCCCCTTATCTTATCTTCAGTACCAAGAAGAAATTATCTCCTGCCTTGTAGACTCACCAGATGGCATTCGCTCAGATTGCGTGAGCAGACTCTATGAACAACACTTTATTGAGAAAACCCCCCCCCCATGAATCAGGCCGAAAACGTCAGAAGAGATGCCGGGTGTGCACCAAAGGAGGAACTAGAAGAGACACTACATATTATTGCCCTGATTGTCCTTCCCAACCAGGGCCTTTGTTTGAGTCAATGTTTCCGCCGTTACCATACTTTTCTAGATTATTACAGGAAAGTATGGTAAACGTAATTGTCATTTACGGCCACAACTCTTATGCCCTGTTATACGACTACGCTTCTGCCCAACGCTAAACTATACGCTCTGCCTGCTCTGGAACTGACCCTGTCTTGTTATACGACTACGCTTCAGCCTAACGCTAAACTGTACCTACCTCTGCCTGCTCTGAAAACTGACCCTGGACTGTTTGACCACGTTTTTGGCCTGCCCCTTGGATTGATCTTGCTATGCTAGTGGGAACACAGGGGTCTCACATATGTGAGGGGCTCCAGAATTGTTTTTCTGGATGAAAAAAAAAAGTTTTCTCATTCCCAGATTAGGGTCTGGTTGCCCGGAAGGCTTCAAAGAGATTTGGGTGGGAGAAGCCTCTACCCCTGTCCCCATTCTTTCTTGGCCTGCTACTTGGACCATGTTCCTGCTTACTACCAGGACCAATATTTTGGCACTGCTGGCAATGTTTCTACTTGCACTGGCCCTGGACTGTATATGGACAGTATCCCTGCCTGTACCGACTATGGACAATATTCCTGCCTGCTGCCTGGACAATTCCATTCACTGTCGCTGACCACGTCCCTGCCTGCTGCCTGGATCAGTGCTCCCCTCCTGTGGACACTTGCACTACTAAAACCACAGGTAATCTTTTTTTTTTTTTTACCCATTACCCAGGAGAATATATTTTAGGGTGTAACTCTTGGTATGTACATGCTGTGTTAGAAATATGAAGGGCCTTCAAAAATGTGATAGATTGTAAGGAATTTGATGTGTAATTTGTGTCCCTACAACACCTGATGGTGCTTCTTGGATGTTGGGTCTCTATGTGGCCACGCTATGTAAAAGTCTCACACATGTGGTATCAGCCATACTCAGGAGGAGCAGCAGAATATATTTTGGGGTGTAATTTTTGCTATGTACATGCTATGTGTTTGAAATATCCTATAAAAGGACAACTTTGTGTAAAAATAATGCATTTTCATTTTTTTTCCAAATTTCCAAAAAACATTGGCAAAAAATGAACTGTTCAAAGGACTCATTATGCCTCATAGATTATACGTTGGGGTGTTAGCTTACCAAAATGGGGTCACTCTGTGGACGTTTCCATTGTCCTGGTGCTCCAGGGCCTTCAAAAGTGTAATAGGTGGTTGAGAGATTAGATGTATGTAATTTTATGCTCCTAGAATGCTTGAAGTTGCTACTTCGGTGTGGACCTCTGTAGGTGGCCACGCTGTGTAAAAGTCTCACACATGTGGTATCGCCATACTCAGGAGGTAGCAGCAGAATATATTTTTGTGGTGTCATTTGTGGAATATACATGCCATGTGAGAGAAATAACCTGTTATAATGACAATATGGTGTGAAAAAAAAAATACTTATTTTGCAAAGAATTGTGGGAACAAATGGCAACTTCAAAAAACGAACTATGCCTCTTAATAACTACCTTTGGAATGTCTACTTTCCAAAAATGGGTCATTTGGGGGGTATTTGTACTTTACTGGCTTGTTAGGGTCTCAAGAAATGAGAGAAGCTGTCAGTTCATCAGGTGTGATCAAATTGTTAAATTTTCAGAAATTGGTACCATAGCTTGTAGACGCTATAACCTTCACCCAGACTAAATAACATCCCAATTTTTTTTTTTTTTTTTTTACCAAAAATATGTAGCAGTATAAACATTTTAGGCCAATTTTTTGAGGAAAAATTAATTTTTTGCAAAATGTTATGATAGAAATAAATAAAAAATATTCGTTCTTTTTCCATTAATAGCGGGGAAAAAAAAAACTGCAGAGGTGATCAAATACCACCAAAAGAAAGCTCTATTTGTGGGGGAAAAAAAGGCCAAAAATTTCATTTGGTTACAGTGTTGTATGACTGAGTTATTGTCATTCAAAATGTGAAAGCACCGAAAGCTGAAAATTGGTCTGGTTAGGAAGGGTGTTTAAGTGCCCAGTGGTCAAGTGGTTAAGCAATCCTTTAACCCCTTTCATACAGGGCATTTTCACCCCCTTCCTGCCCAGACCAATTTTTAGTTTTCAGTGCTGTTGCACTTTGAATGACAATTGCGCGGTCATGCAACACTGTACCCAAATTAAATCTTTATGGGTTTTTTTTCCCCACAAATAGACCTTTCTTTTGGTGGTATTTGATCATCTCTGTGGTTTTATATTTTTTGCGCTATAAACAAAAGAAGAGCGTACATTTTGAAAAAAAAACACAATATTTTTTACTTTTTGATCTAATAAATTAAAAAAAAAATTCTCAGTTTAGGCCGATATGTATTCTTCTACATAGCTTTGGTAAAAAAAATCGCAATAAGCGTATACTGATTGGTTTGCGCAAAAGTTATAGCGTCTACAAATAGGGGATAGATTTATGGCATTTTTTTTTTTTATAATGGCGCCGATCTGCAGCGATTTTTATTGTGACCGTGACATTGCAGCGCGGACAAATAGGACACTTTTGACACTTTTTTGGGACCATTCACATTTAGACAGAAATAATAGTGCTATAAAACTGCACCGATTACTGTATAAATGTGACTGGCAGGGGTTAACACTAGGGGCGCTGAAAGGGTTAATATTTCCCTATTGAGTGATTCTAACTGTAGGGGGATGGGACTCACAAGGGGAGGAGACCGATGTGTGTTCCTCTGTACTGGGAACACACATTCGGTCTTCTTACCTCTGACA